>CAHIKZ030001997.1:0-10000 GCA_903632075.3 Acanthosepion pharaonis
GACTGCTCACGCTGACTCTCTCTCTCTGACGCTCTCCACTCTCTCCAGGCTGACATATAAGAGGACAGTCCATTTACTAGTTAGAAGGTGGGTGCGCCCCAACAGATGGCTACTGTAAATGTAATAAATCTCAGAAAATTATAGAGCCATTTTCAACAATGATGAAAAGAGACCTCATCAAACTTTATTCCCCAGATTCTGGAAGTCTCTTTCCCACCTCATGAAAAAAAGGGGGGGGGGGGCATCTTCTTGAATCCTGTTATCTTATTCTTCATCTTGATCCCTTCAGCAATTTCATATCATTTCATTTATCGCTACATTATGACCCCCCCCTTACAATCTATCCGACTTGTACATCCTAATCATCGTCTCAGTTTTTAACCTGAGATTAACTTTTCTTCTCTACCAATCATTATGCTTATCAAATTTTACATCTTCCACTTTTGTTGCATCGTTTTTTGGAGGGCAGTGTTCACTTCTTAATTTTATCAATTTTGAATGCCAGTCATGACTTTCGGGGTTCAGTTTGAGCAAGGATAATATAAAATCAATAATCATTGCTTCCTGCCCATTTTCACTCATTTATCCTCCTTTTAATGAATTGCTTACTTCCCACTTAATGCTGTGTCATAAGAAGCAAAAGTGGCCATTAATCTGTCAAGAATGAAACATCATTCTGCAATTAAATTGGTCATTGTTAATTAGGACTTGGTAGGACTGAACAAAGTAAACAGTGAAGAGAGAAATAAAGTCAATGGTGTATCTAAGAATGGTATGGTACAAGTTCTAGGTATTTATATACCATGTTCCTTCAGTTCATAGGTGATCATGGATCTCCACAAATTCCTATTTTTATAGTTATAAGTAATGTTTGTCCACTTCACCTGAATTCATTTTCTCACATATATGTTACTCACTGTTTCTTTCTTTCAGTCAGTATATCCTGTGTGTATTGAATTCTTCAAGCTCTCTTTCTTCATTATGTGCTCTAGAAATTTAAACTCTTTCTTTCTGTTACTAAGCACAAGAGTCCTTTTTTGTTCCCATTTTCCTTAAAACATCCTTGTTGCTCAGATATTCTATGGTATTTTCAGCATCCTTCTATAGATCTACATCTCTGTTGCCTCAAGTCTCCTCTTCATCTTTGAGGATATTGTCCAGAATTCACTCCCATATAACTGTCCGGCACCCTTTTCTGTTACTAATGAAATTTCTCTGTTTCTTAATACGTTGCTTAGTTTTTAGAAGGTATCTTATGCTTTTGCAGCACACCTTCAAATTTCTGTCTCACATTTTCCATCATTTATTATAAACCATAACAGATAAATTTCTGTACCGAGTTGATTTTTATGTCTCCAATTCATAGATCACGTCTGGAGTTGCTTATTTAAACCTCACGGTCATAAGACATAAATTGTCCAAATTCCTTAGAGGGAACATTGTCACTTATTACAAGGATGACTGAGAAAATAACCTCCCTTATTTTATTATGTCAGCACCTGAAATTAGAGGCAGATCTTGGTGGTATGGCAGAAAGTTGAACCTGCCCACCAATAATAACTTTTTCTTTTGCTTTCTTAAAGATAAAAGTTGTACATCTGGTTAAATGGTATTGAACATTAAAGTGCTCACAATGCAGAGATATATTCTTGAAAAAAAGAAAAATTGCATCCATTGATGATTAATGAATGTTTACTGAGAGCAAACAGTGGATATGAACACAGTAAGTTAGTGGGAGATGCATTTCAGCAGTGGTGACAGAAATATGTCTGATAATCTGTCTTAAGTTGCTCTGTACAATATGAAATGAAAGTACATCAAAATTCATAGCCAATGTGACTATGTGAGAAAATAGCTGAAAACTTGCTCTATTCAACAGTGCTATTATGCTCTCTGTATCTATCATAATTTCCATCAAAATAAATAGGAGGAATTACTTTTGAAGCAACATTGCATAACTGAAGTTGGTGACTATATAGAAAAAACAAATACTTTTTGTAATTACCAATATAGTAGTCTGCTTAAATTTGTGTGGTCAAGGTATCAAGTTGAATCAGAGAAAAATATAACAATTCTTATTGAGTTTTTAGTGTACAAATTCTTACCAACACCTCCTTGACTTAAATGTTGGACACACTTACTCAAAATACTCTAGCAACAGCCTGTATTTCACTGTCACACTTCCTTGACATACTGAGCTGACATACTGAGGACCAGTGTCACTTGTAATTAAGGATACAGCTAAAACAAATATCAGGACACATAGTATTCCTTTGTACATGTAAATATAATGCTACATTTTTTTCTCTCTGTATTGTTAAATACAAAATGCTATCATAATGTTCTTCAATTGTACATGCTGTAATTTTAACATTCAATAGAGGTGCACCTACAACTAACATTCTGAGTCAGCCTGGGAATAAGCTTCACATTATCTAATCATGTTCACTTACTATGCCATTTTTTTGTAACATTGTATTGAAATGGCTCTGCAATTTTTACAATGATCGGCAACATTCCAGCATCAGATTTTGTATGAAGATTGGCAAATATGCTACTATTGAAAGGCTTCATAGAATTTTAGCAATTCTTTTTTAAATTGAGCACAATTATTTTTTAGTTTTTTTAGATTTATTTTTTTAGTGGTATTTGTGAGCATTCACAAGCAAAATGTAACTAAATGTGGGAAGAATTTGAGATCTCATCCATAAGGATCATTGTTGGATAATCTAATTAGAAATCAGTTATGAAATCTGCCTGGAGATCCTTAAGGAAAACCTGAACATGCATCCAATTGTTGAATACATTCCAAAGGCAACTGTTTCAAAGGAGTTGATAGTAAAATTTAAATAATATATGTAATATTTTATTTACTCAAGTAAAGGTATCCTATTTTTAAGCCTAGTAGGGAATTTACTGATACCACCTTGTATATAAATTACTTTGCGTTCAATATCTTACCCTCAAGGATGTGTAATAGAATTTGTTGAATCTTCCTTATGTTAATCCAGTGTTTATAAAAGCTGAATAATTTTTAATAAGATATTCTCTTCTTGGAAACTAAGGAACTATTTTTACTGTATTTAGAATCTTTTATATTTTTCTCTTAGTTGTAATTTGTGATATTCTGATTCGTTTTAGCCTAATGTTACTTAAAGTGTGGTATGTGTACTAGTGCCAGTTTGTTCCTGGTACAAGGAGAGTTACCAGGAAAACAAAGAAACAGTAGTTACATTGCATGCAATGGAAGACTGTGGGGATATTAAACTCATTTTTTTTTTTACTATTTTCATTTTAGATTTATATCTATTATCGTTACATTTTTCAATTACTCATGTTAAAAGTCATTGCTATACAACTAACGAATGTGATATAATGAAAAACAAAATAGTGAAGTGAAATATGTATAACAACACCATCATGATGACATGTCATGCAACTGTGTGGGAGTCACACCTAGGAATACCAAAAGATCATTTTCATGGACATATATTTCTAATTTGTCCATGAAAAAATTTGCCTGACTGTGGAAAAAAAAAGGAATAGCCATGTGGATTTGGGCCAATTTTTAAAAAAATAGAAATTAATTCCTTAGATTCATAATCTAGCTATCCAGCAGATTTTCAAATTTGACTGTAAGGCATGGCTAGTGTGTAGGATCAGAAGAAGTAGCACCTTGTGTTGAAAGAATTACATTTCTCAGCCACCAATCATGCTATATTCATCCCAAAATAAATCATTTTATGGAAGGGGAATACAGAAGAGCCGGTGCATACTACCCCCAAACCACTTCACAGTGACCCCCCCCACTCCCTGACTACCCCCATTTGGATTGGAAAAATTACCTTATTGGTTTTTCACACACTGAAAAAAACTGCTGTTATGCCACATCAGGTAATTTGAGAATAACTGTTGTAGATTTCATTATCTCCTGTTTAATTTTCTAGAGAAAGGTATAAATCCATCTCTTCCCACCCCAGGCTATGGGTTAAAAAGTAAGACTAGCTTGTCTTACTTTTTAACCCATATGGTTAGCAGCTAGTCTATGATAAAGATAACTCTGAATTTAGAACCAGTTATGCATGAGACTAGGAACTCCTTTTATAAAAACATACTTTCTATAGAAAACACAACAGCAACATGTTGAAAACTGTGGTCCTATTCTCCTCAGTGGAGTCAACTCAACTTCAGTGAGTGAGTATTATTAAATTCTCTTTTATTTTTCTTCCTTTAGCCACAAAGTCTAACATGTGATATTGTGATGTAATGTAGACTTTATTAAACATATTAAATTCACTAACCTTGAAGCTATGCCTTAAGTAACAACAAAGCATGATAATTATGACAGCCTACTAAAAACAATTCTGTACCAAGGTAATCTGTTGTTTGCATGGCAATTCAAAACTAAAGCAAACCAAATAAGATTCCAAGAAGCAAGTTAATCTGAAATTTTGCCTAGAGAAACTGGAGATTTCATGAAAACTAATTTGTGCCTTGGGAGTCAAATTCAATAATGGAACCCCCACCCAATGAATGTCTAAGTTTGCTTGACAAAATAGAAAATTTTGAAAAGAATATTAAATGCAAAGATTCGTATCTTCAGGCGAGAGTGGAATTGCTAATAAAGGATGAGAATAACAAGTTAGAAAAAGCAAGAAATAATTTATTGATTTTTATAAGTTTTCTTATTTTTTTATACTGCTAAAATATTTTGTCTTTTTTTTTTAATGGTCTATAAACAAGAGCATATGAGAAGAAAAAGATAAGAATTAGCAGACAAAAATTTTCAATCATATAAAAACATTGACGTGTATGCATATAGTGGATCCTCCGAACAATTTCAATAATTATTAATAAATTTAATAAATAAATAAAAGGACTTGATGAGTATGGCCGGTGCAATGCAAGGATCTCTTGCCCACCTCCAGAATCAATGATATACTCTGAATCTATGATACCTACTCCACTAAATCTCAATCAATTCAACTAGAAAAATTGCATCTAAATACAAATTAGAGACATGTCATAATAGATCATTCCATCTTAAAGAAATCAATATTTTGCGGTATTTTTAACATCAATGAGATTTATCTTGTTAAAATGTTAAATTTTAACACTCAGCATTATGGATAAAATGTAGTGAGTTTACTATAGTGTTTTTGCGAGCCTTAGCATGATCAAAACAAATTCACGAATTTGGGGCGGGGGGGAGAAAACAAAATCACCCAGAATGACGTCAACATCCGCAAAAAATGCTTTATCCTTTAATAATCATGTGTTTTGTAATGTATATAAATATAGGCAGAAAAAACCCCAAAATATTGATAACATAGCGAGGGTTACAAAGCTCTGCCCGAATCCCCAATCAGGCTCTCCCCTGGTGGTGGGGGGGGGATGAGGTAGTACGTACCGGCCCTAATCAAGATCACTGGCCTTGGTCTAGTTTCATGTTTTTTTCTATGACCTGCTCCATGTTGATATTCTTGGGTTGGAACCCCAAAACGGCATTTGCATACTCGCATCTAATAAATTATGCAACATTATAACCCCGAAGACATGTCAATCTAAAATCTACACGATTTACTTTAGACATCAAAATAATGTTATGGTGAAATTTTGTATGTCGACAGATAATAAATCGCCTAATAAAAGAGATTATGTACAAAGAAATATATTAAGAACACTTTTTCCTGTGTTATATTTGAAGTTATTTTAGTCCAGGCAACGCCGGGTGCTCTTCTACTCCGCCAGGACCAAATGAACTAATCTGAGTAAAATAAATAAATAAAAAAAATGGAATAGGAAGACTGTATTGTGACAGTCTTCTTTCTTCTCTAAAAATTCATAAAAAATTAAAAATATAAAGAAAATATAAATAAAAAACTAAAGAAAAAAACAATACAATGGATTAGGTTTTGTTTGCTACACTTTCTTTTAAGGGGAGTATTTGAAAAACATTTAAGACAAGAAATTTATTACCATGTATTCTTTAAATAAATAAATAAAAAAAAACTAAAAAAAAAACTGCTAAAAATTAAACCATATGGTTAATAAAAATAACTTGAATAAAATTTGATGTTTAAAACTTTGTATATGTGAGGCTCCAATTGATGCAAAAATGCTGCCAAAATTAAGCCTGACGGTTTATAAAAAACTTACAGGCATAAAATTCGGTTTTCAAAAAATTTGTAAAAAAAAAAAATAAAAAAAAAGATGCTCAATCGAATCTGATGGTCTGAAAATCCTCCATAAAGTTTGCGGACAGGCGTTGTTTTTATATATATATATATATATATAATATATTTATTATATATAATATATATCTGTGAGTTATCATCAGTGGATGTCAGTTATCTCTTGTTAATTTCCTCTGAAAGTTCTCCACTGCCTTAACCGGGACAGCTCGATCCCGTGACAGGACCCAAAGAGTGTGAGTTCAATACCCGGTTAAGGCAGTGGAGAACTTTCAGAGGGAAATTAACAGGAGATAACTGATAACTGACATCCATTAAACATGGCACGTGGAACTAGAACAGTCTACGCCAGTGAGTGAAATAAAGGGTTCAGTTCGATATTACAACCACCTGAAGAAAGCCGGAGCGTATAACGGCCAAAACGTGGTAATAAATATGGCGACAAAGACGAGGACAATAGTCAGAATTTTATATATATATATATATATATATATATATATATATATGATGGAACGTTGAAACGCTCACTAAATTATCAAACATCAGATTTTTATGTGGAAAACTTGAACACTTATTGTACGCGTGTTTTTATATTTCCATATTGAAGACGTCAGCAGGTCACATTTTATCTTTCACTTCAGATGTGCCAGACAAATCTTGTACTTTCATGAATTCTAGAAAAAATATCCAGGTTAATAGGTTTATTTTTCTTTAATTTATTGATTTAATAGAAAAATGAAAATGAACATTATTTTCCTCAAATTAAACTTTTCAGTCTGCTTTTTTTGATTGCAAATTATGAGTCAAATTAATTACTCAGAGCAACAGAATTCTTTAAATTTTGATTAGACAATCACGATTTCGCATTCACCTGCTTGAACACAAGTCATTTTGACTGGTCTAGTCATTTAAATGCTGGGGAATAGAAAGGATAATGCTGCGCGTGCGTCTTGCTATAATATAATAAAAAGCTCTTAATCTTCAAAATATAGATCGGACACAGACGCGCGCGGTGCAAATATTTAATTGATATTTTATATTGCCTTAAGCTTTAACGCAGTTTTTAATCTCCGCGTTCTTTGCAACATTTTCCTGTATGTTGATTATTGCAGTTGGAGGAAAATCTTTATGGCCATTATCAATTCCACAATCGTTTGAAAAGGGAGTAATTTACGAATTTCTCTTCCTTTAAACTTCAGAGCGAATTATCACAAATTGTCAAATATGGACTTCAAAAGAGAACATGGCATCTCTGATCGATATCCACTAAATTTTTTTCAAGAATTCTTACCTGCAGAATAAAATATGCCGGCTTTATATGGTAAAGAATTGCTGATTCTATATGCGCTCTTGTGAAACGAAACATCCCTAAAACATGGTCATGTCAAAATCTACATTAGCGAGATAAAATATTTACGCTAAGCAGCTGGATCTTTGATTTTTACTTTAATCATTTAATGTTCACTGTCACATTTTTGGGATAGTGGGCATTAATGAATTTTAGATAACCAAAATTGACGCATTCTTCCGAAATGAATGTTTAAAATAAATAAATAAAATAATGAAAATAAACACTACCTACCATCACCGTTTTTAAAAATTTACCCCCAAATTAGGAAAATATTCGACTTAAATGAAATTTTCGGAACTTGTTTATTAGTTAATGAAGAGTAGACTGAATATGTTATTTTATTAGAAAAAACTTTGTAGAAATAGTTTGGGAAGTGGGGTGTTAGTCACTCCCCTTATCACCACTTGATACACTATGAATACATTCAAAATTACGTGGGAGTAATGACAAGTATTTTTTTTTTATATCTTAAAATATACATTTCAAAATATATATTTTGGCAACAACCGTTTTTTTCAAACATGATTCGTTGAATATGACAGACAAGGAAAATTTAATTCATTTTTTTCTAGTTTTGCTCGTATTCTTAAATTTTTCTATGTTTTTGGGGAGGGTTTAAAGGAGTGTAAAAATAGTACGTAGTGTATTATTCCAAGCGGATTCCGGCCACTTTAGCCATTTTAAGGAGTTTGGTTATTACTTGTCAATTTCTTTTCATGTCTTTGCAGTTGTAGTTGTGTGATGCCGATTGAGCGATAGTAGCGTTTATTCTGAGCCCCGCCATTGGAACGTGGCTGGAATACGAGTTGGCGTCCTTTAAAAAAAAAAAAAAAAAAACTTTAGATTATTTCAGTGTTATATATAAAGTGAATATAGAAGTCAACTTAGAGGCGACAGTCCGTTTCATGCTAGATGCAATCGTCAGGCCACTCGTGGCCTCACGATTGCATCTAGCATAAAAACAGACTGTCGCATCTAAGTGTTTCTATATTCACTTTTTTATATTTACACACGCTCTATCTGATACTGAACACTTTATCCCATAAATATAGCACATTTTAAGATATATATATATATATATATATATATATATATATATATATATATCTATACTGAAGATATTCTTCCAGTAATGGTTTGTTTGTTTTTTTTTTTAATATCCGATCAGAAAATCTTAAAAATTTATCCCGAAAACTTACAAAAATATTAAGACTCAAAAATTAATTTAAATTTTCTTTCAGATTGGAGTTAGATTAATTTTGGGTTTGGCTATAAAATATCAAATAGGGAATAGTTCAATTCTAAATTACCTCCATAATGCTTATGTAAGGATAAAAATAATTACATAAGTCTGGAGGTATTTGAATATACTCCGATATTAGTGGCTGAAAGAAAGCAAAGTGAAGGCAATTAATAAACATTATCAATAAGTTTTTATCAATTACTAGTAGCATGGTCCGGCGTTGCCCATGCTCGATTCAAAAATCGTACGACTCATACAGCAATCGCTATCACTTGACTTAAAATATGTTTGCCCTTCCTTGAGGAGCCCTTTGCCGTGCTGATGTTGCTACATGCCTTACTTCTTGCCTATCTCACACTGCGAATTTTTTCTAAGCTCTATACGAAACATTAAATCTGTTACGAAAAAAAAGAACTAAACAAAATGAACACAAAACGATCAGCTTTAAAAAAAGGACTTGTAACTGGAAAACCTAATGAAAAAAAGAATGTTAACAACAAATACTTTTTTCACACCCAAACCCAGTTCTGCGGAATCAGAATCAACGTTGAGTTTAAGCAAGTGAATGAGCCAATTGGAGTAAAGTGCCATGCAGATTTAAATTTTTCCCCACTTGTGACGAATGCAGCTAACGATTTTTTTTGCTTGCTAGCATGCTAGTTAACATTCGTGTCAGTCAGCTGTTGGCTCTCACGCTGGCCAATAGAATCTTCCTGCCTATTCGTGGCAGCCAGCTATAGGCTCTCACTCGGGCAAGTAGAAAATGGCCGCAAACTACATGAAAATTGCCGTAGAAGCATGAAAAACTTTATTATTTCCACTATAGATGGGAGTTGGGAAATGCAAAGTTGGTCTTGGCCTTCACACTAACTTGGAGCATGTGCATGTAAATTTTGGTGCAAATCCGTCGAAAATTGCGGCCGTGCATTCGTTACACACACACACACACATATCCTGCCTTTTATAGATAGAGATTACCATTTTTATTCATTTATAGCATTTTCTTTTGCTGAATAAATTTTCTTAAAATAATTAAAAAGACCTGACTTGTTGCAGTTATTTCATGATATCAAATAGTTAAAAAAATGAAACGGATAAAAAAAAATATTACTCCGTGTTTTAATTTTTTTGTTTTAATATTTCTATTAATATAAACAAATATTCTAAGAAATAATTTTATTTACAGAATAATAATATACAGTGCGGCAGGGG
>CAHIKZ030001997.1:15000-67500 GCA_903632075.3 Acanthosepion pharaonis
AATAAAATGAATGGATGCTGAAATTTAAATTTTAAAATGTAAAAATTTTTTTTTTTTTCTATATATGATTTTATATATATATATATATATTTATTTCCACACTACATATTAGTTTCCCTGACGATCCATTTGGTGAAACCTTGGTAGGTTTGTCTGGCTCACTAGATTTATCTGTAAAAATTTCAACGGTTGTATTAGCAATTTTGTTAGTTAGTTGTTTACTCCTTTATCAGGGTTTTTTTTTATGTTTTTCATGTTACTAGGCATAAAATTCAAATTTGGCACTTTTTATTGAAAATAGGAATCCCTCGAGATTGATTTGAATTCAAATCAAAAATTCGAACAATTTTTAGTAAGAAAATAGTTATCTAATAATTATATATATAATATATGTATATATATATATATCTAGTGTCACATATATATATATATATATAGTATATATATATATATGTATGTGTGTAAAATATATATATATATATATATATATGATATATAGAACTTTATTCCATAAATATATATATATATTTAATATTATATTTAATATATATATATATATATATATATATATATTATATATTTAGAACCAATATCATGAATTCACATGTATTTAAGAAATAGATATAATGATCAAACTACATATATAAATAATTATCTTGGATATATATATCAAGAAGGGTAGATGTTACATCTCTCAGACTATATCATATAGGTTTCATTAAAATGACTGAATGGAAACAAAAATTTTTATTTAATTTTTTTTTCTTGTGAAAATATAAGTATTTTCTTTCATGGAAATACTAAAAATAAAAAAATGGAAAAAAATAATAAATTGAAAAACAATCAACTATGCACATGGCCATAATGTGCTGACCTTGTTTGGAAAATAAAATATTCCTATAACTCTAGATATATATACATAAAGAAGATCCATACCTTCAATTAAAAATAGAAAATGATAATCATCCTCAACAATGGCTAAAAGAATAGCCGAATGTGCTCGGACATGCAGAATATTTCGACAATTTTTACATACTTTATGTCCACAAAAGAAGATATGTATACAAACACAAGAAAAATTAAATAAAAACTTTAATCACAGCTTAATATGTATAGTTTTCAAAACAAAAATATCTTATCATATATATATTTTAGTATGGTTATATATATATTTATCATTGATAGTCACACATTCACATTTCCATTTTTGAATCATGCTGTTGGTACTAAATGGCAGATATAAAAGTATGTGGAAAAATGAACACTTCATCCTGAAGGGACAAAAAATTATGCATGTAACCTTGGATCAGAACAACTTTTGGATTATCCACCTGGTATATAATATAAGTAAAGAATGTAAGAATTTTCATGTTGCATGCTTATTCCATTGATGCCGTTATAGTGTCATTTTTAATATCAGGTTACAGGAGATAAGTATAAAAGGATCTGTCAGAATTCAAAGACTCAAATATTAAAAGATTTTATATATATTTTCATTTATATTTCTTTTCCAACAGGATAAAGTTTTTGGTTTTTTCTTTATTTACTTCAAGACAGATAAAACATTTTTAAATTTTTTTTTCATTTTATGGTTGATGACAAAAGCGAATGGCATATTTACAATTCCATTTATGGTAAGTTGCATATTTTTAAAGAATGAAACAAAAGCGCTAAATGCATAAAAAGCTACATTTCTCTATAAAATACATTCGTGCAGTTTAGATGATAAAATGAAATTAAGAAATAAATAGGCTTTATAGAAAAAATACTCCAACAAGTCTTTAAGAATCGGAGTAGTACAGGGAATGTGATGTATATGAAAATAAATTATATCAAATAAAAAAAATAGTAGAAAAAATAGAAATGGGGATTTACACATATGGCTTGAGATAAAAATAATGAAAAAGGTTTTTTTCAATTTCAGGTTTTTTACTTCTTATCAGTATGTATTGTATATCACCTCCTGGGAGACTGAGAGTTTGTTCACCTCTATAACTAATATTTTCCACTGATATGACAATGGTAAAATGATTATATATTAATCAATTGCTAGATAGACTCATAGGAGAAAATATCATTGTGGAATGGTAGACATTGTTTCTTGAGAGAATGTATCTTACACATTTATAAGTCGAATATTGCTGTCACATCTAGTTTTGGTGTTTAAGTTTGCCTTTTTTAGATTGTTGACAAACCACAAAGTTGAATCTCCAATATTATTGGAAATTAGTGTCGGCATTTATAGCTTCAGAATCTTTCTACTGCCAAAATCAGCTAGTTGAGAATTTTCTAGTGACATTTGAATGGTAATTGTTCTTTATATTTGACCTTATGAACTGAAGCAAGTACTTTGATTATCATTAGTTCTCAACACCTGGCAAAAAATAATAAAGAGTAGCCCCATTTGCATTACATTTCCCATTCAAGACACCCAATGTTAGTGGAACTTTCTTCATGGCATTTATACCAGGAAGCCAAGTTTGTCATTCTTATCCAAATTTTCAAATGCAACTTCAGATCGTGATCTACTGTCTTTTATTTCATGTTGGAGACTCAAGTCTTTTTCTTATATTCTAATCACAGGCATTCAGTAATCTTAGCTGTAAAGTGGCTACTATTGTCATTATACAGTTGGTGAAACAATAAAAAAAAATGTCAAACATCCAGGTGTGTAAAAAAAAACAAAATAATATATGCCTCAGAAAAAACAGTAGTTGGATGAAGTTGGGGCAGAAAATGATTGAATTTTAGATGCTAGGTAGTAACATGCAGAAGGGGAGAGGGCAGAGGGTGTGATGGCCCTGGGCATCCATATCAGGAGGGTACATCCAATCAAAGAGCGAAATAAAAATTTAGTTTATATTTAATTTGAATAAAGTGTTTATTTCATGTTTCATCTGTTTTTACATATGTAAAATACCTCCCTTTGTCATATTTCTAATTACTAGGTTTTATAGGCCCTCCCCTACTTGAGTTTTTAAGGGCTTACAATCAAAAAGTTGGCCTCTGGCCATCACCAAACATCACCAAACCCCTGCATGTCACTGCTCAGAAATTCCTGGATCAATTGGTTCTCAATCATTTTAACCATTGCATCCAAGAAAGAGAAGGACCGATGAGTCTTCACTTTGTGACTATTAATTCTTCATACTCTTGGCATGGTCATTTTGTCAAGGTAATGGTCCTGGGGTTTTGAATCGAGATGTGCCATGAGGTAAAAAATGAATAAAACCAATATGATTATGAATCTTATTGTCTGTTTGTTCATGTATTTTTCTTAAATGGTCAGAAACAAGGGATTTTAGGCTAGATTCCTGACTATGTCAGGCAAGTATTTTAATGTGGTATTTATCCAATTAATTCTATTTATCTGTTATGATGTTGGTTTGGGGTTAGTAGAGACAAACGCCAAATAACACGTAACAATTAAAAAGGGTTTTAATAGGTTGGTAAAAAGGTACAGAAATCGCCTGAGTAGTCAATAACTAGCTCAGCTAAGAACTTCTCTGTCTATCTGTCTTCCCCATGTCAACTGACATGCCACTATTTAAAGTCTTTGTTTGCAGACAAGTTCATCTTCAAGAGGGGTGGTAGGTTTCCGACACAACAAAAGTAACAAACCTTCTGATGGGGAAAATTAGTAGAAAAACATAAATAACAAATTTAATTACTATAACTTTTTTATAGATGAAAAGAAAGTTACTTTCATTACTGTGGTTAATCTTCAAAATAAAAATTTAAAATAAGATATTTCATTCCCCAAAAAAAAATTAAATAAATCCAGTATCAATTATAGGTTTGTTTAAAAATATCCAACTTTGATGTTCTTTAAAGTGCAAATTTCAAACACTTTTACAAATATTTATTATGATTACAGGTTAAAAAAAACTATTGGTATTGAAATCAAAACAATTTCTTCATATAAAGAACAAATGTTCACTATTAAAGAAATAAACTTTTGGGAAATAATAATAATAAACTAAAGAACGATTAAAAAAATATTTATTTTTTTAATAATTTATTTTTCTAAACTGGATTGAAGGCATGAATTTTCTCCATTTGAAGAATCAATAAGTTTGGCAAGATATAAAAAACATGCTGATAGATAAGAAGGATAAAACTGAACTTTATTTAGTTTTCTGTTTTACATAATATGCAAAATTCTTTATCTCCATTAACTAGAAACTATAAGTCTTCTACCTTTTTCGAAATTTGCTATAAAGATTAATTTGGTTAAAATCATTTTAAGGAAGCACTTTCCAAATGCAACATATTGAAAAATTTTAATCACATCAAATGATCAAATGAGTTTGATACAGTCTGTACTTATCATATTTCAATATGGCAATTATACAACATGTCAGTGAATTGGACAATCTCATATGAGCAGACAATATCCACCAAAATGAAATCCATTTTTCTTCAGAAGGATTAAATGAGAATAATGGACTGAACAAAGTTTTAATAAGGAGTTGTTTAAAGAAAATGGAAATAAAAAGGAAAATTATACTTAGAATCAGAAAGTCACATAATGAGAAAAGAGTTCTTGAAGAATTTGACCTTCATGGAATATATTGAAGGCAAGAGGAACAGAAAAAACTGTGAATAACCTGTTTAACAAGCTTGTTGAAATGGTTGGCAGAACAGAGATTAGAATAAACAGATATGAAAATTTGGTTTAAATTTAACAAATAACAGGAAATTGTGGAGAGCCATGATAACCCATGTCCTGAAGGACAAGGTAAATAGAAGAAATATATATCACATGTTTAAATGCCAACTATGGAAAAATACTACAAATAATTTTTGTTAAGACCTCAATATCTTAAATTATCCATTATATAAAAAAATGATATATAACAGTAAACTTATAGGATTAAATGACCTTAACCAACTGTAGTAACTTGTTCCAAAATATGAAAATCTTTATAAAACTGATGACTTCATTGTTTCATATATTTAAATTATAATTATAACCAGAATATTAGAAATGGAAAATTTCTCCTTCTTTGTTAAAATATTAACAAAATCTTTTCATTTGAAATCAAAAAAATTATGAAAACTTTAGAAAATGTTCAAAATAAAAAATTCTCAATCTGTCATTTTAGCCATATCCTTTTTTTTTTTTCAATTTTCATTTATTAAACAAAAAGGAAAACTGACAAAGTCTATTTTAAAAAATTTCAAAAATTATATTTTAAAATTTCAAAAAGATTTCTTTTAAAAAATAATAAAAATTATAACTTTAAAAAAATGGTCGTTTGTATTAAAAAAAAGCATCAGTTGAAAAATGTCTGCTTTACAAAAGTTTAAATTGATTTCATATAAAAGCTTATATCATATTCTCATCTATAAGTTTTTTTAATTATAGTTATAATTCTATTTTATAAATTTCAAATAAATTGCTTTTACTGAAACCCAAAACAAAAATTTCAAAGACTTCATTTTGAATTAAAAACAAAATCATAAATTTTTTTTTTTTTTTAATAAAATAATTAAATGTCAAATTTGGAATCAATATCCAGAAATATAAGAATTATAAAATAGTTTTTGATGTGAAAACGTTCATTTAAATTTTATTTTAAATTTAGACCAAAACACAAATAAAAATATAAGTCAAAAATTTATTTTTAGTTTGAATTGGATTTGTAGTATAGGAAGATGCAATTCCTATGAATCAATGAATAAAGTGTCCTATGGAATTTCCTGGAAAAAAATACAATGAAATATTTGCTATATTGAGGCTTTTACATGTTCATCTGATTGTTTATATTCCAAAAATAAAAATTCTTACCAAATAAAAGCAGATTTGAAATTTTATTCAAATTTTGAAATAAAATTTCATTTTGATTAAATATAATTTTAATTAATTAAATAAGATTCCCCTTATTATAAATCCATTTTTCAATATGTTTGCATGAACTTTTTTTTGATAATCAACAAAAGGAATTTTTTCATAGTACTAGGCTTTTTTTAAAATCCATCATTTTAAAGTTGAAATCCATTGGATCCAATCATTTTCTTTTTTAACAGTTTCTTCCTTCAATGGATGTCCTGAAATTGTTTAATTTTTTCAATTTTTCATCATAAAAATTCACAGAAATCTCTTTATGATTTTAATATAAATAAAATTTTATTTTCCATTTTCTTTAAAAAATTTTAGTTTCAGATTCTTTCATCAAAACAGTTTTCTCAGCATCTTAGTGTTAGAAAAAAAGGAAATGATCTCCAAATAGTTTTAATTAAATGAGTTGTAAAAATTAAGCCAAAATATGAAAATTTATATGATGATAGATATGATAATTTTTTGAAGGACGTAAAAATATTTCAATTCACTTACTTTCATTGATTTCTCTTCAGAAAAATTTTTGACAGACCACATTTCTATTATTAAAAAGATAGATCAGACCAGAGAGAATTATGTAAATAAATAAAGCATGGATCTGAAACAAAGGAGCATCTTTTCTTGTTGGGAAGTTGGTACAAGAAAAGTGCCATGAATTTGCAGAGAAAATTTTTTTAAGTTTTAAAGATTAATATTATCCTAATTTAAGATTTTGAATTTTTTATTTTTTAAATATGACTTTTTAATTTTTATTTTGAAGTTGGTTCTAAAGCCATGTCAGAGGGTGAATAATAGTATAAAAAATTCCAGCCTTGTTTGTTGAATTCATTTTGATTTTTAGGAAATCAAAATAATCAGTTAAAAAATATGTTTAGGCCTTAGCTGAAAGTTTAAGCCAAAGGAGATGAATCATTTATTTGAATACAGAACCCCAGAGATTTGCAACTTGGAAATAATTTAATTCTTCCCAACAAATCATAAGCAATAAATAGAAGAAAAAAAAATAGAATCTGAATGATACAAGATTTTTACTTGAAAAGGAAGTAAGAAAATTCTGAATAAAAGTTATTTTTACTTTTAGGGAATTCATTTTATTTCTCAAGAAACCATGGCAATTCAAAGATAATACTTCAGAAAAAGAACATTTGGAGAGTAATAGTTGTTTATGTCCTGAAGATTACATGGCATTAAAAAAAAAAAAGAAAAAGAAGAACAGACAAATTTTATGGACATAGAAAATTTTAAAATCTATAATCTGTTAAGTTCAAAGCCAGATTTATTTTTTTAAAGGCAGATATTGATGTCCTCCAGCCATGAGGATACTTCTGTTGTCAGCAGTCTATTGATTTCCAAGCTTTTGTTTGTTTTGAACTTTTTTTCTGTATTCCTGCTTATCTCAAAGAACCATTTTGAAAATCTGAAATTCTGTCTTTTTGACAATAGACAATTCAAAGTTCTTCAATGATAGGGAATTAATTATATCCCTAAGGAAAATCATTTTTTTATTTCTTAAAATTCATTCATCATAATTGAACGTTAAGAAAATAAGAACTGTTAACGGGGCAAATGGTTTTTGATTTTTATTAGTAAAAAAAAAAATTGCTTTAGAAAAAAAAATAATCCTTTCAATTAAAAATTAAATCAGAAATTTTAAAATATTATTATATTTAAAGCAAAAAAATTAAATTTTTGGTTTAAAGCAAAAAGTTTTAAATGAATTACATTTTGCATTTTTAACCCCTTGGTTTCTTGCTCAGGCTGATGAGCATAAAATAAATGGAGATTTAAATTTTTTTTAGTGGTTCATAATTTTTTTTTAAACAGTTTAAATAAAAAATAAGTGTATAAAAAAATATTTTTTTAAAATCTTTACATTTAAAATGTATTTTCATAAACAGATTAAAAAACATTAATTAATTTTATGAAAGAATTTTCAGAAAACATATATTGAATAATTATAAATTATTTCCTAAAAATAAGTATTTTGGGAAAAAAAAAACTGAAAAGTTTAAAAACTCAAGCCAAAAACTGCCTGAATGTCTGAGATGGAATTATCATCATATTTTTTTATCCTGTAATTTATGACAATAAACTACATTAACAGCTGCTGCCTCTGATCAGAAGTGTTTTGGGCAAGATTGGAATTATACCTCATAATTGCTGGTGTTTCATCAGGTCCACCTTGATTTAGGGAATAGCAAATGTTTTTTTATCCCATCTATGGTCAAATATTAACCTCAAAACTGGGGTAAAAACACTATGAAAGTGTAAAAATAGGTTTTAAATTTTCATTATTTTTTAAAAAAATTATTACCAGCAATAAATTTTGAAGAAAAAAATCATTACCATCAATAAATTTTTGAAAAAAAAAATTATTACCATAATTCCTTTTTAAAAAAAAAATTTTTTCTAAAAATAATCATTAAAAAAATATTACCATAAATACAGTTTTTTACAAAAAATTTTACCAAAATTGCAAATTATTACCAAAAAAATAATTTTTTCATCCCCTGCTCAACAAAAGTTTGACCACCTTAAAAAACAAAACTATTTATAATTTTCAGGGTAGGTCCGTCTTGAAAGTGAGAGATAGAATATAAAAAAAAAATTCTAGAAAATCATATTATATTAATTTTGAACATTTATTTCTTTTTTTATTGAAAAAATAAATATTTCAACCTGTAGCAAAACATAACTCAGTAATTTGAAGTCAAACCCTTGTTTTAAAGCACAGACAGCCAGACGTTTCCTGTAGTTGGTTACCAAATTTTTACAGATCCAGGGGGGATTTTGGCCCACTCTCTTTTAGATCCTTTCCAAATCCTTAAGGTTTGTACGTTGTTATTGGGCAATTCAAAGCTTCAGCTCCTTCCACAGATTCTCTAAAAGATTAAAGTCCGGAGACTGACTAGGCCACTCCATTACCTTAATGTTCTTCTTGAGCAACTTCTTTGTTGCCTTAGCTGTATGCTTTGGATCATTGTCCTGCTGGAATACCCATCCACAACCCTGGCTGAGGCAAGGAGGTTTTCACTCAAGATTTCCCTGAACCTGTCCCTTTAGCAGAGAAACAGCCTCAAAGCATAATGTTTCCACCTCAATGCTTAACAGTTGGGATGGTGTTCTTGGTGTTCAAGTCAGTTTTTTTTTTTTTTCTCCAAGCACAGCAAGTCGAGGTGATTCCAAAAAGCTCAGTTTTAGTCTTGTCTGACCACAGCACTATCTCCCAATCCTCCTCTGAATCATTCAGGTGCTCATTTGCAAACTTCTGATGGGCCTGTATATGTACCTTCTTGAGTAGGGGGACCTTGTGGGTATTACATGATTTCAGTCCACTATGACATAGTGTGTTACTAATGGTCATCATGGTGACTGTGGTCTCAGCTGAGCTTGAGATCCTCAACAAACTGTTGCCACATAGTTCTGGGTTGTTTTCTCACCTTTCTCAATATCAGGTTCCCTCCAGTTTGGGAAATCTTGCATGTAGCTCCAGACTGAGGGAGATTGACAGTTAATTGGTGTTTCTTCCATTTTTTATTATCACACAAACAGTTGACTCCTTCTCACCTAGCTGCTTGCTAATCATCTTGTAGCTCATTCCAGTCTTGTGCAGGTATACAATTTTGTCTCAGATGCCCTTAGAGAGTTCTTTTGTCTTACCCATTGTAGAGAGATTAGATTCTGATTCATTGAAGGATTCTGTGAACTAGTGTCTTTTATACAGGTAATTAGTACTTGATTAGGAGTAATAATAGAGTAATAGGACTAGTCTATATGCCTCCTGGTCACATAACCAGTCTGTAGGGGCTGAATCATTGCTGGTTGGTTAGGGGTGAATTATTTTTTTTTCAATAAAAAAGAAATAAATGTTCAACAATTAATATAATGTGATTTTCTAGAATTTTTTTTTTTTTACATTCTATCTCGCACTTTCAAGATGGACCTACCCTGAAAATTATAGACCATTCCCATTTTTGTAAGGTGGCAAACTCAGAAAATCAGCAGGGGATGAAATACTTATTTTCCCCACTTTATATACAAGGCCTAATTGAAAAGTATTGGGATTGGTGCTATAAAAAAAAAAGTACAACACATATCAATTCAGCATTTAATCTGCTTTGGAGTAGTCCCTTTCTGAAGCCACATTCTTTATTCAGCATTGGTTCCACTAATGAATGCCTTTCTGGAATTCCTTTTTTTGAATAGTGAGCTTCTCTTAAACTCACTCGACATCTTGAAATCTTGTTTTCAAATGGGAGTTGATTTTTGAAAAGGAAAAAGTAATGAGATCTGGAGAATGGTGGTTCTTGGACCTAGGAAATGTTGTTGTTGGCCCAAAACCGCAGCACGAGCCATGGTCACTGATGGAACTTCTTGTCCAAATTTTGATAAATAAATCTTTTATGATTTAATATGAAACCCATTTAATATCTTTTACCTGGAACATGTAGTTACTCATATATTCACATTTTAAATGATGTCATTTTTTTGTTGGGGGGACACCATGTATATATAATAAAATAAATTTGTTTGCTTAGGTCAGTCTCTACTTTCACAGATATGCCATGTGTGATACATGCTTAGGCGATCATGTATCTTTTGATACATGACTGATGAGGCAGATTTTTTCCTACCGTAGGTTGCCTTTTCTTTCTGCAGTAGACCAGTTGCCATCCAAGGCTAGAGAATCCAGTCTGTTCTGCTATTTACCCATAGCTGGGGGGGGGAGAAAAAGAGGATTCATACCTTTCCTAAGAGTATTAGCACATAAGCAAATGTAATGGATTCAATTGGAATTCAAACTCAGCTCTCCAATTCCTCAATCTGAGCCACTATCCATTACTCCACTCTACTTCCTCTCACATGGACAGTTTGAAATAATTTCATTTCTTTTGTTTATTAATTTATTAACTGTTTCGTATTCTACGATTTTCAGTTTCCCTTCATATACAGATTGCTATTTCTTTCTTTTGTTCTCTCAATTTTTTTTTAATCATATCTCATTCTTCAAGTTATTTCTCTTTCAATCTTAGTTCCCATATGTGTTTCAACAGTGTAGTGTTATTTCCATATCTTTCATATTTGAATGATAGCAAATATTACGAGTTATATAAATGAATAGATGCACACATAAATAAATAATATCCTCTACCAAGTGTTGCAAGAAGTAAAAAATCAAAACAAACCTTTCCAAAACTGAAACAGTGATCAGGAATTGGAATTAAAACAGTGATGACAAATACCCTGAATTCATCATGAAAATGCAGAATGTGGAATTAGTCAATACAAAACACTTAAAATACCTTTAGTGTATAAAAAGTTACAACAAATTTAATATAGGAGATAAGGAAATTGAATATAGAATAGGATGCACTAGAAGTAATTTTATCTCAGCACTGCATCAACTACATAAAAAGCAAACCATTAACCTAAAAACTATATATCATATTTTAAATAACATTGTCAGATTGAAACTTTGGATATGAAAGTCTCAATTGACAATTATCTTATTAAAAACCTGTTCAGAAATATCTAAAGTGTCAGCTAGATACAGCCACTTTCTATGATCAAAGATTAAAAATGGCTTTGAGCAAATGAAGCATTTGGATTTTGTCAAAGATCATTTTTTTTAACATTGTGAGCTGATGCTACACTTTCACAGACAAAGAACTGTACCAAATAGCAGAAACTATATCACGTGATATCTATCAACTGCAGTAACAGCTAAAATGGATATCACATGTGACTTGTGTCTTGATCTGACACATCTATTTACAAACACAACTCAGGATTTTAGGTTAATGTTTTGAAGTTTTTTTAATGACTGTTATTGTGTATGAATAATGGTATTTTCTGTCATAGTTAAGGCGACAGGAGTTCATAATGGTGACAAAACAAATGATGAAGCAATAGTATTTTGACGATTATTATCAATAAGGATATCAAGAAAAAGGATCTTTTTATGGAAACTGAGATTGCATGTAAATCTAAGTATGTAATTTCATTTAAATTACATATAAGAAATAATATATATATATATATATATATATATATATATATATATATATATATAGTGGTGCCTTGATTATGAGTTCACTATTTGGCAGAGCTTGTAATTCAAATTGCTTGTATGTCAGATCAATTTTTACAATTGAAATGAATTGAAATGACATTAATCAACATTTTTTTTATTACATAAATAAGAAAATATAAACATTAATATATATATTAAATAAGAAAAATGTGCTTATAAATAACAAATATTGTATAAAAACACAATACAATTGAATATACAGCAGTACACTGGTTTTATTATGTAGAATGTACAGCATTTACCTTGGAGAACAGATGACTTAAAAGATGCTGACAGAAGTGGCGGAGAAAGGCTGAACTGAATAACTGAATCTTATTCGCTGATTTTTGACCTTTTTGCCATGCTTTTCTCACTTTTATCTGCAGGGGTTTTTCAATAAAAACCTGTTCAATAAAGTTTATTATCCTCTCCCTTTCAGAATGTTTCTGAAATGAATTAGGAAAGTGTCATTAAATAGTGTTATCACACACTGCTGTAACCTGGGGAAGGTTACTGAATAGAATAATCACACAAAGGCTGGTAATGAATGGTAATACTTAGGACAAGAACAACACATAAAATTCACCAGCAGTGCATAGAAGTAGTCAACTGCTAGAAGTGAGTCAAGTGAATTCCACAATGAATATCCAACTGCAGACCAACATACAGTATTTACTACTGTATTTATGTGGATGGGGATATACCCATTATCCTTCATAGGTAGTCTACAACAAACACCCAATTGCAACATTTTCTGGGTGACTCTTTTGAATAAAGTCTGAAAGATACTCCCACATTCCCAAAATTTCCTTTATCTTGCTTGTAGAGATAACCTCTTCTGTTTCTATTACATCACCTATTTCTATAGCTTCTTTAGATCCTACATTGTTCTTTCTTTGGAGTACTCCTTAATCAGCTCATGGACTTGCCAAGGGATACAATCTAGACCACCACCAGATTTGAGTCTTTCAAAGCCCATTTCAGGCACAAACTCAGGCCACAGCTTCTTTCACACAGAGGTCAAGGTCCTCTATGTAACACCTTTCCAGGCCATATTGATAATTCTGAGACATGATGCTATAGTAGTTATTCCAGAAATCTTGATTGGTGAGGCTTGTGCTCCCCATCACCTCAAAGCAGCAGTGGGAACAGGTGCTTGATGAAGAGCTTCTTGAAATTAGAAATCATCTGCTGATCCATGGGCTGCAGGATAGGGGTGGTGTTGGGTAGAAGGTAGAGAACATTTATAAACTTGAACTCTTTGGGGATGTCATCTTCAAGTTTAGGTGGGTGAGCAGATGCATTGTCTAGGATGAGAAGGGCTTGCAGGGGTAGGTTATTTTCCTGGGGATATTTCTTAATGTCAGAACCACAGACCAAATTCACTCACTCCACAAAGAACTGCCTGTTAAACCACTCACAGGTTTACCATTCAAATACAGTTTTTCTTTCAGAATCTTATATGGCTTAAAGGGTCTGGGGTTTTCTGAATGATAAACAAGCAGTGGCTTAATCTTGCAGTCATCACCCACATTAGCGCACAGTGCAATGGTCAGTCATGTATCATGTGCATTAAAATCACTGATAATTCTATATATATGTAAGTTTGTTTTATTTTTATGCTAAGTGGGCACTGGATGATAATGTTTATTTGACAATTTTGTGTGTGTATATATATATATATATATATATATATATATTAAATTCCCAGATGAATTCTGTGGACAAGACAGATTGGTATCAAATGACAATTGGGAAAAAAATCTTTTACATTTGCCGATGAGTTTCATCTTTGATATTTTTCAAGCAAAAAAATGAAATCGAAAAACAACATTTTCGATTTCATTTTTGCCTTAAAAAGTCGGAAGGAAACAAAGCGCGTTGGCAAAATGTAAGATTTTTTTTTCCAATTGTCATATCATATATATTTTTTTTTTTTCTTAATCTAAGCTGTCAAAAATTTTGAAAAAATAACTAAACAAAATTTTTCAGGAAATTCCTTCTTGATTAAGATGAGATATTTTCCATGTGACCTGTATGTGTATCTGTGTTTTAGGTTTCTATATGTAATATTTTTAACAATATGATTTTCCTGGTGTGTTCTTTGTACCAAATTGTCACCATTTTCTGTGTATTTTGTCCAGTTTTCTATGTAAATTGATCCCACTATGTAAGCTATAACAAATATGCTAATAAGATGTGATTTTTTAAAATAATTTTTTTTTTTAATTCCTGATCTCTAGTGTGTAATCAATAGGAATTTATGAAAAAAATACCTCCAGATTATGAATTTAAAAAAATTTTGTTCATTTTTTTTTCTTACATTTTATTAAATCACTTTTTATGTGCATATTTTGTTTTGGCTTCCATGTGTGTGTGGGAGGGGGGGTCAGTTTATAATGAATTTACTTAGCAAACTAGAATCCCTACTTATTAAATTTTGATAAAAGTGATTGTTTCTGATTGCATATCATTTCTGCAACTCTACCCAATCCATCAATCATAAACTGACCTTTATCACTAATATCCAACTGGTCAAGCGACACTACCAGTTCCAAGATTTGGTTTCATTCTTTTTGTTGTGACCATGTACCCATCAAACTATTTGGCTGCCTTTTTTGGGTTCAGTTCATTCAGTTTCTTTTAACAGAAATTGGTAACATATATATTGATCAAGTCCTTTTCACCTGTCTCCTCTCATAAGTCTATTTTTTCAACATCTTTCTGTATTTCTGAGATGAGGTACTTTAACTAATTACACTATTTTCATTTTTCAAACTGTTGTCCTCATCTTTATTGTCATATTCATGACATTTCAGCCATTGTACACTCCGGCCTTCTTCAGGATCTCTCTATATTTCTGAGATGAGGTATTGTAACTATTTAACTATTTACATTGTTCACAACGTTTCATCTGTTGTACACTCCAGCCTTCTTCAGTTGAGATTAGTTTTAATTTCAAACTGAACCCATTTGAAGAAAAAACAATTTATTACACAATCACCAAACCAATCTTCAGGAACACCAACAAACAAATTCTGAGTTTGGATCAAAATTCAAACAAGTATCATCTGAAGAAGGCCAGAGCATGCAATGGCCAAAATGTCGTGAATGTGACAATAAAGATGAGGACAACAGTCTAAACAATGTAAATAGTGTTTTTTTTTTTTTTTTTTTTAATATCAGTTAAGGTAAAAACTGATACCCATTAACTTTTTTTTTGCCTACCTGTGTCAAGCAACCCTGCCGCCCACTCAAGGTACACTATGCAGACCACCATTCTGTGTTTAATCTGTGAATCCCACCCTTGGTTCTGCAAATGTTAGCGTTCTCTACCTGTACTGACTTACCTGTCATTATCTAATCCTTCCATTATGATTTGGCTGGGCTGACCTTTGCAATCATCCTTAAATGTGGGAAATTTAGTGGAGGGGGCTTGGTGAGTGTATATTAACATTCCTTTTTCACCTGTTCAGAAAGTGAAAAGGTCAAATATTTGATCACATGGGGATTTTGTTACGCTCAGTGAAATTTTATTATACAGATCAATGTTTTTGCAATAAAATTGGTATTAAACAATCAATATTGTTAAAATATTCAGAATATGTTTGTACGATAATGATAATGGTAACATAAATAAATAATAAGTGAAATTTTTCAATTCTTTTTTGAATAGAGAAAATGGAAAAAAAAAAGGACAGTTTTACTTCACATAAGAAACAGTTGAAATTTATAGGGCACATAATGGGGAAAGAGAGTTTGGAAAATTTGACACTCACAAGACATATTGAAGACAAACAGGACAGATGAAAACAGAACATAACTTATTTAATGAGGTTGTTTAAATGGCTGACAGAACATAATTGAGAAGAGTTAAGAAAAAGACATAATTGGCAAAGAGCTACAAAAAACAGGAAATTGTGGAGAGCTATGATCGCCAACGTCCTGAAGGGACAGGGCATTTAAAATAAAAAAAATTTACACTCACAGGACATACTGAAAGCAAGAAGAACAAAGGAAAACAGCACATAACCTACATAACAAAATGTTTTGTAAAATAGTGATTAGGCGAGATAACAAACGTCAAACTTTGTTAAGAGCTACAAAAAACATGGAAATTATGGAGAGCCATTATCGCCCACATTTTGCTGCAGGTCATGGGTCAAATGTCCAGGAGAGTATTCTTCGCTTTTTATTATTTTTTAGTTTGAGATTGTGAAGTCAGGAGTTTCTGAATTTGCCCTGAATGGATTTATCTCCCTTTGCAGTGTACGCAATATCATATTAGTCTAATCAAGATCTCTTTCTGATTCATAGATACATTTCACTAGACATATCAGTTGGATGTAAGCACTAAGAAAGCAAAACCCAAAATAAAAAAAGTCACCTTCTGTGCAGGGGCTCCAAACATCACATCAGGTCCACAAAACAGATCCCCACAAAAATCTAAAATACAATAGCCAAGATCACGAATGTTGCCACCAAAAAAAGAAAAAAAAAAAGAAATGATAAACCTGGGAACCATCACCTGTTAAACCACAAACATAAAAAAAAAATGGCACATCCCGCTGACAACAGGCAGTTTGACAACACCTCAACCTTATCACTCAACAACCAACCAATCCACATAGATCACCAGTTTTGATTTCAACCCTGAAGGGGGATCAGCCCCACCAACAACACCCACCTGTGCTACCACATAGGCTTCACTAATCCACTCCAGGTCTCTCTCCTTTCTTTCTCCTAACTAAAGTTTTCTCATTCTCTTTCACACCCAGTAACCCCTTGTATGCCAGTAGCTTATTGCCTTGCCTGGGGTGAAATGATTAAAAAAAATATTGTTATTCTTTGATTGCCATAATGTTTTGTTAAAGGGTTGGTGTTTTTTCTTTTTTTTAATCATTTCACTCCGAGCAAGGATACAAGGGGTTACTGAGTGTGAAGGTAAAAGAAAAACATGATTAAGTAGCAAAAAAAGAAGAGGAATAAAAATAATGAAAACAGTAGATAACAATTGACATTGCATTTAAATTTATGAAGATCAGAGTTAGCTGGAAAGCATGGAACCAAAAGAGAGTTCCACAGGCAAAAATCTGCAAGAAAAGAAGCTGTTATTAAAAAAACTTAACAATAAAGCTAGCCAATACCTGTAAAATAATGAGACTTTGTTGCCAATCTAGTATTGCGCATAAATGCGTAAAGTCTAGGTGCCATAGAGGGGAGCTCATTCAGAACAATTACCATGAAAATATTTATAGAAAAGGTACAAGGAAGTGACATCATGATGGTGGGGAAATGACTGAAACCTAGATACTAGTTCAGGACCAATAATATTGCAGATTCTTCTTTGGATTTTATTATGTATCTCTAAATATATAGCATGAGCACCAGATCAGATGTGTTAGCAATATTCAAAGCATGGATGAATGGTAGATATATAAATATTTCAGATAGATTCTAAAATGAAATATATGATTTTTTTTTCTCTGTATTGTAACATTTCAACTCTACAGCCATATTTTAGACATGGATTTTTTCATCTTGCAAATTTTATTTTTTGCTATGTTATAACCATTCTTGGTATCAAAATCACTGTTTCTTTCTTATAGAATCACATTAATATTTTGAAACTTTTTTCACTTTATCAGATTTCTGCCAATATTGTAAAAATAATATTGGTTTTTAACCCCCATCAATACCTGAAAACCAAATAACAGTTAGTGGACTTGAGAAACCTATTTTCCTTGAAAATAGGTTTAAGTGAAAGAGTTTCAACCCAAAGCAGAAATGGCTGCTCAGTTAATGAATGTCAAATGTTTCCTCATAAGGAAATGGCTAATATTATCATTACACTTACCATGTAAGTGTAATGCTAAAACAGTGGATTTGCATAATAGAACCAAGGAGACATTTGTGGTTCTTGAGTGCTGTGAATTAAGGAATTGTATTAATTTTGTTTTTATTTAAGCGGATTATTAAACTGAAATTTTAACCTTTTTAATTAAAAAAGATAGGGATTAAAATCTACTAAACCTGGTTTTCAATGAAGAACCAAAAAATTGTATTTAATAAGCTAATACAGAAAGGAGACTACGAGAACTCCCATAGAAAGCAGTAAAGAAAGGACTAAACATTAATTGCAAGTAGGTGAAATCCTGAGGCTGTCTACTTTCCGACTAGATATAGTGCATACACTTGGTAAATATTGCAAAAATGCCAAATGTACACTTGTGAATCCAGCAAGTTGTTAGCAAAAGGGGCATCCCAACTTTCAAATTACAAATTGGAGATACCAAAATCAAACAAGTATAACAATTTAAATATCTCAGAAGTGTTTTAACAGAGGACAGAAAGTACAACACTAAAATCCAAAGGTGCATTGGGATAGCAAAATATGCCTTCCAAATTTCATTAGAAACAAAGAAAAGAGTACTGGACTGCTATGTAATATCAGTTCTCCTATATAGCAGTGAATGCTGAGTAATCTAACAAACGATGAAGAGACTTGAAGCAAGAGAAATGTGGTTCTACAGAAGGATTCTGAGAATACCATGGACCGAACATGTGAGCAACAACAAAGTTTTATAGAAAATAGAAACAAAAAGGATACTTATACTTAGCATTAGGCAGAGAGAATTGAAATTTCTAGGGCACATAATGAGGAAAAAGAGCTTGGAAAATTTGATATTCACAGGACATATTGACGGTAGGAGGGTCAAAGAAAATAGCATGTAACCTACCAAGAGAGATTGAGTCCCAGACTTCATGAATTTAAGCGTTCAACTAGGCTGGCATCTCGCTCTCACCCTTTCACTGTTGAAACTGTTAAATCTAGCCATCTCTTCTACTCCAATAGCTTCATGTCTCGCACATCTCGCCTGTGGAACTCCCTCCCCTTTTCCTGTTTCCCTGATAGCTATAATCTCCAACTATTCAAATGTAATGTCAATCAACATCTCCAGATGCCTTGATCTATCCCCTATCCTTCTCTTCATCCTTTCCTCTATCACTCCTATTTGCTCTCGCTCCAAATCTCTGTAACCCCTTGCGTGCTAGTGGCTTCCCGCCTTGCTTTGGGGTGAAACGCTTAAAAAAAAAAAAAATTTAATTTAATAATATTTTTTAAATTAATATTGCAACAATCTCCTAAAGGAAAAGAATTATAAACATTGTTTTTACATAATATAATTGGATATTTTGATGTCCTGAATAATGGTTAGGTTACATGTAATTTATCTTTTTTTTTATTGCAAATGATAAATTTATTTTATTATTAAAAATTTCAATTTAAAATTTATATAAGAACCATTGAACTGCCTATATACACTTTTCATTTTTTCTGCATATTAGTAAAGAGTTCTCACAAAAGACACCTGCAAAAAGGCTATATTTTTATTTGTTCAACATTGACAGAAAAATATTGTTTTTTTATACTTAACTGAATAAGCCTTATTTATTTTTTTCTAATGATTGAGTTAATATTTAATCTGGAAAAATCTTCAGTTTGAACAATGTCAGTACTTATAAAAATAGTCATGATGAATTTGTGAATTGATTTCTAGCTCAACCATTGATGGCCTTTGATTGGTTCTTCATGTAAAATTTTAAATCAAAAAATGATGATATATTTTTTTAAAAATTTCAAACGATGTCTTTGTTATTTTAAACCCAGACTAATAACAAGAAGTCACCTTCCTAACCAATCAATGAAAAAAAAATTTGAATCCATAAATATTTTGTGGTCAAAAAAATGAAAAATTCTTTTAATTAAACAATAAATTGGTTGGTTCATTTTGTTTGGTGGCATATAAACATATCTATGAGTTATTTAATGCCAAAATGTAAATATTTTGAACACAATTTTATGGCTACAATTAAATACATTTTGAACATAGTTATATACCTTCAACTACAGATAAAATGTATTGTTGGTCATTTTTTAAATAAGTTGTACATACTGGTCATCTTCAAAAAAAAAATTGTATAAATTAAATATTTTGGTTATAAATATTTATTATTTTTTTTTTTATAAAAAATTATATTGCTGGAATTTTCTATTTTAAATATGTTAATTTTTGAAAATTTTAATAATTTTGGTAAATGGGACATTATTTGATCAAAATTTGGACCCTAACAATAAAATAAAAAACAATCAAAGGAAAGGGTTTTTAGAACAACATCAATTAAAGTTGATTCCATTTCTTTTTTTAAAAAAATCTCCCATTCAGATGATCTTGCTGCCGGATGAAGTTCATCGTAAACACCCAGGACTACCAGTGAAGATAAATTTATTTTTAAAAAATGGATATTTAAATTTAGATTGAATTTATCAAAAAGGAAATTGCAGGATTATTCTGACAGAAAAAACTTTAAGAAAATTGGGAAGAAAACTAACCATTTTATTATTAATTTACCTAAATATATTTTTTAAGTCCAAATTGGGGAATTAATACTCAGTCAATTATAATTTCATTTGTTGATGATATTAAAAAAAGATGTGGACATTAGAATTCAACATTGCATTTTTTTTTCAGATTTTTTTTCAAGTTCAAAAAATTTTTTTAGATTTTGGTATGAAAGAATTACTGAAAAAACAATTGTGCTGGGTCTGAAATTTTGTCTACATCGCATCCTGAAAAGACTTAATTTAAACTGTATCCAACAGTAAATTTTCTGATAAAGGAGATTTTGAGGAGAGGGGAACCACCTCTTAATTTTTAATTGGTGTTCCCAGGTTCATATTAATTATAAATTCAAAAAAAGCACCTGTTTAGATTTTGTTGGAAAAGCAAAAAGTTGACCCTCAATCTGGGATTCAAAAAAATTTTGGATATATTAAAAATATAAATTATTACCAGCAATACATTTTTGGGGAAAAATTTTTTTACCAGCAATACTTTTATGAAGGAAAAATTATTACCAGTAATGCATTTTTGAAGAAAATGTTATTACCATCAATACAGTTTTGAAGGAAAAATTATTACCAGCAATCCTTTTTTGAAGGAAAAATTATTACTGGCAATACATTTTTTCGGGAAAAAAATATTATGAACCAAAGAATTTTTTTGAAAAAATGGAATCAGCTATTGATTTTTTGAAAAAATATTACCTGCAATAGATTTTGAAGGAAAATATTTAACAGCAATACATTTTGGAAAAAAAATATTATATATCACCCAAAAAAAATTTTGTTGGCATTAAATAACTCAATTAAGGTTGATATGTTTAATACTGAAAAACCATTGCCAAACCAATTGAAATAAACTTTATTAAAACTCCATCTGATTTTAAAACTTAATGAACGTCATGATCACTATCAGTTTCAGAACAAGCTTTCAAGAGGATGAAAAAACAATCAATACATTAAATGTTCAAGTTTGGATATTAACCATTATCTTCCTCTCCTGTCCAAAAAAATTACATAAAATTTAATTCAAAATAATAAATATTTATATATATATTTACCCTAGTCAAACAAAAATTTTGTGAAAAAATTAGAATTGAAACACAATTCAAAAAATAAACTTTATCAAATGACAAATACATCCCATTATGAAATTTTTCAAAAAAATTTCATTTTGAGAAAACATTAAATAGAATATAGTAAATTATTATAAATTTATATATTATTATATATATATATATATATATATATATATATATATATATATATATATAAAATATATATATATAAAAAAAGTTTTAACAATATTTATGAATAACAATAAATAAAACTTTAACTTAAAAATTTATGAGTTCCAGTTTTCCATCCAGCTGGCAGATAAAAAATAAATAAGGTTGTTAAAAATTCCCCATTCCCCTTTGAATAATTATCTATTTATTTATTTATATAAATCCACAAAAAAAATTTACATTTTAAAAATCAAAATCAAAACAATGGATGGATATCCAATCCATTTTAAAGAATTTAAAAAAAAAAAATATTTGAAACCATTTTAAATTTCTAAAAAATCAATTAGAATCATTCATTAAAATTTTTTTCTCCACAACTCAGTGTTTATTTCATATTTAATTGTTTGACAATGAACAATATTTTCGTTTTTTTTTTAGACAGATATTTTAAATTTTTTTTTTTCATTTAACAGATTTTGTTTATTAATATCATGATTATATATATAATACAATTATACAAGTAAAAAATGATTTAGTCTTTTTGAAAAAACTTTTGCTTTAATAATATTTTAATTTTTTTTAATGCTAGAGAAAAATTTTTGAAATTCATAAATGTCCTTCACCATTTTTTTCCAGCATTTCTTTAATTAACAAAAAAAATATCTTTAAAATGGATGCAAATTTTTCATAACATTATCAAAAAATTTTTTCATTAAAAATTAACATTTAAATTCTAACTAGGCAAACTGGAAGATTGAAATTTAAAATAAAATTATTTTATTAAATCTCAAATTACGTTTTATTTTTAAGGCATTTATGATTAGGATCATTATCATTACTAAAACATTTTTGATTAATATAATGTACATATATACACCTATATTAATACCCTGTATTAATACATAAATATATTTTTACTCACTTGTCTTGATTCTAAAATTACAAAAATTGACTTAATTTATAGGTGCATCCATTTTTTTTGAAAATTTGTACAATATTGTGAGTATATATAAAATGCATTCAAGAAATACTGTTTCTTAGATTTATACAATTTAAAAAGATATTCTCATGACTAATCAGTGAAAGACAATATGAAATTTTTAAAAAATTATATAACCAAATGGAGACTACATCCGGTTTGTTGTTAAAGTATTCTTTTTTAACCAAAATAAATGATAATTTTCTGATTAAGAAATATATAGAGACACTATTAGCATTGTTCACCCAAAACTATTGAATCTGTGAAAAAAAAAAAGGACATTACACAGAATAATGAAAATCTAACAAAAAATATTTGCCATATTTAGAAAATAAACCAGATGAGGGAAATTTTTATAAAAATCAATTCATAAAATGAAAATAAATAAAATAAATTGCAAAAATTTATATATTAGGCTGTGGTTTTTTATACATATATATATATATATATATATATATATATATATATATATTTTTTAATTAAATTGATGACGAATTGACAAGACACTGTAATTAATTTTTTATTTAATTTAATTTGTTTGTTTTATTTTTTTTTCTGGATGAATGACTAATAAAAAAAATTTTAAAAAGTTCTGCATAAATATTTTTTTTTATATATTAATTTAAAGACAATCAAGGAGAAATTTTTTTTTTATTTTTAAAACAAAAACTGAATATGTGTTTTTTGTATGCATCTGAAGTTAAAGGAATGTTATAAGTTGTCTTATATAAATTATATATATATAGAATATATAAATATATTTATATATATATATATATATATATATAATTAATGCATGTTTCATTATAATAATATAGACAAGTTTTGTTTATTTATTTTTTTAAGTTTTTTTTCATATTGTCTGATGTTTAATAACATTATCATTGAAAGATGAAAGGAAATCACCATATTGATACATATTTTTAAATCCAATCTAAGCTTTCAGCTTACATAAGCCATTATCAAAGATGACAATAACTTTTCAATATATCAAACAACAAAACAAAAACAATAATGATAGTCTGTTTTTGTTGCATGAAAATTTCAAAAGCAATGACAAACTCGTGCATATGAGATCGGAAGTGAAAATATTTTCTGCAGCTCGTGATATGACATGACACATGACCACGCGAGAATGAAAATGCAAATTTTTAAATATGGGAAGCCGTTGGTATAAACCAATGGCTTCTGTTATCAATTATAGGCATTTAAGAATATTTTTGGAGATTTCATAGTTTATTTTGTTCAGGTTAGGTTTCAATTGTTTTATATATATCAGGTCATCCCATAAGTTCTGTCCGAATTTTGAATATAAAAAGAAAACAAGTGACCAAATGTTACATTTAATTACAGATTCAATCAACAATGTATTTTCCCTGATTATCTATGACTTCCTTCCATCTATTAACAAGCTTACTAATTGCATTACTGCAAAAATTCTTTTGGCTTTGATTCGAAGAACACAAAAATGTTAGTTTTAACCTCTTCCTGTGTTACAAAAGCTGTTTCTTCCAGATGATTCTGTAAGCTACGAAACAAATGGTAGTCTGAAGGAGCAAGATCGGAAGAATAAGGTGGATGAGGAATTTTCTCCCAACCAAGTTCTTCGATCTTTTGTGACGTGATTCTTGCTGTGTGGGGTCGCGCATTGTCCTGATGAAACATCACCCCTTTTCGAATCACTAGACCAGGGTTTTTTTTCCTCAAAGCTTAGTTCAAACGCTCTAATTGCTGACAGTATATTTGAGCATTAATGGTTGTATTATGTGGTAAGAATTCAAAGTGGATTATTCCTTGGCGATCCCACCAGATTGAAAGAAGAACCTTTTGCCCATGAAGTTCCCTTCTCGGCTGTGGCTGGGGTCCTTCCCCTTTACCAAGCCACTGTCTACGATGCTTAACATTTCGATAAAAGATCCATTTTTTCGTCGCCAGTCACAAGTCTATCCAAAAAAGGTGAAACGAGTTGGTGAGAATGGAGAGAAGAGCAGATATCAACTCGGGATTTGAGGTTGTTTTCAGACAATTCATGAGGCACCCATTTTCCAAGTTTAGGAACTTTTCCAAGTTGTTGAAGATGACGATGAACAGTTGTATGGTTTGAACTGAGAACCACTTCCAATTTCTCAACTGATAAAGCAGGATTTTCTTCAAGGGTTGCTTTAAGAAGCTTTTCATCAAACTCAACTGGACGTCCGGTTCGATCTTCATCTTCAAGGGTGAAATCTCCACCTCTGAATTTTGCAAACCATCTTCTGCAAGTTCTTTCATTCACACATTCCTCTCCATAAACTGAGTGAATGTTTCTAGCCACTTCGGCTGCTGAGTTTCCTTTCTTGAACTCATAAAGCATTATGTGCCTCAAATGATTCTTGGGTACTTCCATGTTAGCAGGGTTTTAATCAAACAAAATTTAATTTTATTGTTCTCTGAAATAAAATTTGATCAGTTTAAATGCATCTAAACATAAAAATAATGTTCAGCTCCATTAGACATTATAAAATACTCTTTAAATTTCGTTCATTTTAAAAAAAGTTAAAATACGGACAGAACTTATGGGATGACCTGATATATATATTTTATTATATATATATATATATTGTTATATTATATTTTTAAATTTGTAGATAAAAAAATAGTTTTTTTCAACAAGGATTTTGTAAATTTCACTAAACAAAAATTATTTATTTTTAAATGGGAAAAAATGTTACGGAGTTAAAATTTAAATATACCAAAAAGCATCTTTTTCAAAAAATATGATTTATATCTTTATATATGTTTGAAATTAAATGCAACAAAAACAGACTATATATTTTCTCAATCCATGAGTTGTTTGATAAATTATTGTTTTAAATTTTTCAAAAAAATGCATCTTTTATGTAAAATAATATTATATAAATATAAATATAAATATATATAAAAAATATATATATAAATAAAATTTTATGAATAATATATTAAAAAAATTTTATAAAAGTTTTTCCTTCATTTTTAAAATTTTTTTTTAAAACATAATTCATAATCAATAAGAAATCCAATTTTTTTATTTAATTTTTAAGACTAATATTTTATTTCTCAAATAAAAAAAATAGTGGAAAAATTTGATTTTATGAAATCAAATTGTTATAATTTTAGTAGTTATATAAATTTAAAGAGATTTTTCATAAAAACTTTATGAATGGAGATAAACCACATAAAAACCTTAATAATATATATATAAATATAATATATATAAGGCCTATATATATATTTTGATGAATTGATGTTAACTATTAATTGCATGCCAAAAAATTGAGCTCTTTGGACCAGAATCAATAAGAAAAAAAAAAAATCCCTCCAAATTATGGCAATTTTTTATATCCAAAAATATTAAATATATATATATATTAAACTCAATTGATTTGATTTCTCTTAAAAAAAAATTTCCTTTGAAAAATTTTTCAATTAAATTTAATATTACAAATAAATTATTTTTCAATTTTATTGAGTAATTTAATATAAAATATTCTAAAAAATGATTTTTTGGGTTTATTATTTTTTTTATAACAGATTTTTTGTTTTATTTTTTTTTTTAAAAAAAATTTTTTTATTTTAAGAATATAGTAATTGAGGTTGAAAAATTTAAAACAAAAATGTCCAAATTCGAAATATTTTTAAAATTTATAAAATATTTTTATTAACGAAATATAAAAATGCTATATATAAATAAATATAAGAAAATTTTTTATGTTTATTTTTTTCTTTAGAATAGATACAAATATTTAAATAAATGCTATTTTTTTAGAAAAAATTTAATAACTTTTGATGCGTACAATGTAATAAAAAAAGAAAAAAAACTCAAAAAGAATAAACATATTAATAAATATATTAAAAAGACTTTTACCATTAAATTTCATAATATATATATATATATGCTATGTAATTTAAAACAATCATCATTAAAATGGTTAATGAATATATATCAAAGACTATTTATAATGTAATATAATAACATGATTGATAAATCTTGGGAAAACAAATCAATATATGCAATTAGATATTAATATAGACATATAAAAAATTATATCAATTGGTAAAATATTAATAAAAAATTTGATATTGTATTTCATGCCTTCATGAATATGTATTTGTCTTATATTTTAAAACCATTGTTAATGAATGATTTTTAAATTTTCTTCCTCATTATTAAACATTTAATTTGTTAGATAAATAACATTTTCCATAAAATAGATTCTAACACGTCTAAGATAAAACATTTAAAGCTTTTCATTTTAATTTTATTATCTTATCTATTTTAATTTTGTTGCTTTTTATTTACTAATTCGGATTGTCTCGTGAGAGATGACAGTAAATGTGATACAGAAAACTGAAGGTACATGGGAAAAGTAATAGATGCCTTTCAGAAGCTAAGCAAAGAATTGATATAGGAAAAAGATATTAAAAAAATTTTATAATATTTTTTCATCTAATCTCATTGTATAGCAGGAAATTTACATTACATAGAAGGTAAAAAATTTTTTATTTTTTTTTTTTTTTTTTTTTTTAATGTGTATCCAATTAGTTAGTCATTAACAACTTGAAATCATTAAATTTGCATCCAATAGAAAAATTTATAAATGATGGTGGAAAATCATTTAAAAAATTGTATATAAAAATGTTAATACCTTTTATGAAAAAAATATAAAGGGATAAATGTTTACTGCCGAAATTTAAAAAAAAAAAAAAAGATGTGTTCTAAATCAAAGATCCACAGATTAAATCTCCATATTAGTATAAAAACTAGAAATAAATAGTAAATAAAATTTTAAATTTCACACAGAGAAATTTTTTTACAATTGTTTTTACACATTAGAAGGAAGCAGTTTCAAATTAATTTTCCTTAGGAAAAAAAAGGATATACAATTACATTTAATGTAAAAAAGACAAAGCAATAAAGGTTTTAATGAAAAATTTGGATTTTCAGTTCATAGAAAACCTGTTTATTGATGAATAGTTAAAAATAAAGTATGAATTCAAAATGAAATTTTAACAAAAAAATATTCAAATACTTTTCAAAATACCAATCCACAATTTAGAATAAAAGTTAAAAGATTTTATTTGGGAATGAAAATAATGAAAATAAAATTGTTTTTTATTCAAAAAATAAATTATTATTATATTTAAATATTTAACAAAATTCATTGTCCTAACCAATAAGCCAGATACCATTTTTTTATTTTTGAAATTGAAAATCTTATTTTTAAAACATTTTCATTCAGAAATAATATATTTATATTATATTCAAAAAAAAATTGTTGATTTTGTCATTATTTTTATATGACGTTTTTAAGAACTTATTTTATTTATTTAATTATTCAGTCCTTGAATTCGAAAAAAAAAAAAAAAAATCCTTTCAGTAGCTTTTTTATTCTCATTTTTACCCATTTTTTAGTTTAACCCCTGAATGCCCCCACGTCTCTTTCTTTTCGTATTTTTTAAAGATTCCTGAAAAGGATATTTTGTTTTCCTGTAAAATAATCTCCCTTTCCATATGTAATGTTAAAAATATTTTGAGGATTTCCTTAAATTTTGTCTAGGCAAAAGAATTACAAAAATAAAAAAAAATTGCTTAATTATTATAGACAAATTAGATGAATTTTCCAGATAAAACAATGTTTTTATTGAAAAATTTTAAATATCATGATTAAAGAAAGATTCGATAATCTAAATTTTAAAATCAAGATGTTAAATTTTTTTATTTTTTTAGTTTTTCCAAATTATCATATTTTTCCAATTTTTAAAAATTTTTGTCTTAATGGATCGTTCAAAAAAATTTTTCCATTTTTTCTGTTAACCATTGTTTTTGTTATTCATCTTCAAGTGTTAATTTTTTAGCATATGTTTTATTTTTAACAGTTGAGGTCTGCATGACTTTGATAAAATCCATTTTGGGTTAAAATTCAAAGAAGAAGGTTTCAAAAAGTTCAATTTTCTTATAAAAAACATCAAAACATTTTTAAATTGAACAATAAGTTGGTTGTATTTTACATATGATATATTGAATTAATGACATCTATATTTTTTTTTTTTTTTTTTTTTTTTTTAAGCATTACACCCCGAGCAAGGCGTGAAGCCACTAGGATGCAGGGGGGTTGCAGAAGATTTGGAGCAAGAGCAGATAGGAGTGATAGAAGAAAGTATGAGGAGAAGGATAGTGGATAGATCAAGGTAACTGGAGATGTCGATTGACATTACATTTGAATAGTTGGAGATTATAGCTCTCAGGGAAACAGTAATTGGGAAGGGTGTTCCACAGGCGAGAGGTGCGAGGTATGAAGCTATTGGAGTAGAAGAGACGGCTACATTTAAAAAGTTTCTACAGTGTAAGGGTGGGAGCGGGATGCCAGCCTCGTAGGGCGCTTGAATTCATGGAGTCTGGGAACCAGTGAAAGCAGCTCATCGGAGCAATTACCATGAAAGTATTTGTAAAAAAAGACAGAGAGAGGACGAATGCGCGTCTGTGAGAGAGTGACTGTAGACGAAGGACGATAATCAGGACAGCAAGAAAGAACATAAAAGATAAATTACTTAGGATAACAAAGTACAGGACACTGTGGAAAGCATTTACTATGAAGGAACTGGGTAAACAAATTTATTATACAGGGTGTGGTAGAAATACCTTCCACATCATGGTAAGACATTAATGGCAATGGTCTCTACATCTAACTAATGTCTTACCATTATGTGGGAGGTATTTCTGTCACACCCTGTGTTATAATATTTAAATTTCTTCAATGTATTCATAATTAATATTATAGATACATACATTTTCATTTTACTTTTATATAATAAGAGTGCAATTTAGCAATTCAGCCAATCTGCTCAGCCACCGTCTTTAGCAATTCAGCCAGGTTTTTCAGTATATTTAACTAAATTATTGATGCCTGTCATTTGTGCATTCTATGAGAAGGAAGACTCTGTATTCAGAACATATGCAATCATGATCCTTCACAATCTCCTGTCTTTTATAGCACTTAGTAAATTTTGTCTTTTTTCTATCTCCTGAAAACCCTGTTCTACCATTCATTTGCACAAGCTCAATGTTTTCACATCTATCTTTGTCTCCAATTCAATGCTAGATAACATGGGACATTGCCTTCCTGACTTCTCCCAACTGCCTGAGCAGTCTCAAGACTTATCAGAAATTTTGAGCATAAGATAGTCACTGGCCCAGACAAAAATCTAGGGGTTGTCCTTAAGAATATCAACCTGGAATCATCCCCAATCTTAGTGAAATTATTTAAATGTGGCTTAAAGGATAAATCATTCCCAAAATTGTGAAATGTGTCAATTTTATGAGTTGTTTTATACTAAATATATTTAATTACAACAAAATATAGAAGATGCAAACTCTCACATGAATACACAAAAGATGATCAAAGCTGACACATGAAAGGCAATATTTGAAAAGTTAAACTGACAATATAAAAAACAATAACAAACAATTGAAAATTGCTTGTGTTAAGCAAAAATGTATACAAATGGGAAGATATATTTACAAATATGAACAGGGACTATAATAATTTAGAAAACATTTAAATATTAAATAAATAAAATAATCAATAACTTTTTGTTGTTTATTAAACCTGCATAAATGAAAAATTGAGATATATATATATATATATATATATATATATATATATATATATATATATATATATATATATTTATATTTTATTTTGTATGTGCATTACTTAGTGGAAAGCACTCAATATCAGTGATAGATTTTAACATATTCAGTTGTATAGATATGTGTTTTGTGACCCTGGGTTTGACACTTTTGTGATCATCAGACAAACTGTTTGTCTGATGATCAAAGGCATGAAACCCAGGGGTCACAAACTCAAATCCATACAACTGAATATATATATGTGTATTGTGCAGAACACATTAGGTAAATAATCCGGAGTTCTTTAGTATTTTTTGTTTTTGCAAAAAAAAGCAGTGCTCCACACAGAAGTAGAGCTTAAATTTTAATTATTTTAAAAAAAATATGATTCCTTCACTACATAAGAGTTCTTTTTTTTAAAAACGAGAGCCGAGATTATAATATTATAATTATAATATATATATATATATATATATATATATATATATATATATATATATATATAAGGTGCATTACAAATGTATCCAACATCTGGACATAAAAGATCAATTTTATACATTTCACAAATTTTGCCTTCAAAATACTCCCCTTGGGATTTCACACATTTCATCCAGTGGTTCTGCCACTGCTGGTAACACCTCTGGAAGACCTTCTGTGGAATGCTATGGAGCCCTGCTGTTGTTTTTCTCATAATTTCTTCCCATAACTGGAATTTCTTCTCCTTCAGCATGCTTTTCAATTTGGGGGAGAGCCAGAAATCACATGGTTGTAAGCCAGGAGAGTAGGGAGTGTGTTGAACAAGTGGTGCATTGTTCTTGACCAGGAAAGCACATAATAGTCTTCCATCTGCCTTTGATATCACAAAGGCAACATATCACCTCCATGTAGTTATTCCTAATTGATTGGGCTTGTAGTGCATATTCATGATGCACAAAACCACAGGAGTCAAAATAAACAGCTCAACATTACCTTCACATTTTTGCAAACCTGTCGTGCTTTTTGAGGCTTTGGTGATGACTGATGCTTCCATTGGGCGGACTGGAACTTGGTTTCCAGATCATAACCATAAAGCCTTATGTCATCACCAGTGATCATGATTTATATATCCCAGTATGTCTTGAGCAATCTCCATGAAGATTTGCCTCTGCTGCTCCACCAGCACCTTGGGCACAAATTTCACCAACACTCTCCACATGAACAAATCCTCCATTAAAATGGAATACATTGATCATGTGCATATTCACATTTTGTGAGCATTTTCCAAGATTGTTACATGATAGTCTTCCATGACTATTCACTAAACCTTTTCAATTAGCTCCTCATTTCGACTTGTGGGTGGCCTGCTTGACTGTGTGGTGTCACTATATTTGAAGCGGTTGTATGACTTCTTGATCTGAGTTTTGCCCATGGCATCATCGCCAAAGGCCTGCTGAATACTCTGGATGATTTGACCTTGAGTATCACCAAGCTTTTGGCAAAATTTTATGCAATATCTCTGCTCAATGTGTTCAGTCATCTTGCATGAAAATGAAAATCCAATGAGCATGCACTACATGTCTGTACTCTAGGTGTAACAACCGGAAACTAACATGGCCTACCAGCATGAAAATTTGTCTAGTGTGAAACAATAAATTCATGTTGCACTTTGTGTGTTTGCATTATAATAGCTGAAGCTCTTAAAACAACTTATTAATATAGACAGAGTAAATTTGTCATAGAAGTTCTTTTACCTGTCTAAAAGGAAAGATGATGTCATCTCCCACCCAAAGAATTCTGTCCACACAAATATAAAGTTGGATACTTTATGAACACACCTCACCTCATATATATATATATATATATATATATATATATATATATATATATATATGATGTATTAAAATTAATTTTGTTCCCATAACCTTTCCTCTTTGGTAACTCAATCACATGAATTTATGCATACTACTAGATTGGCAATTAGGGTTCACCAATTTACTGTTAATCTAGATAGATGTAACCATAAGTTCTGTTCTAATAGTTTCTTTTCCCACCCATAGAACTCTTGCTTCCCTTCAATCTACAATATTCAAAAGTTTAAATGCAATGCCAATCACCATCTGCTGTCTTCCTGATTATTGTTGTTTTATTGTCCTTTCTCTTCACTGTTTTCTCATCTTCTTTCATTCCTAGTAACCCCTTGCAACTTAGTGGCATTATTGCCTTGCTTGGGTGTGAAATAAAAAAAATAATAATGATAAAAAAAAGAAAAAAATTATCTTCATGGTATATCTAATGATATATAAATGTCTGCTTAATTAGCATAGCTAGAGCATAGACTATATAAATGCTCAAGCAGTAAGGGTAGAGCAGCTTTTAGCATATGAGATAAATGACTTCTGCTGGACTGATAAAAACAAAAAGGAAAGCGCACTTCATAACAGTATCTGTTATAATCTGTGCTAATAGGAATATATACTTGAAAAACACGGTGGATAAAATGAGTAAAAGTCTATTGTAAAAACCAATACAATAAGAATAAAGGTAACAGTTATGCACAAGGTTGTCACAAGTCATAGTGAGTACTACTATTGGAAGGTTGGTAGTTCTTGCGTAAGTCTGAGTCATACTCAATAGATCCCAGCTAGTCAATATTTACTAACCACCTCACCTCACGAGGTTAGATGTGGCACAAGTCTGAGTTTAACATGGGACACCTGAGCCTGTAGGCTCGGCCAAAAATTCCATGTAGAACCTGCATAAATGTGTTTGGGTCTGTCTACCTCCCCGGACAAGACTCTGTCCTTCAGCATAGCCTCATCCAGGTTCCTCTCTGCTTATAGCCATAGAGTTCGACAGCACAGCTAGTCGGTATTTACTAGCCCCCTCCACAAGGTTAGATGTGGCACAAGGCTGTTTAATGTGGGACATCCGAGCCCTTAGGCATGGCCAAAAAAATCCCCATAGAACTCACATAAACTCTGCCCTTTAGTTCCTCTCTGCTCAGAGGCAGAGAGATCGACCAGCAAGCCGAAAAAGATTTCAGCTAGTCAATATCTACTAGCCCCTCCAGGAGGTTAGATGCGGCACAAGGTCGAGTTTAACATGGGTCTTCCAAGCCTGTAGGCTCAGCCAAAAAATCCTTGTAGTACCCACATAAACGGGATCGGGTCAGTCTACCTCCCTGAACAAGACTCTGCCCTTTCGCAGAGCCTCATCCAGGTTCCTCTTTGCCCAAAGGCAGAGTTCAACTGTATAGCCGAAAAAGATTTTGGCTAGTCTCTGTAGTCCATTGACTTACAGATACTTATAGATAGTTACTACCTATAGTGTAGTCACTGATGGTGGTGGTGACAGGTTATTCCATTACATCAGTATCTCTTAGTGCAATAGGGTGGGGTTAGATGGTGGTATTCATATCCTCTCCAAGAATTGTAATATGACAGTTTGCTGGAAAGTCCTCAGTCTGATCAAGAAGGTCTACAAAAAAAATAAATCTGATATTCAGTCATTTCATCATTTTTTGGGAAAACTGATTAAGCTGAGAAATTTTCAGCACCTCTTCATAATCACAGAAGAAAATAAAGAGGAAAGAACATATTGGATTTTTTTATTACATCAAATCAAATGAAACTATTTTTCTCATCAAGTTTCCAGCTGACTGCTACTGATCGCTCACTCTGGCTACATTGCTTTGTGATAAACATTTAAATATGTTTAACAATTTCAAACTAATTTCTCATTGGTTTAGAAACTGTTGGTGCAATCAATAAAGACCTTTTCAAATCTATATTTGTAAGCATACATTTTTGAAACAAGCAGAAATTAAACATTAGGTCACACAGTGCTGGATTTTAAAAGGCTTATTAAGAAAATAATTTGTATATCGACCAAGTGCAGCTAAACTATAGAATGTCGGAAGGAAAAAAAATTGTTTTTTTGTTTTTGTTTTTTGAGTGGGAAAAACATTAAGAGTTCTTCTTATCAAATAATATATTGCAACACTTAATTACTTCAGCAGGGACATTCAATTGTTGAGCACCATATTTAAATTTAGTAAGAAAATTTGATCTCATTATTCTGCAAGCATTTTATTAAAACGCAATTTTTTAAGTTTACAAATAAGTGATGTCTTAAAATATACAAATGCTATTTTGAATAAATGAAAACAAAGTTGCTCTTTCATGTAAGTACCATGTTCAGAACATTTTCAGTATGAAGATGTGTATTTATAAATGGGGTAAAATTGAGCTTCATTTTTATGTAATTAATTTCTGTGCTCTATAATAAATATATTGAGCTCTTGTTTGCGGATCAGTTTTGATATTTTATATTATTAGGATTCACTTGGATTTTTACCCACAGATTTTTCCTGTATATATTCTACATATACATACATACATATATATATATATATATATATATATATATATATATATATATATATATATATATATTTAGGAATCATTTCACCTTATGTAAGGCTGTAAAGCTACTATAACACAAGGGATTACTAAGTGTGATCATTAAAAAGTTAGAACAAAAGAAGAAGAATAATCAAGAAGACAGTAGATAACAATTGACATTGCATTTAAATTTTTCAGTTTAGAATTGGTTGTAAAGTAAGCAGCCAAAAGACAATTCCACAAATTGATTTTGTTTAGCTGCATACCAACATGCCTATGAGTTATTAAATACTGAAATTAAATATTTTAAACACAATTTTATGGCTTCTACTAAACATATATTATAAATAGGTATTGCTAGTAAGTTTACTGTAAATATGTATTGTTGGTATATCTTATAAAAAAAATGTATTTTTATACTTTCATAATGTTTTGTTTTTTTGGTGAGGATTAACTATTTTCCTTAACAGGTGCTACCACCCCAGATCAGGGTAGACCTGGGAACAACAGCAATTAAGAGGTGGTTCCATGCTCCTCAAAACCCCCAATCTCCCAATCAGAAGGCTTGCTGCTGGATGTAGTTTATCGTCATACCCAAAACTAGAGTGCAATAAAAGAAACTGTTAGCATAGAACTTACAGTGACATCTAGCCAATTCAGCAGTAAATTTGTTGCTAATCTGGTACTGCACTTAAATTCATAAAATCTATGTAACAGAATGAAACAGCTTGTGAAGGAGCATCATGCATTGCTCTGTTAAAGGTGGATGTAAGAGAGGACTCCAATGCAAAAACTAGTTGGACAATGTCAAACAATGGACAAGTAGGACTATACCAGATTAGTAGACTTATAAATATGTTAGATAGATTCTAGAGCAGCATTTCTCAATCTGGGTTTCCTGGAACTCTAAGGTTCCACAAAAGGTTCCCAAGGGTTCCGTGAGAACAGGTGAGATAACCAAATCACTTTTGACTTTCTATTTAATTTCATATACATAATATTTCTAAACACACACAATATATTCTTACAGACCTATCTCTGGACAAGTTCTGGATTTCTGTGAACCTATGATTAGTAGAAACTACTAATCATAGGATATCAGTTAATATATTGTTGCAGTTTTCAACGTCTTACATGTGTGAGCAAACCTTTTCTTATTTAACAAGTATCAAGAGCAAGTACAGAAATCTTCTCCTCTCAATTGAGAATGAAATCCGTGTTCGTTTATCTAAAGTTCAACTTCAAATTAAGTATTTCTGTAGTAAACGACAGGCACAGGCTTCACATTAGAGAAGCATGTTTCACTTTATCAAATGGCTCTGAAATTAACATTTATTGGTTCACAGGACATTTTGCATTGATTTACCTTGTCTTTTCAACATTTTCAGTAAAGGATAAAAAATAAAAGACTGATGCGGCAATTATTTGTTTTCATTCTGTTTACATTTATATTATAGGTATTGGTTACTTATGTTTATTTTTTACATTTGAGTTTAGAATTTTTTCTGGGAATAAAAACTCCCTGATGAAGTATTATAAACAAACAGTATGAATTTTATTTAGCACTAGCAGTAGAGCCCGGCATTGCCCAGGAATGTAACAGTAAGAGATAGATCAAGTATCGACCATCATAAAGACTGAAAAATAAAATTGACAAAGATTATTGTCTAAGGTTGACAGACACGCATGTCTTAATTATTATTATTTTTTTTTTTTTTACGAATTGGTCAAACCCACACTCAAACAAAAACATTGTTTTCAATCGTTATGAGTCTACCGATTGAATAGAATTTTATTATAAACAATTGTCTTGTAAATGGAATTTTTAAAGCATTCTGAATGTAAAAATAAAGAAAGAAGTGTGCAAGACAATAAGAAACACTACCTGCCAAAAAAAAAAGTGACGTTTTGTTGAAATCGGTTGAAAAATGTAAGAAATCCTATCCCATATATAAATGAACACAGACGCACACAAACAACCTGGGTTTTTATAAGTATAACTTGATATGAGTTGTCCCCCTTTCATTCTCACAATGACTCTTAATCGTGTTTTCAAATTGATTTCGTGCAAAAACAATTGTGTTTTTCCAATTTTTGGTGCTGTCAGAACCACCGCAAGGTAATTTTACATAGTCCTGTGAAGTTGTGTTGAAATCGGTTGAAAAATGTAGGAAATCTGATCCAATATATAAACGTACAGACACACACACACAACTTGGGTTTTATAATAAGTATGATTACCAAAAATTTTGACAAAGAAATATTAATTTTTCCTTAAACCAGTTACTCAAAAATATATACTATGATATTTACCATGTGATTTACGATGAAAATAAAATGAGAAAGATATGGTATATAATTGTGTTATTTTAAGGGTTACACAAGGGTAAGAAGGTTGAGAAATGCATTTCTAGAGAGAAAAATTGTCTAGCATGATACAGCTTTCTAAGCAACAGTTCTAGCATTGGATTCAGTACTTACCTTAAATTTGCATGGATTCCTCTCTTCATGCTTTAACCTTGAATACTTCAAATCAATGCTCAATCATTATCTCTCCTCCTCCTTATCATCATCATAATCTTAATTTTCCACTGTCTTTTCTTTCATATTGCACACTTCCTTCAAAAGTATTTTGTTGACAGTTCTAAAACTTAAATATTACTATTATCACCTGAAAAAGAAAAGAAGCCGAAATTTTCGTTGACACACGTTTTAATGACCTGTCTATGTGAACAGCTGATCTGATAGTGAGAATATTACATGTCTGTGTGTACATCTCAACTCCAAATGCTTTCTCACAGATGTGGCTTCCCTGTATCTTTTCTACTAATTTTTTCATGGCTACTGCTCTAGCAAGCTATTTTCCCTGGTGCCCAGACTACATGAATTTAAGCGAGCTACTAGATAAGCTTTTACTGTCGAAACAGTTAAATGTATCCCGCCTCTTCTACTCCAACAGTTTCTCTTCTAACACTTCCCAACAGTGGAAGTCCCTTCCTCTTACTTGCTACCCTGATAACTACAACCTTCAAAGATTTAAATGCAATGTCAATCACCATTTTCTGATGCCTTGATTCTCATTCTTCTTCCTCAATCCCATCTATACTTGTTTTTTTTTCTACAAAAAAACTCTCTGTAAATATGAAGCATGCATACTAGTGACACACCCATCTTGCTTGGTGCGAAATGCTTACAAAAAAGTATAGAGGAGAAAAGTAGCCTCAATTCTCATTGGTTTAAGGATAATTATAATTGTTATAATTATTTTATTATAATTATTTTTTTGACATTATAATTAATTTTTATTTATTTGACTTTTTTTACAACTGTAACCCTCTACTTTAAATGCTTCTTAACCCTTGTATTTGGTGAATTTTAGTATAAGAAAAGATAGGGAATAGATACTAAGCTAATGATGAACAGACTAATAGTAATAATAACAAACCATCTTTATTTAATATCAGTTTTAAAAAAATATACACAGACTTTAAATGGGAGCTAAACATTATTTTCAGAGGATAGACATATTGAGTTGGTGTTCCTTTTAAATTACTAAACATTATATTTATTTTCATCTACCAGCCTGAATATTCTTGAAATATGTTTTTTATTACTTCAATGTTATTGTTAGTGGATAGCCATATTTGAGTAGAACTTTTTTTTCATTTTAAAATAGTATTTATTTCATCTACTACTTGCATACTTGAGAAAACTTGAGCATTGATGTGTTTTTCAGCAAAAACTGAACGAGTGAGTGTGCTTTACATAAAAATAGAACCTTGCTTTATTGTGAAGCTTTTCATAGCTGAGCAGTTAAAACATACCAGATCAAACAGTGGTTCTTCCTGCAAAAGAGGATGCAGGTTCAAATCCTGCCTGGGGGCACATTTTCTTAAATGTTCTTAAAAATAAACACAGTGTCTACTCAAATTTCTCCAGGCACAGATCTTGAAGTTTTTCATATTTGCACAGTTTCATATCCAAATGTAAACAGAGAATTTTACAATGGATTTTTTTATTTATCTAACAGATTTTTATCACTTTAAACATTATTTTCAGTGGATAGACATATTTGAGTTGGTGTTCCTTTTAAATTACTAAACATTATATTTATTTTCATCTACCAGCCTGAATATTCTTAAAATTTGTTTTTTATTACTTCAAAGTTATTGTTAGTGGATAACCATATTTGAGTAGAAGTTTTTTTTTATTTTAAAACAGTATTTATTTCATCTACTACTTGCATAATTAAGAAAACAATATAAATTGTTTTCGAGAAAAACTGAAGAATCTAATATAAGGTATGATGCACAACTCCCTAATTTTTTTTTATGTTAATAAGTAAAAAAAAAAAAAAAAGAATATAAAACTCAATTTTCAGAACAATTAAACACATTAAAAACAAAAAATTTGATCCTCCTAAAAAGAAACAAAAATCAAATTGAAATAAATAAAGTCAAAAGAAAAAATTATTCACCCATCAATATGAAAAAAGAAAAAATTGAAACAATTTTTATATAATTACAAAAAAGGAATATAAATAATTTTCAGAACAATAGATTAATCTTTATAATTTGACTGCAATTTTTTTTAAATTTTTTGATGAAATTTGAACAAGTCAATTTTTCTATTAATTTTCTTCCATTCTTCAATGGTTAATTATTTTAAAGTTTTTGAAGGTTTTTGGTGAATGGTTACACTGACAATTTATTTGAACTTTCAATTCTTGCCATAGATTTTCAATAGGATTCAAGTCAGACTCATTGAAGGCCATGGCAGAACTGTAATCTTCTTTTTCTAAGGCCACACAGTCACTGATTTAGACGTATGTTTGGGATCATTATCTTGCTGGAAAGTAAATTGTCAACTTAGAAAAAGATTTTGTACTGATAGTTGTTGATTTTCATCCACAATTTTGATATAGTCTGCAGATTTCATTATTCCTCTTATTACAATTGTCCAGTCCCCCTTGAGCTAAAACAACTCCAAAACTTCATCGAGCCACCTCTATTTTTTAGTGTTGCTGCTGTGTTCTTTGGGATGAAAGACTCACCTTTTTTGTAGCAAATCTTCTGTACATCATTATGTCCAAAAATCTCAATTTTTGTTTCCTCAATCCATAGTACTTGTTCCCAAAAATAATTTTCTTTGTCCAAGATCATTTTGGCAAAATTAAACTGAACAATAATGTGACATGCTTTGTGAAGAGTGGTTCGTCATGGTTAGTTTCCATACAGCACATTTCTATTTAAATAATGTTGTATAGTGCGAGTTCTTATGCTGATATCCATCATATCCAAACTTTTGGCAATGTCTTTCAAAACATCTCTTGGGTTTATATTAACCTCGCAACACAATTTTCGAGCAGTTCTCAGTGATGATTTGGGTTTTCTTCTACACACAGGTAAATTCTCTGTCATGCCAAACTGTTTAAACTTCTTTATAACAGACTGTACTATAGATCTAGGGATAGCTAACTGGTTTGAAATAGTGCTGTAACTATTTCCTGACTTTTGGAAGTTAACAATTCTCTGTCTCAAGTCAATGCTAATCTCTATTGTCTTCTCCATCATGTTGTTAATGTAAGAATAACAATGGTGACATTCTATGCATGGCATGATGTTCTTAGCTGGAATTATCACAAATATCCTAGAAGGCCTCACCAATAAGATAATTATGTAAATTACTTATATTTACATGAATCAATCAACTTAAAGCAATATTTTCTACTGTATGGATAATTTTGTCTTTTCCTATTTTGCATAATTCACCTGTCAAGTCTGTTGTGCTTAACGTATTGTACTGAAAATTGATTTTTATATTCCTTTTTTGGGCATTAGATTCTGAGAAATGGATAAAAATAAAAACCTGGCATCATACGGGCACACACATTAGGGATTCTGAGAAATGGATACCAACCAGAAAAATATACTTTAAAATTGTTTTGAGCAATACAAAATTTAATTTCAATAAATATTTCCTATCATATTTTCTAAATGAGTTCAAAGAAATAATTTTAATATTCATAGCTTTTGAAATTTGATTGAAATTCTTATATATCAAAACAAAAAAAAAGATGTACTCCTTAGTTTAGTCTTAGCAAAATAATTAATACAAAAAGATAGATGGACAAGAAAATAGTCAAGTTTTAATTTCCATCTTATACATAAAAGACTGGAAGAGAGTTCCACAATCAAGAAGTGTGAGAAAAGAAACTGTCAACATAGAACTTATGGTTCAAAAAGAACAAACCATGATATGATTCTTCTTCTTTTTCTATTTGCCAAGTCTCTTCAGAAAACGGGCAATCATTACTCTCCACAATTTCCTATCCTTTGTAGCTCTTAGTAAATTTTGTCTTTTTTGCTATATCTCCAAATCCCTGTTCTGCCAACCATTTACACAAGCTCTTTAGGTGGGTTATACATTATTTTCCTCCATCCCTCTTATCTTCAGTCTGCCCTGTGAGTGTCAAATTTTCCAAGCTCTTTTTCCTCATTATGTGCCCTAGAAATTTCAACTGTCTCTTCTTGATGTTAACATCTCTCCTTTTTGTTTCCAAAAAAAAAACTTTTCCCTAAAATTTTGTTGTCGCTCACATGTTCAGCCAATGGTATTCTCAGCATCCTTCTGTAGAACCACATCTCTGCTGCCTCAAGTCTCTTCTTCATCTGTGAGGAGAGTGTCTAACATTCACTGCCACATAGGAGGACTAATGTTACATAAGAGTTCAGTACTCTTTGTTTCTAATGTAATTTTCCTGTTTCTTCAGACTGAGCAAAATTCGGGGCAATATTCATCTTATGGCTGACATTTATTTACAGTCAGCTCACTTACATGCAGTGTAAATATGAACTATATGTATTTGTACAGAGTTTATCGATCTTAATTTTCTGCAACTGTTATTGCCTTTAGACTTTTATTGCATATAACAAGTACCAAATGTGTATTTATCCTTATGCAAGAGAATAACACACAAGGTTATCATAGACCTTTCACTGTTGTAAATGGACAGGCTTTTGTCTATATATATATATATATATATATATATATATATATATATATATATGTCTATATTTCTTTGAGATGAAGTATTATGTACATTATTTACATTATTCAGACTATTGTCCTCTACTCTTTTTTAGCCATATTTATTACAATGTTTTGGCGGAGAAGGTTTTAGAATACAAATTCAGAAACATTGTAATAAATATGGTGACAAAGATGAGGACAATAGTCCGAATAATGTAAATATATATATATATATATATATATACATAATCAGATTATGTAAGTAAATCTTTTGTCAATAAAAATTTTATTAACCAACTGATGTTGGTAAAATTTTCAGTTTTTCTGAACATTATATCATTTTAATTGCAGATTATATCTATCATCTTGTGCACTTTAATGTGGTGCAAATATATTCATTAATTTTTAACCAGCTTGTCTCACTAGACAATCAATTAAAAACAGTTTAAGTAGTTCAATCCTCACTACATTATCCATACTTTTCAGTCTTTTGCCACATCTAAGCATAAAAAATCACTGTAATGGGCACTTGGATGTGGCGTAGGGGTTAGCAAGCTTGTCTTGATCAATAGATCAATTATGACTGAATAGTGAGTTTGACCCTCACTGGGTGTCCCATACAATTTTGTCTGTCTGTCTGTCCTATCTTACATAAGTAGAACAAATCAGCTCACATTGTAGGTATTTACACATGGTAACCAAGCATGTACACTCAGGCCAGGTTGAAAAAAAGGCCAGCTTTTGCAGCTATCAGTTGCACTGGCATCAATATGACTACCAATTCCCCCTCTCTAGTGCAATGAGGGAGTTACTGCCATGGATAGAGACACAACTGAGTTATGCTCTGCCCGAAGACACAGACACAGGTGAGAGATGATTACACTACCTGACCTGTGCCAGGTAAGTATAAATGATTTGTGGCACAAGACTTGAAAGTATGAGGTATCTAGTGAGTAGTGAAAGGAGTTATAACTCATTACACTATGTTGAGTTGCCCATCAGCCCACATTGTTAACTGGTTTTTTATATATAGATTATTAAAAGGACATTTGCAACATTAGTCAGAAATATTTCATTAGCATAACAATTTTTAAATAATCTTTAATAAATATTTCATGTATGCTATTTATTATTAAGATTTTAAAAATTGCCCTATGTAAGCAATGTTTCTGTTTTATTTTTAAATTCGTGATGTTTGTATAGAAAGAATTTATATATGCCATGTTGAAAATCTTCTGTAAATATTGACCTCCTATAGTTCATATTTTGATCTGTCACCATTGAAACAATCTATTCATGGGTTGATAACCTTTGGAGTGAGTAGCAAAATAAGTCACAGAACTATCCAAGAAACAGAATTGAAAAAGTTTGCAATAACAAGAAAAATAATGTTCATAATAAGTATTGTTGTGATCTGCTATTTCAGATAATTACTGTGCAGTGAGTAGCCATGGTTAAATGCAAAATAAGTAAGAGAACTGTGTAACGAACAGAATTGACAAAGTTTGCAATAAGCAATGAAAAGAACAGGACAAAAAAGTAATATAAAGCAAGCAAACAATATATGCAAAGCAAATTAACAGTAATGTTTTGCAGTCATTCTTAACAAAGATTAAAACCAGCAATGACAAGTTAGTCAAATGAAGCTAAAAAATATTACAGAATTATCTAAGTTAAAATAGTCTGTTTAATTGGCTTTTCTTAAAAATTTACCTAGTTATTTAAACAAGTGAAAAAATAGTAAGTGTTGTTATTAATATAAACAATGAAAATTATTCAGATGTTTTTCTCACGGTCAGCTCAAGGTAGCTATATCTGGAGTAGAGAATTCCAATGGACTCGGCATAATAATGAAAAAGATTTTGTAAAATAAATGTCTTGTTGGAAATGTTTATACAGAGATTTTACAGTGGTAAGAGAGCTTCTATGACAATTTTACTCTGTTTATATTAATCATTTGTTTCAGCTATTACTATGTAAACACACAAAGGACAACATGAAATTAATGTGTCGTGCTACACATATTTTTCTCTCCAGAATCTATCTTACATATTTATAAGTCTACCATTCAGATAAGTGCGCTCATCCATTTAATTGAAACAGTGGAGGTTGGGTGAGGTGATTCCAATCTCCACTGGGAATGAGTGCAAAATACTTGCCACTACCTATTTTATAGGCAGAAACATACAAATGCATGCTGGGATTTTTTCCTAGCCAGAAAAATAGGCTGCTTCTCAGTTTCATATGATGCAGTCCTGGTCTGTCTTGTCTTGAAGTCAGAAGGCTATGTTCATTTGTTCAAACTGTTAATTTGCCTTGCATATATTGTTTGCTTGCTTTATACTATTTTTTGCCTTGTTCTTTTCTTTTTGTGCCACATGTCTTTATCACAGTGGATAAAGGCATTAGTTAGATCCAGTGACAGGACCCAAAGAGTGTGAGTTCAATACCTGGTTAAGGCACTGGAGAACTTTCAGAGGGGAATTAACAGGAGATAACTGACATCCATTAGACATGGCACGTGGAACTAGAACAGTTTAACCCAGTGAGCGAAATAAAGGGTTCAGTTTGACATTCCAACCACCTGAAGAAGGCCAGAGCATACAACAGCCAAAACAGTGTGATAAACATGGCGACAAAGATGAGGACAATAGTCTATATATTTAGAGATTCTCAATAAAATTCAAAGAAGAATCAGCAATATTTTTGGTTTTCATCTGGCATCTCAGTTTCAGTCACTTTCCTACCACAATAAAGTTGCCTCTCTGTACCTCAACTGTTCAGATGAGCTCTTTGCCAGTGTACCCAGACTTTATGAATTTAAGCACAATACTAACCTCATGACAAGGTCTTATCAGTTTACAGTTCAGTTGGCTAAATATGGTGGAGTAATGGATAGCAGCTTGGATTGAGGAATCAGAGAGCCGAGTTCGAATTCCATTCGAATCCATTACATTCACTTACATGCTAATACCCTTGGGAAAGGTATGAATCCTCTTCTTCTCCCTCCAGCTATTGGCAAACAGCAGGGACATACCTGCTTCTACAGCTTTGGATGGCAACTGGTCTGCTGCAGAATGAAATGGCAACCTACTGTGGGAAAAAATCTGCTTCATCAGTCACGTATTGAAAGATACATGATCACCTAAGCGTGTATCACGCATGGCACATAAATGACTGACTGAACCATAAGTTCTATGTTGACAGTTTCTTTTCTCACACTTCTTGATTGTGGAACTCTTCCATGCTTTTTGTCTTCCATCAGCATGGCTGATGCTAACCTCCAGGAGAATGACTCATTGCGCCTTCTCAGGTTAAGGTTCTCAGCTGACATCAAGTGGAATGGTTATACTGATGCCATTACTAGGTCAGCTGCTATGAAAGTTGGCTCATACTAGACAATTTTTCTCTCTAGAATCTATTTTACATAACTATAAGCCTACTATTCATCCATGCTTTGAATATTGCTGCCAGATATGGTCTGATGTTTCTGCTGTATATTTTGAGATTTCTCATAAAATCCAAAGAATAATGAACAATATTATTAGTCTTGACCTGGCATCTCAGCTTCAGTCACTTTCCTACCACTGTAATGTAGCTTCTCTGTGCCTTTTCCATAAAGACACAAAAACACAACCCTATCAGCACAAAAATAAAACCATCTAGACAGTTTCACTAACAAGGCTTGAGTCAACCTATGATATAATTTTGAAGCAATTTCCAAATGTATCTGTCTATATTTCTGAGATGAAGTATTATGTACATTATTTACATTATTCGGACTACTGTCCTCATCTTTGTTGCCATATTTATTACAACGTTTCAGCTGTTGTACGCACAGGCTTTCTTCAGGTGGTTGGAATGTTGAACTGAACCCTTTATTTTGCTCACTGGAGTAGACTGTTCTAGTTCCACATGCCATGTTTAATCTCCTGTTAATTTCCCTCTGAAAGTTCTCCACTGCCTTAACCAGACATTGAACTCACACTCTTTGGGTCCTGTCACTGGATCTAACTAACGCCTTTATCCACTGTGCCATGATAACTGACATCCATTAGACATGGCACGTGGAACTAGAACAGTCTACCCCAGCGAGTGAAATTCAGTTCGACATTCCAACCACCAGAAGAAGGCCAGAATGTACAACAGCCGAAACATTGTAATAAATATGGCGACAAAGATGAGGACAATAATCTAAATAATGTAAATAATATACAATTTCCAAATATACCACACAGTAGGATAACCTCTATGGACTGATAATATCCAGAAGTCACCTCCTCAACAAATTAACTATCATGAGATTTGATCCTGTTTTTCATGGCCAGAAAGCATATGTTCTAACCATATGAACATGCAATCATAATCAGCTGTTTAGTACATGAGAAAAATAATTTTTCAAATTGTATCTCAAATAAAATTAAAGAAATTTGATTGGTTATTTCTAGACTTTTCATGATAGTGAGGCATCTTAACCTTTCAATGATTAGTGTTAATTTTAACCATTTAATAGGCTTTCAATGATTAGTGTTAATTTTAACCTTTTGACCCTGTCCTGTTCATTTTATTCCTGGCATGAAGTGCTTGAAATTTTATTTTTATTTTCTTCAAATTTGATTTTGTCATTATAAAGGGTGTTTTATTAAGATGAATCAAAGTCAGCAATAAATAAATCATTGTCATTGGTGAAAATTTATTTATTTCTCTATTGGATCATGTTATTTAAGTCATGGAAATTATGTATGAAAAATAATATTGTGCAAATGTCCACCAAACCTAAAACAAAAAAATCATTAGATGCTTAAACTTAATTCACATTTAAAATTGGTCCAAGTTGTTGGAACAACCTTTAAAACTGGAATTTAAGTACTTCTCAATAACATTGAATTCGTATCCTTTTTCAGAGACATTTTTTTTTCACTTATTTCTCAGTAAATAGAATTTGGTTAATTCCTAATGGTTTAAAATTTGATCTTTCATGAGAATAATCAATTTCTCTCATATTATCGAATAACAAAATTAGGATCATGTCACTATGCATCATTTGTCGTTGATGTAGAATTTGTAACATGTAAAATTTTGATTTCTTTATTATTTTCTTTTGTATTAAAGTTCACTGAGTGCAAGTCTCAATATAGAGGATTACTGAATGAGCTATGGAACACAAGATGGTTGTAGGAATGTCATGAAGATATGGAAAGATAGGAGGATCTAGATCAAAGAAGTCTAGAGTGATGTTTTCAAGGAAGCATCCACATGAGAGTCTGTTCCAGAAAGAAGCAGTTCTTGGGGAAAAGCTGTTTGAAGGGAATTTCTTCCTTACAATTGGGATATTGGGGAAATGGAGGTGATTCAGCTCTGTGGATATATCATGGAAGGCTATAGTTGTAAAGGTCTGAACTGGTGAGACTAAAGAACAAAGCTCATCTGAACATTAAAGATTGATAAGCTTATTTAGGACAGAAATCTTATTTAAGTATTATCAAAGAGGTCTATAATCTATATCTGGGGTCGACAACCTTTAAGAGAGAGTTGGCAAGAAAGCTATGAAGTGTCTTGGAGGAGGGATATAATATCAAATGTGCTATAATAAACTGTCTCAACCTCAGACCAATCTGACCAATTGTTTCTGCTTATTGTTTGACTAGCAGCATAGCCTGGTGTTGCCCGTGCTTGATTCAAAAATCGTACGACTCATACAGCAATCGCTATCACTTGACTTAAAATATTTTTGCCCTTCCTTGTCTTTAAAGGAGTACCCTTTGCCATGCTGATGTTGCTACATGCCTTACTTCTTGCCTATCTCACACTGCAAATTTTTCTAAGCTCTATACTAAACATTAAATCTGTTACAAAAAAAGAACTAAACAAAATGAACACAAAATGATCAACTATAAAAAAGGACTCGTAACTGGAAAAACCGAATTAAAAAATGTTAACAATGAATATTTTTCACATGCAACCCAGTTCTGTGGAATCAGAATCAACGTTGAGTTTAAGCAAGCGAATGAGACAATTGGAGTAATGTACAATGCAGATTTAAATTTTTCCCACTTGTGACGAATGCAGCTATCGATTTTTTTGCATGCTAGTATGCTAGTTAACATTCGTGTCAGTCAGCTGTTGGCTCTCATGCTGGCCAATAGAATTTTCCTGCCTATTCATGGTAGCCAGCTAAGACTCTCACTCTGGCCAGTAGAAAATGGCTGCAAACTACATGAAAACTGCTATAGAAGCATGAAAAAATCAATTATTTCCATTATCGATGGGAGTTGGGAAATGCAAAGTCAGTCTTGGCCTTCTCGCTAACTTGGAGCATGTGCATGTAAATTTTGGTGCAAATCCGTCGAAAATTGCAGCCATGCATTTGTTACACACACATACACATCCTGCCTTTTATAGATAGAGATAACTTCTACACATCAGGAGAAATAGTTGTTGATAACAGGAGCTAAACATCAACCAGGTGATCATCAAATGAGCTTTGTTCTTAAACGACTTTTGATATATTTCATTTTCACAAAAAGTTGTTCATAAACGTATGTACTTCCAAATAATGATACCATCATTTTGCATTAGTCAAGAGGCTTTTATATTTTCTTCTTGGCAAAACATATTTCTTCTAGAAGTCAGCAATGGATTTTGGAATTAAATTTTGAGTTAAAAAATTTGTCTCATTCTAAGTCAATTAACTCCAACTGATATTTTTCTGCAACTTGCTCTACAAATGAATGAGATAATTAAAGTCCAGATGCTAAGTTGGCAGGCTGGACAAAAATCCTTCATGGGCCTGATGTGCCCTGAAGGCCAGCGGTTGCTAACCTCTGATCTGTATAATATATAGATCTATAACCTTTTTTCAATGAGTTTTGGGGGTTTTTTTTTCAGTGTAGAATTATTTCTTGGCAGCATAGAATTTTGGCAGGCAAATTTTCACTCATGGGTGTCACTTAGGCATTTCATGATTGTGCAAGATAATTAAAATATAGTTTCTGTTTTGTTTTGTTTTTTTAAGAAATCCAAATGGGGATTTCAGAATGTTTCAATTGGAAACCATTTATGCCAATTATTTTTCTGTACAGAAGAAAATGTCTACTTAATTAGTCAAAAGGTTTCCATGTTGCATGATGTTATTGATAAAAACCAAAAAAAATAAAGCCTCTTCACTGGACAAGACTGGTATTATAGGTCAATAAACATGTAAATTTGTTTCACTCCTGGCCAACTGTAAACAATGCAAGTCAAGTAGACTACTTTAAAAATTTCTATTTTTTACCATGGGGTAGTCATGATTTTTCTTTTCAGGGCTGCAAGTTAGTTGAGCGAGCCTTATTGTTTTTTGACACCTTCTGTTCATATTTTACATCCTCTTAAAATTCTTGTAATTAATGCAAGAAAAGAATTCTATTTCTAATTTTGGTCTCACCTAAACCATTCTTTTGTTTTAACTGAAAGCAACTATTTTGCCAGAAGTGAAAGATCATGCAGAGAATAATTACATTGAAATTTTTAAGATTCCAAAACATTAGACATCTTCTAAAAGTGACAGTAAATGATGAGATTGACTGTTTCTATGAAGGAAATATTCGTCATTCACTGACTAAACACAGTTGAATTATCTTTTTCTTGAGACTGTTTTTCAGGAAATTTTCCTTTGCTACCTCATATTCATGTTGTTTTTTTTTCTGAAACTTTTGTTTTTTGTAGTATTGAAAGTGTTATATTCCATGCTAAGGGAATAAATACTTAAACACCAGGTGGATAATAGAAGAAAGGTTTATTGTACACAACCAGTACATTATGAAATATGGTACAGTTATACACACAGGTCAATCGAGTAGTGAGTGCCACTAATTGGAAGGTTGGACCTGCTTGCATCTTCTCTCTCTCACTCTTAATATTAAAAGCCCCCAACCCCAAGGGATGTATGTAGCACAAGGCTGAGTTTATGGTGGGTTCTCCGAGCCTATAGGCTCAGCCAAAAACATTCCCTTAGAACCCGCATAAGCGTGTTCAGGGTCTGTCTACCTCCCGAGACAAAACTTTACCCTTTGTCAAAGCCTCGTCTGGGTTCCTCTCTGCCCAAGGCAAAAAGTTCAGCAGTGAAGAACAGGAGAGAGCGCTATTCTCTCTCTCACACTTCCTCAAGTCTCTCATAGACAGTTGACTTTATAGGTACTTACTACCTATAGTGTAATCATTCATGGGGGTGACTGGTTATTTCCTTACATCAGAAAGTTAAAGCACTGGTTATATTATTAAATTCCCTTCTAGTGACATGTGCTACACATTTTTGTCATTGCTGCTGTTTTAATTCTTCAAATACTGTGGCCTTATTATTTAGCAAAGCTCAGTGTGATTTTATAACATCAACCTGTATTTGTCTAATGAAGTCTAAAAAGGATTAATTCATTTTTTGCCATTTTTGACCATTGATGTATGAAAACAATTGTTTTTTTTTTATTGATTCTTTTTCTACAGCTTATCAACCTTTTGCGGGTTATTTAAAGCCAGAAAATATTGTTAGAGTGTAATGATTTTTTTTTGTTTTTCGATAATAACGATTTACTGATACAAGTCTTACTTAACCCATAGCTGGGGGAAGAAGAAATAGTTTCATACCTTTCCCAAGAGTATTTACATGTAACTGAATATAATGAACCAGACTGGAATTGGAACTTGGCTCTCAACTCTGAGCCATTATCCATTACACCACACATATACCCTAGCTTACAGCACCTGATATTCCCAAGCAGGCACCCATGTAGGTACTAACCAGTGTAGAAGTGCAGCTCAGACTAGACATCAGGTTTGTTCTCAGGACACAGCTTCTTCCATTTGAATGCTTGTAGATTAATATATGGAAAATAACTCTTTGACTAGATTGTTACTCATGAAATAAAACCATGGGACAAAACTGTAACAGCAAATTTTATTTGGTTGTAAACTTCTGTTGTAGATTAGTAAGGTGAGGTGAGTGGGCAAAGGGTCTAACAGGCATGTCTTCCTTTTTGCATGGCATTCGAGAGAGTGGTCTCTGTCCTGTCAGCGGCTAGGGACAACTGTCTTATAGAGAACCAGTGTTCTTTGTCCAGTCAGCTTTAGTCTAAAATTCATCAAGCCCACTCTATCCAGTTGACCTTCTTTGTCAGGGTTGTTTGATTTGGTTCTTGTGAGGTCCACTTCACTCAGCTGATAATCATCAAAACAATTTCTGTAACATCCTCCAGCGGTCCCCTTAAAAAGATATCAACTGACAGCTGATATCACTATACCCAGCTCAATGTTGCTTAACTTCAGTGATCATGCAGGAACCAGTGTTTCAATGTAATATGTCTGTAAGCAAAACAATTGTATAGAGATGAGAGTTTAGACATTACTGAATGATCTGTCTATATTTCTGAAATGAGGTATAATGTACATTATTTACATTATTTGGACTACTGTCCTCATCTTTGTCACCATATTTATCACAACGTTTTGGCTGTTGTACACTCCAGCCTTCATCAGGTCATTGGAATGTTAAACTGAACCCTTTATTTCACTCACTGGAGTAGACTGTTCTAGTTCCACGTGCCATGTTTAATGGGTGTCAGTTATCAGTTTTCTCCTGTTAATTTCCCACTGAAAGTTTTCCACTGCCTTAGCTGGATATTGAACTCACACTCTTTGGGTCCTGTTACTGGATCTAACTAATGTCTTTATCCACTGTGCTATATGTCCTTGAGGACATCTGTGTGCAATGATAACAGCAAAAATTGTAATATGAACACTGGTAAAAAAAAAAAATGGTTGCTGAAGACATTAGGTTTATAATACCCAGAAATTCATACACAGATGTCCTCAAGAATACATGGCACAGTGGATAAAGGTGTTAGTTAGATCCAGTGACAGAGTGTGAGTTCAATACCCAGTGAAGAACTTTCAGTGGGAAATTAACAGGAGAAAACTCATTAGACATGGCATGTGGAACTAGAACAGTCTACCCCAGTGAGCGAAATAAAGGGTTCAGTTCGACATTCCAACCACCTGAAGAAGGCTGGAATGTACAGCGGCCGAAACGTTGTAATAAATATGGCGACAAAGATGAGGACAACAGTCTGAATAATTACTGAACAAGTTGGATGACATGCATGGTATCCATATAAAAGTCTGATGAGACTATTAATACCATGACAGAAGACATTGAAGGTGTCCCTCACAAGATTCATTCATTTGAAATCATTTTTAACCATTGATCTGAGAAAACCCTTGTATGCAGATAATACTTTAGACATTTCTGAATGAATTGAATGCCATGCATGATATTCATATAAAAGCCTGGATTTGACGAGGCCATTTAAGAACATGTAAGAAGGCATTGAAGGTGTCCTTTAGAAATGCATTTAAAAAAAAGTGCTTTTGAATGATCTGTATCTGCTAAAGAGCAACGAATACCATCATTGAAACTGGTTCTGATAACAAGCTGTCAAGAACACATTGTTCAGTTCTTTACATAATAAACAACCAAACTGATTCTATTAAAGTTGATTAAATTATTCATTTTATCCAGTAACATTTTAGATTCTGTATTTAATCATTTTTTTTTTTTTTTGAGTACATTAGTTTCCTTCTTCTTTCTTATAATTCTACTTTCCCGCCTTTTTTCTTTCCATTCTAATGTCTTCCTTTTCTTCATTCAACTATTTCAAATTTGGACGCCTTATTTCTCACATTCTTCATTTTTTTTTTACTCGCCTCTTTTTTCTATTTCCCTTTTAATCCAATCTATTTCCATTTGACTCTCTCCTCAATTTCATTTTCTTTCAATAATCTCTCTCACATTTGATTCTCTCTTTTAAGCTTAATCTCTGCTAATTCCTTTTTATCCTGCATTTCTACATTTTCTTCTTTCTTCTTTCTTTTGTT
>CAHIKZ030001997.1:72500-347366 GCA_903632075.3 Acanthosepion pharaonis
AACTCATTCATCTTCTTCTCCTTTGTGCCATTTCCCTTCAGGACATTGATGATCATTCCTCTGCACAATTATCATATTCTTTGTAGCTCTTTGTGTAAATTTTGCCTTTTTGCTATCTCTCCTAATTCATGTTCTGGCAACCATTTGCACAAGCTCATTAGGTTAGTTAGATGCTGTTTTCATCTGTCCCTTTTGCCTTCAATACATCTTGTGAGTGTTACATTTTCTAAGCCCGCTTTCCTCTTTCTTTGAGTGCAGTCATATCTTTTTCTTTTCTTTTTGTTATTCCATTCTTATATAGAATATCATTTTAGATTTCTCTGAAAGTATAAAACAGAATTATTTTGCAACTGTTAGCCTACATATGGTAAAGTCACCTGTTTGGTTTCATTTGATCACCAAAGTTAAGCAGCATCAAGCCTAGTCAGTACTTGGACAGGGAAACTGCTTGGGAATATTGGGTACTGTAAGCAGCTTCCTATCATCCAAAGTGTGTTTCAGCTTTAAATAACCCAGAAAATCATAAAAAACAAGAAATCTATCAATCAATCAATCAATCTGAATCGTTATCTGATTGCTGTCACTGCATATTTTGCGAGTTCTATCAATGTCTTATAATTTCTCTTCTTGCACATAAAAATGAAAGTCAGCTTGTATTGCAGTGCAAGTTTCTTTCCTTCCTAACATGATTGACTCAAAAATCTCTCACTGGCTTTCTGGAACAGCTAAACTGTTGCCTATTGAAACAGCATAATTGAATTTAAACTTAGAGTTTAAAATCCAACACTACAGTCAGCAGGTGCATCAAAAAAGTTAGGTATAAACAAGGGTTTCGTGAACTGTTTACCAGTTTTTATGTAACATACTTTCTTTTCTTTTTTTTTTAATTTGTGTATTCCGTGCATTCCTACTGATATATCTCCGGTTGGCCTGCATGTTGCTGTTGCCAAAGAGACATTATAGAATTGAGTCTCCATTTAAATGGATGGAACTTTTTGGAGAGAAAAAAAGAAGAAAAGTATCAGGAAAATGAAAGATGGCAAAATTTGATTGGAACATTTAATGTTGTGCAATTTTTAACATCTGTAATTTTGTTATCTTTCTCGTCTCCTTCTCAAAGCTTCCTTCTAATATTTCCATAAATTTTACTTGAGACACTCAATAATGACAAGACACCTGCATTGACTGCAATAAAGTAATAAAGAAAAAAAAATTATGAGAGATGGTGGATTGTTTGTTTATTTATGAAAATCTTTTTAGATTGGGGCAAGTAGTTAGAACATGTGACTGCTTGCTGAGAGGTTCTTCAAGGCAAATCCTACCATTTATTGATTTATATTTTGTTCACATACATACAGATATATTAAAAACTTTATGTATATATAAAAGGTAGGAAGAACAATGAACCTTTTTATCTCATTAAGGACTAGCAAAAATATTTTCACTTAAATTTCAATTAAATAAACATTTTAATAAAGGTGATGGATTATTTAATCCATTAATCCAACAGATTTTTATTACTTAAATGTTATTTTTAGTGGATACTTATATTTAAGTAGAAGCTCTGTTTATTTATTAAACAGTATATTTATTTATTTTTGTCTGCTGGCCTGAATATTTGAGAAATCTTATTAGAGAAGGATATGCATTCTGCGGCAGGATTTGAATTTGCATTCCCCTAGGGAAGACTGTCATTGGATGTGACATTCTTTAACCTTTGTTAATAAATAGTGCACCTACACAAATATGAGTATTCACTAAAAATAACGTTTAAATAATAAAAAACATTTTAATGCAAGTTCATAAGACTAATGCTTTATTGCTTTATCATAGCCTGGATTAATTAAGGAAAACCTTTCACAGACATGCCGTCACCTCCCTCTGTCTTTTTTACAAATACTTTCATGGTAACTGCTCTGAGGAGCTGCTTTTGCTGGTTCCCAGACTTCATGAATCAAAGCGTGCTACTAGGCTGGCATCTCACTCACACCTTTTTTCACTGTCGAAACTGTTAAATGTAGCTGTCTCTTCTACTCCAAGAGCTTCATGTCTTGCATCTCTCGCCTGTGGAACTCCCTCCCCTTTTCCTGTTTCCCTGATAGCTATAATCTCCAACTATTTAAATGTAATGTCAATCAATATCTCCAGATGCCCTGATCTATCCCCTATCCTTCTCTTCCTCCTTTCCTCTATCACTCCTATTTGCTCTAGCTCCAACTCTCTGTAACTCCTTGCGTGTTAGTGGTTTCCTGCCTTGCTTGGGGTGAAATGCTTAAAAAAAAACACATTTTAAAACATGATTCTTTATTTCTATCTCAATCTATCATCAAGATAATTTGGAGCATGTACTTAAAGTTTTAACTTTTTTAGGCTCTGTATTTGTAATTTTTATGCTGTTGGCTTTGGTACACATTTTATATTTTGTATTTAATAGGAAGAATGGTGAAGTAATCAATAGTGATTGAGGAATCAGAGCTCCAAGTTCAAATTCAAGTCAAGTTCATTACATTCACTTAAGTGTTAATCCCTTTGAAAAAGGTACAACTAAATAGCAGAACAAACTGGGTCCTATAGTCTTGGATTGAAACCAATCTAGGAGAAAGAAGAATTTAAATTCAAACCAGCCTAAGGATGGTTAGGTTCCATTAGGCTATTTTGCTCAAGAAAGACTAGCACAACTGTGGCTGAAGTGATATAAAAATATACAGTGCCGATTGTCTGTTTTATATTTGAACAATGTCATCAAGTCATCGACTGCATTCAAGCATGAAACATATCATAGTCACTTGGTGTTGAATTCAGTGTACATCTTTATATTTGAATATGCTCTATCCATGATACTGAGCACTTTTACCCATAAACATAGCATGCCTTAAAACTATATTTTTATCTTACATGTATAGTATAGCTGGCCACTCGTATTTGAGGATACCCATCTACTAGGGTGGTTACCCAATCCTTATTGCAGACTCTTACACAAGCAGATTTGTGTTTAGTCAACACCCACCTGTGGTTTATACTGCAACTATGCTGAGCAGACCTTAGTTACAGTTTCTGGAAGAGAGCATGTTATCTAGTATGATCACCAATTTGAACAAGGCCAGCATGCTCAAACCGTCAGACATGATGACTTGTGGCTTCATGCTAGCACAGCTATTGACAGCCCCAAGGGTTCCATCTACCCAATTTCACTCACAAGGCTTGGGTCAAGCCATGGTATGGTTTTCAGGCACCTTTCCAAAGGTGTTGCATGCTGGGATCAACCCCTCCAATCTGATAACATCAGGAAGTCTCCTTCCTGAGAAATCGACTATGACGAGATTCGAACCCAGGTCTCATGGTCAGAATGCAAACATTCTAACCATTTGGCCATGTGGCCATTATATGTATACACACACACACACACACACACACACACACACACACACATATATATATATATATACAACCCTTAATAAAATGATTTATGAACATGGCCTCAATATACTGGCTGTATTTTTTACATTTAAGAACTAACCCAAACATAATTGAAAATATCAGTGTTTTCTGCCCTTTTATCTGTTTTCTCTGAATCTCTGATAAAGATTTAATAAAAGTGAAACATGTTAGATTGATATATGTTTCCTATTTGTTCTTTGATTTTATCACATTGAGCAATGTAAAATTTTACTCCATTGCTCTCTTTGAAATATAATTTCTATTTTGTATTTTATATATATATATATATATATATATATATATATGTATATGTGGCCTGATGATTGTGTCTAGCATGAAACAGCCTGTCACCTCTAAGTGTTGACTTCAGTGTTCACTTTTATATTTACACACGCTCTATCTCTGATAGCATTTTATCCCATAAATATAGCACACCTTAAGACTATATTTCTTCATATATATATATATATATATATATATATATAAAATAGACAGTGATAAAAACAATATCAAAACCATATGGAAACTAAATTAAATTGGCTAGACAACATACCCAGACACATGAAAAAAAAATTTTAAATTTCAGCATTCTAACATTTTCAGTGTTTCCTGTCTGTGCATAATTATAACTAAAGTTTGTATTTTTAAATTCCCCTCTCCTTCATGCACATATATAATACCATCAACAATAATATTACTTTAATTGGATAAAGTACTAAATGATGAGACATAACACACAAAACTTTTTCTACTATCTCATCAATTTTATATATATATATATATATATATATTGTTTAAACATTATTTTTATAGATACAAAAATTTGAGTAAATTTATATCTATAAAAATAACATTTAAACAATATATATATAAGCAATATTGACAATATTTACCAGCCTGAATATGAGTATTCGAGAGAAATCATGGGAAATTTGTAGTTTAAAAGCAGTAATTTGACCTTGCTAACCAGAATTTTCCTCTGTTGCTAAATAGTATAGCACATCAGGCTATATGATGATTCTGTGTTGGATACAGGTTCAGTTCCTGTTGGGGGAACACATATTTTCTATGAAATTTCTCAGACATTCAGGCTGGTAAATGTTGTTAATACTGTTCATTATAAAAAGAGCATATTTATATCAATAAAAATAATATATAAACAATAAATATATTAAAATAATTTTCAAACTTCATCCATTTCATTATATATATATATACATATATGTATATATATATCCATTCTTTTACTGCCAAAACAGTTAAATGTGACCGACAACTTCAACAGCTTCTCTCACACTTCCTGACAGTAGAACTCCCTTCCTCTTACTTGCTTCACTGATAACTATAATCTTCAAAATATTTAAATGTAATGTCAATCGACATCTTCTGTTGCCTTGATCCTCGTTCTTCTTTTTATCCTCCTCCCTTCTTTTTTTATCCTTTCCTGAACCCCCCACCTATACCTAGTCTTTTCCCTTGCTTACATTTTTTGTGGCCCTTTACTTTATAGTTGCACACCTGCCTTGCCTGGGGTGAATTGCTTAAAAGAAAAATTATAAAATTGTGGATAGAATTATTCACCCCCATTTTGAATATTGGCATATTTTCTAAGGAATTCAAATATTTGCAGGAACTTACTGTATTTACCATAAATAGTTGATTCCATATTTAGTTTTGTATAAATTAAATTTTGATTTATTATATTCATAATTATAGATTCTTTTTTTAAATTGGTGTAGTCCAAAATTATTCACCATCACCTCATGAAATAATATCGTTCTATGGCAATTGTAATGTTTTTTTTTTTCTTAATTTGATATTTAATACAAAAACCCTTTGTAAATGAAATAGTATTGAGTTGATTCTATAACATTCTAAAAGGTAACAAAGAAGACAATATATGAGTGCCATGTACTGCAATAACATTCTGCAACCCTGGCAAATACAGCTGAACTTGACAAGAAGCTCTGTATGAAGATAGTTTATGCATACAAACAAGGTGATGGATATACAACACTTTCCAAGCTTTTAAATGTTCCTCGATTGACAATTCATAGCATTATCAAGAAGTACAAGACTCATTGTGCTGAGAATAAATTAAGGACTGGCAGAAAATGGTTAATTTCTGAGAGAAAGGAGAATTCTTAGTGATGTCTTGAAGAATCCTCACTTAATAACAAAGAACATTGTCAATGATGTAAAGACATTGTCCACACCTATTTTATGCAAAGCAATATGGCGACTATGACTCCTTGCAAGAGGAGTAGCCCAAAGCATCCGTCATGTACGAAAACAAAAATGTGCATAAATATTCAATGAATAAAACAAAATCTCCATATATATAGTTTATTTATTTTCCTAATGTTCAGCTAATACAAGGCCTGAGAGCCATTCAAAGAAGACAGTCACAAGATGTTTTCATTGAGCAGGACTTCAAGCTTGTTACCTAAGGAAAATTCCCTTGCTTAATACTAAACACCTAAGAACCAGATTAACTTATGCTAGAAGCCATCTAGAACATGGGAGTAAATATTGGAACTCTGTTTTATGGTCAGATGAAACCAAACTAGAAATATTTGGTCACATGAACTCCCATTATGTATAGAGGAGAGTGAATGAAGCTCATAAACCAAAAAATACCCTCCCTACAATTAAGCACGGTGATGGGAGCATTCTGCTCTGGGGATGTTTTGCTGCTTCTGGACAAGAATAAGTAAGAGTACAGTATATCATGGATAAAGAGCAGTATCTGGCAATTCTTAAAAATAATTTTAATGCTTCCAAAACTAAACCTCTCTCCATTAATCATCTGAGAGATCCCTATCTCCTGTCCATCAGCATGGCTGATGCTATCCCCCGGGAAAGTGACTCACTGTGCCTCCTCTGGCAAATGTTCTTAGCTGATATGAAGTAGAAAAACTATATTGAATCCATTGCTAGGTCAGCTGCTAAGAAAGTTGGTTCACTGTGTCAAGCAAGACAATTCTTCTCTCCCAAATCTATCTTGCATATCTATAAATCTGCCATTCATCCATGCTTAGAATATAGCTGACATATATAGTCTAGTGTCCCTGTTATTTAGATGGAGATCCTTGATAAGATCCAAAGAAGGTGGTGGGAAAGTGATTGAAACTGAGCTGCCAGATCAGGACCAGTTATATTGCTGATTCTTCTTTGGATCTTATCAAGGATCTCCATCTAAATAACATTCCAGTTACTCCAATAACAAATTCCAAGCCTTGACCAATTACACCAATTACAAATTCTAAGCCTTGACCAATTAAACCAATGACTAATTACAAGCCTTGACCAATTAAACCAATTACTAATTACAAGCCTTGACCAATTAAACCAATTACTAATTCCAATCCATGACCAATTTAACCAATTACTAATTCCAATCCATGACCAATTACACTAATTACAAATTCTAAGCTTTGACCAATTACACTAATTACAAATTCTAAGCCTTGACCAATTAAACCAAATACTAATTCCAAGCCTTGACCAATTACACCAATTACAAATTCCAAGCCTTGACCAATTACACCAATTACTAATTACAAGCCTTGACCAATTAAACCAAATACTAATTCCAAGCCTTGACCAATTACCAATTACTAATTACAATTGACCAATTAAACCAAATACTAATTCCAAGCCTTGACCAATTACACCAATTACAAATTCTAAGCTTTGACCAATTACACTAATTACAAATTCTAAGCCTTGACCAATTAAACCAAATACTAATTCCAAGCCATGACCAATTACACCAATTACAAATTCCAAGCCTTGACCAATTACACCAATTACTAATTACAAGACTTGACCAATTAAACCAATTACTAATTCCAATCAATTACAATAATTACTAATTCTAAGCTTTCACCAATTACTTCAATTACAAATTCTAAGCCTTGACCAATTAAACCAAATACTAATTCCAAGCCTTGACCAATTACACCAATTACTAATTACAAGCCTTGACCAATTAAACCAAATACTAATTCCAAGCCTTGACCAATTACACCAATTACAAATTCTAAGCTTTGACCAATTACACTAATTACAAATTCTAAGCCTTGACCAATTAAACCAAATACTAATTCCAAGCCTTGACCAATTACACCAATTACTAATTACAAGCCTTGACCAATTAAACCAAATACTAATTCCAAGCCTTGACCAATTACACCAATTACTAATTAGAAGCCTTGACCAATTAAACCAAATACTAATTCCAAGCCTTGACCAATTAAACCAATTACTAATTCCAAACCTTGACCAATTACACCAATTACTAATTCCAAGCCATGACCAATTATACCAATTACTCCACCTAGTAATCGGTTGCCCACTCTGCCCTACTATTGTAGGGCATATTGGGCAACCCGATCCTAAACATGAAACAAGGGATAAATTTCTACTCCTGTTCAAATGATCCCAGAGGAGTATGAACCAAGTGAATCTATCTACTTCTTTTGGGAACTCACGATCATATATGTTACTTTGATGAGAAAAATTTTATTACTAATGAATAGAATTTTAAGAAATTTCTTTCTTTTTTTTTTAATTTGCTGCAAAGAGAAAAACAACCATTTATGCAATCACCATTTATATTATAACATCTGACAGGCCATAAAGCAAAAAAGGTTTTACAAACTCTTGAGGGAATATCCATCAAGACAGAGTGGAATTTTATCCAAAATTTGAACTCCAGGCAATGCGATGTAACCAACTGATTAGGTTGTATTCACAGCTTCTGGCACTGCCACATGCCAATAATATAAATAATTTGGCAGGTTCTATGGTTGTTTGGAAATGTTGAAGCAAAACTTATAGCCGAGAAATTCAGAAAGTTACCATCTTGGCAAAGAGTCAGTTCTAATATTTGGATTCAGATGCACCTGCCTGGATTCATTTAATAAAAGTCCATCAGCCTTCAGTAAAAGTAGACACTTTCTTAGAAATACATATATTCACACACATTATATGTAATGAACACATCTATATGAACATATAACTATTTGAGATTATATTTGAGTTTATAAGTGTTTCCTTTGTTTATGAATAGGTAAGTATTGGTTGTTTATATTTGAGTTTACTTGGTAGGTGGTCTCTTTAGTGGGTGTGCCAGAGACTTACCCCTCTGCAGGGGATTCAGTCAGTATATTTTAGGCCCTACAAACAGGGCAGAAAGAAGTTTAGCCATTAAAATACTGATTCTGAAAAGTGGGTCAGACTAAGTACTGTTCAGCACACCCTTTTTTTTTGGCGGGGTAAGTAATTTCCGTTTAGTATCCTATATGAATTTGTGTTTTGTGTATATATATATATATATATATATATATATATATATATATATATATAAGTGGACATTGAAGTCAAGACCTAGAGGTGACAGTCTGTTTCATGCTAAACACAATCATCATCATATATATATATATATATATATATATATATATAAAAGTATACGCTGAGTAGTGACAATCTGTTTCATACTTGAACACAATCTTCAGGCTGTGTTCAAATAGTAGCTAAACTATATATGCTGGTCATTGGTGTATTATAGGTCAGTTATTGTTTAGTGTGTTATTCTAATGGTAATTGTATATGGGGGATGGTTATTTTAAAGAGCGATGTATTAAAGCAGCAACACCTGTTAAAAATTTCCTTTTTTCCATAGTGCTCAATTGATGAACAAGAGCGTAAATTGTCATCCACAGACAGACTGTTTCACTGTATCACAGCTAATCAGCGTGGCTTGACATCTGTTTGCTTCAAACCAGGATTGAAACTCAACTGATTTGACATCAGAGTCTCTTATTCCTAGGCTATAGTGTAATTATTATCTTTTTGGAATCTTGCTAAAAAAAATGCCAGTTGCATATATAACTAAAAATTTCACAATAATAAACTGGTTAGTTCCATTGTCCACACCTATTTTATGCAAAGCAATATGGCGACTATGACTCCTTGCAAGAGGAGTAGCCCAAAGCATCCATCATGTATGAAAACAAAAATGTGCATAAATATTCAATGAATAAAACAAAATCTCCATATAATTTATTTATTTTCCTAATGTTCAGCCAATACAAGGCCTGAGAACAATTCAAGGAAGGGTTACTGAATGATGTTGTAAGTGGAAGGAGTAAGAAGAGAAGTTTATGTGATTTTGTAAGAGAGATAATGGTTACTCCTAAGACTTGAAGAGATTAAGATTGTAATGATTTGGAAAACATCCCTTCAGGAGTCCATTCCACAAAATAGCAGTACTTAGAGAAAATCCATCTGAGTAGGAATTTCTTTTTGCTAATGGAATATGAATGGAATTAGGATGATTCATCATAGTGGGCAGGACATGACAGGTGTCAGCTACAAAGGTAAGAATTGGAGTAACTAAAGGATGTAGATCATCCAATCATTTACTATGGAAATAGCAAGAGAATAGTGAGAGGCTTGCTATGTTTTATCTGTGGGAAAAGGGACTGTAAGGTGAAAAATAATTAATCACCCACAAGACCATGTCAATGCTTCTGACCTCTATCAAGACTAGCAAGTGAGGACTGGGCAGCTCTAGCCCAGAAATAACAATACCCCATTTTTGATCTGATCTTATGTAGCTGTGCAGCTTGTTGAACATGTTCACCATAGTCTATGAATATAGAATACAGCACAGTACATAATCTGTTCAATAAAACAATGTTAAAGATTAACACTCACGAGTCAGACCCTCTACTGAATCTGACTATATCGCCAATTCCAACGGCAGCTCTTCCGTAATTCTTCAGTCTTCGATATCAAAGGCTGTCAGTGCATATTCGGAAAAAACATGGCCGCCTTTATACACGTCGCATTGAATATTTTGAGCCATCTGATTGGTTAACATTTCTATTGGTGAACTATAAAATGAGTCAGCTCATTTAGGCTGGCTCACTAGTATACCAGGGTACCCAAAAATTCCAACACAGCTCAGACAAGACACCAGGTCTGTTCTCAGGATGCAGCTTCTTCCAGTTGAACACTTGTGGCTTAAAAAATAACTCTTTGGTCAAATTGTTACCCACAAAATAAAACTATGAGATGATTGTAGCAGTCAGCAAATTTTATGCGATTGTAACCTTGCACTGTTTAGGTGAGGCAAACAGGAGTCGGAAGTGAGGGCACAAACAGTATAATCAGCATGTGAGTGTGAGTCTTCCTTTTCATGTCATAGTGAGCTGTTTCTTGTCTTTCTCTGTGGCTTTCTCTGGCTTTTGCTGTTAGGAACCACTGTCTTATAGAGAACTGTGTTCTTTGTCCTGCCAGCTCTGTTTAAAAAACATAATTCATTAAATCCTCTCCACTTAGCTGAACTTCTTTGTCAAGGTCATTTGGCATGGTTCTTGGGAGGTTCACTTCACTTAGCTGATAATAATCAAGACAATAACTGTCAAAAACAATTTCTGTAACCTCTTTCAGATGTTTTCCTTTAACAAGATACCAGCTGATATTTCTGACACTGAATCTTGTAAATATAGAGTGTAGTAGGAAGAATCAGATACTTAATTGCACGGTACAAGAAACCAACCATTTTCCAGTAGCTTTTATGATGGATTATATATAAGAGTTCTGCTTGATGTCTTGGTTGAGCTTGTGTCCAGTAGGCATTTAAAGAGCCTTTCATGATGGATTAAGAAAAGAACCATTTATTATGAGACATGAAAGATCAGTATATATATTAGTTTGCTTTTAGTGTTATTCATTGTTACAAGCCAGTATTTATTGTTTTCTATCTCTGTCAGCAGCTAGTCGGCTTAACAAGAATTTGTTGAGATGTTTAGACTTGCTAACAAGCTCTGATCTCTTGTTCAAAAGCCTTTCTTACTCAGGAAGCATAATGATTCTGAATTTTTGTATGTAGATGTGAAGAGATGAGCATTGATCATTTCATCATACAAAACACATCCCAAATGAATCAACTAATAGAAGACAGCTTTCCCTTTTGAGGCCAATATACTGATGATGAGGAGTTTTATTCTGATGACATAGGTATTCATATTTGGGATAAGAATAAACTTGAATAAAAAATCATCATCCTCTACTATTTCAAGAAATGGGAGTCAAGATAGACCTTTCCAAAACTGAAACAATAATATGAAAGTGGAATAAAAGCAGCAATGACATATTGTTTTAATATTTTCACTCTAAGCAAGGCAATAAAGCCCCTAAGATACAAGGAGTTACTGAGTGTGAGATAATATAAGAAAAAGAAAACATTATTAAGCAGATAGAACAATTACCATAAAAATGTTTATAGGAAAAGCATTTATATAAAAGTTCAGTCAGTTATGTGCCATGCGTGATACATGTTTAGGCGATCATGTATCTTTTGATACATGGCTAGCGAGGCAGACTTTTTTCCTGCAGTAGGTTGCCATTTCTTTCTGCAGTAGACCAGTTGTCATCCAAGGCTATAGAACCCAGTCTGCCCTGCTATTTACCCATAGCTGGGGGAAGAAGTGGATTCATACCCTTTCCCAAGGGTATTAGCACGTAAGTGAATGCAATGGATTCAACTGGAATTCAAACTCAGCTCTCCAATTCCTCAATCCGTGCCACTATCCATTACTCCACTATGCCTCCCCTTATTATGTGCACTAGAAATTGCAAATTCTTTTTCTGATGTTATAAATCAGTGACCTTTTTGTTTCCATTTTCTTTAAAATTTTATCATTGCTCACATGTTCAGGCCATGGTATTCTCAGCGTCCTTCTGTAGAGTCACATTTCTGTTGCTTCAAGTTTCTTCATCTGAGGGTATTGTCCAGCATTCACTGCAATATAGGAGGACTGTTATCATGTAACAGTCCCGTACTCTTTTCTTTGTTTGTAATGACATTTTTCGATTTTTTAATACTTTTCTAAGCTTTTGAAAGGCATCTTTATGGATACCAGTGGTTCCTATACTATTTTCCTCTGAGTTACATTTTCGGAATGAAAATTTGCTCATGCCTCACCAAAATTTATGTAGTAAAAATACATTTAAAAAAACAAAAAAAAAACAGAGTTGGTTAAAGTGAGATAACTGCGGATTCAAAGTCAGAACATTATCATTGATAACTCTCTCCTCCAATTTGCAGACCCTAGTTACTATATTTTTAATACTTGATGCAATGTAAAAATATCACAATGATAAAATCAGTCAGTAATTATTTATAATCCATAATATTTTAAATTTTGAAATCATATTTATTTTTCGCATATGAATTTTTTGAAACTGTTTCTAAATCTTTGATTGTCTTTCAATCATTCTGTCTCATCTGCTATCCTCTTCCACCACACCTATAAGGCACATTGCACAGTTTGGGAACCCCTGATCTATTCCCAAGTGCCTTTGGATTTCGGTGTCACAATTTCTGTCCTCTGTTAAAACATTTCCAAGATATCTAAATTGCTTTCTTGATTTTAGTATACCCAATTGACTAATTTAAATTCAATTTAAATAAATGAAGCATTTATCTGCGTCTTTTGTAAATTTGATTATCAAAGCTACCTTATATTTTTACACAGACTGGTTTTCTGTAGTTAAGATATATTGCCGCTGGTAATGCTATGATCATATCCCATTTTGCCATGGTAGAGATGTGTGTTTCATGTAATGTTATAGATTTAATGTTGAGAGATTAACTGATGTCATTTTCTTTCTTTTCAAATGATTCGTGCATTTAGCTTCCAGCTATTCTTTGCAAACACTCACACTTTTCCTGTTTATTTTTGTTGAAATATTTGCCCTTGTGTCAAAAGCCTGTAGGGTCTTATATAAAATTATAAAAAAATTAATACAAGTTATTATCTTGCAGGTAAAAAGAATAAAAAAAAGTAATCTTCACCATAGTTTGTTTTTTGAAAAACCCTAAAGAAATAGAATGACAAGATGAATTTGTATACAGTGTCAAAAGTTCACAAATTGTGACCAATTTTGCTTCTCAATCAATCATCTGTCTTAATTGTGTGTCTCCAGTAATATGCCAGTGTTCCAGAATAAATGAGTTGTTCTCTTTAGTTTAGAGTAGAACCAACAAAGAAGTTAGTTACTTGATGTTGGTAGCTGAGTTGATATCAAGGATACTAACTAGAGATAGAGACTTATACAACATTGGCAGAGTTTCTCTGTCAGCTACAGACACTTTCTGAATAAATAACCTTTTCATATTAAAATGAACCTTTTATTATGATGTGAAATTGCCACAGGGTTACAAACATCAAACCACAAGATAAATCATTTAGAGCAAATTCATTGTTTGATGGTGAAGAGATATATTTATGCAAGAAAGAAATTTACAATGTTCAAAGATGTTATTGCATCAAGTCTAGCTTTTCCTATACAACTTTTTCACACACACACACATATATATATATATGTAGTTTATAAAAATGCATTGTCAAAGTGACAGCAATGATGTCCAAATTGAGCAAGACAGTATGGGACAACACAGTGGCATCTAGATCCCACCCATTTACTATTGAAATACCTGAATGCAACCACCATTTCTACTCCAACAGTTTCTTTTCTTGCAATTCCCACTGGTGTAACACCCTTCTGTTTACTTGCTTCCCTGATAACTAAAATCTTCAAAAATTTAAATGTACTGTCAATTGCCATAATCTATCTTCTTTTGTCATCTTTTGTTCTTTCCTCAATCCTCCCTCTACTAAGACTTTTCTCTCACTTTCACTCTCTGTAACCTCTTGTGTACTTATGGTGTTCCTGTCTTGCTTGAGGTGAAATGTTTAAAAAAAATATTCTCGGTATCATATGGAGAAACAAAGTTACCAACACTGCTCTACTGAAGCAAGCAGATTCCTAGAGCATGCATCTTCTCCTCTGACGACATAGTCTTTGATGGTTGGGTCATGTACATCAAATGAATGACGGCTTTATACCAAAAGGCATCATGTACAGTGAGCTAGCTACAGGACAACATCCAGCAGGCAACCCTGCACTATATTTCAAGGACATATGCAAGAAAGACCTGAAGCTCACAGACACCAACTCCAGTAACTGGGAAGAGCTCACAGATTACTGCAATGTCTGGCACTTTGCTATTCAAAGAGTCATGAATGGTGAGAAAAGTGAAACTAATTGTTGGAAATCAGAAGACAAACAGGAATCAGAGGAAGCAATCTCAGAACTTTTTTCTACATTCCAGCTTTGTCTGCCTCACCTGCAGAAGAGAGTGCTATGCAAAGATTAGACTGTTAAGCAACTACAGACACTGTTCACAAAAGAATTGAATTTTGGCCAAGCAGGGTGCTACCATTATCCTACAAGATAAATAGGTACCTATTAGATGTATGAAAAAAGTAGGCAGCAATTTAAACTGTATCATCTTACTCATATTCAAATACTTTTAACCCTGCATTAATCATCTTGGATTTCCGAAAATGGATAGCCCCCCCAGGGTATTTACACACACCAATACAAAAATGCTTCTCATGTTACAATTATCTAAAATATTGTTGTACTGCTGAAAAAATAACAGGCAAACTCCATTATACATTGAATCAAAACTTTTTTTACAGTAAGGTTCACCCTGCACAAGGCCCAGGGGCCACTCAAAGCAGATGGTTACATTAAGAGACAGATTATGTGGATAGGAAGGGAAAATAATGGTTAGCCCTTAACTTGAACAGATGAAGATATTGTGATTGGAAGAAACATCCTCTTGGTAGTCAGTTCCACAGAGAAGTGGTTCACAGGAAGTAGTTGTTTGAGTGGAACTTACTTCTCACCATGGAATATGGAGTGAAAGTTGTTGGTTTGCTACAATGTGAGTGGCATGGCTTCCAACTTCTTGCTTTCCAGTCAACTTCAAAAATTTAAATGCAATGTCAGTTGTCATCTTTTGTCTTCCTAATTCCTGTTCTTTTATTCTTCTCTCTCATTAATAATGTTTGCTTTCTTTCATATTCTCTCACAGTCATTAACCCCTTGCATTTTAGTGGCTTTATTGTATTCCTTGGGGTGAAATGATTTTTAAAAAAATTCCAAAATCAACAAAAACTCAGTGAAGAATGAGGACTATAAATGAAAAATTATGACTAAGACATATGGTTTTAATTGTTTCCAAATCAATTGCTGAAGATATTTCTTGAAAGAGTTTATCATGCGGTAGATAAAGACGGTTAAGCCTGGGCTATTATACTGGACATCTCAAAAGCCTTTGACAGGGTCTGGTTCTCAGGTCTTCTCAACAAGTTGAAAAGTTACAGTGTCTCCAAACACCTTTTGAACTGATCCAGTCTTTCCTATCCAATCATGAAATGAGAGTCATCCTGAATGGCCACTCATCTAGATCCTTTCGTACTAACACAGGTGTCACCCAAGGCTCTATCCTTGGTCTTAATTTTCATTAATGACTTTCCTGATGGTACCAGCTCTCAACTTGGTATCTAAGCTGACAATACAACTATTTACTCTTGCCTCAGTAGTAAAGCTTATCAGTCTGACAAGGTCAAAATGGCAGCTGATGTCCAAAATGACCTTGTCCATAGTTAACTGTGCCAAAATATAGCTTGTTAATTCTAACACCACCAAAACTAAACTTCTTTCCATTAATAATATGAGAGAATGCTCTCTGCTTTTCATCAGCATGGGTTATGCTATCCTCCAGGAAAGTGACTAATTACGCCTCCTCTGACTCATGTTTTCTGTTGATATGAAGTGGAAAGACTATACTGAATCCATTGCTAAGTCAGCTGCTAAGAAAGTTGGTTCACTATGTCAGGCAAGACAATTTTTCTCTCCAGAATCTATCTTACATATCTATAAGTCTACCATTCATCTATGCTTAGAATATTACTACAACATATGGTCCGGTGCTCCTGCTATTTTCCTGGGGCTCCTTGTTAAGATCCACAGAAAAATCAGCAATATTATTGGTACTGATCTGGCAACTCAGCTCCAGCCACTTTCCCACCACCATAAGGTTCCCTCTCTGTGACTTTTGTATAAATACTTTCATGATAATTGTTCAAATGAGCTCTTCGGTACCTAGAGTTTTTAAATTTAAACACAGCACATCAATTTACTGTTGAACTGGCTAGAAGTACCAGTAAATTCTATGCTAACAGTTTCTTCTGGGGATCCTCTCTGCCCAGAGGCAGAGAGTTTGACCAGCACAGCTGGAGATGAATCTCCAACTGCAGACCAACATACAGTATTTACTACTATATTTATGTGAATTGGGACATACCCATTATCATCTGTAGGTATGCTATAACAGGGACCATCTGAGCAGACTGGGTTATCCAATCTGAAGGTATTTTCTAACTAGGTCCCATGTTTATATGCTGCTTCATCAAAATATCACATGATATCCTGCACATTTGGCTGTTATGTGTATGCCTGGTATACCCTTATCAGACTGAGTGATATACTGGGTATATTGAGTTTCATGTATTCGTACCCCAGTATCACTTCATTGTCATGCTGCTTTCCCACTTAATGATAATAATAATAATATAAAATCAAAACAACTGAGAGATGGTATGAGCATCAATCAGTCACAGTTACCCAAAATAATGATGTAACTATCTTCTGTGACATGCCAATTCAAACTGACAAGGAAATAAAAGCCAACAGACCTAATATTATCATAAAAGATAAGAAATTCAGGAAGTGTATGCTTATTGATATAGCAGTATGAGAGAATTACCTCCATGGAAATTGTCGAGAAATTGTCCAAATACAAGTACCTGGAGATTGAGATTAACACAACATGGGGAATGAAGACTGTACCAATAGTAATCAGAGCTCTGGGCCTCATTAGAAAAGGAATGGACAATTTTACTAACAGCATTCCAGGTAACATCAACATACAATTGCCCAGAAGATCACCCTACTAGGAACATCCCATACACTAAGAAAAGTGATATCAATTAAATGAAAATTCTTCTATGGGGCATAAGGACCATAGTTTGTTCCTGGCTCTACAGGATATAAAGCAGTAAACATAACATACACAAATGCTACTACTACTACTAATAATAATAATAATATTAATAAAAAAAATTGAGAGAAACACTTCCATGGAAATTATCGAGAAATTGTTTGAAGCCAAAGACCTGGAGATTGAGATTAACAGGATGTGGGGAATGAAGACTGAGACTGTACCAATAGTAATCAGAGCTCTGAGCCTCATGAGAAAAAAATGAACAGTTTTACAAACAGTGTCCCAGGTAACATCAACATACAAGTTGCCCAGAAGATCTCCCTACTAGAAACATACCATATACTAAGAAAAGTGCTATCAATTTGTCATATAGGAATAAAGTGTCACTGCTGACACTTGGCTTTTTGAACATGGATTGCCAGAGAGCAAGCACAGTCGACCTCATCTTGAAATAATTAGATCACATGACAGGTAAAGGAAAAAATATATATGTGGGTATTAGCAGTGTCTGACTGAGTATTGTTCAAATGCGTTACTATTATTGTATCTGTGATTTACAAAGTCTCTTCTAGAAACAGGCATTACAAAACAATTAAATGATAATTCTCCTATAGGTCATAAGAACCATAATTTGGACTTGGCTCTACAGGATACAAAGCAGGAAACATAATATACACAAATAATAATAATATTAATAATTGTTGTGACCAAGTAAATGGTTAAAGAAATAACAAAACAAGTGTTGCTGATATATATTAATAGTAAGTACGAAACGAGTATTACATGACTAGTGAGTGTGTGTCGGTTGACCCAGTGTTCAATCTATTCAACTGTTCCCCCAAGGGCTTCTCTCTTACTAATCTTATAGTAGGCAGAAGTGTCCAACATAGACTCTTTAGAGGGAGGAAACCACAATAATAATAATAATAATAATAATAATAATAATAATGATGCTAATGATAAGTTCAAGAAATATACCAAATTCCAAATTGAAGTTGCCAGAATGTATGATGTTCAGGCCATTATTGTCCCTATTATTATTGGAATGTTGCTGCCTATACCACCAAACTTAAAATACAAGATGGAAAAAAATCACAATAAAGCTTGGTATTCTATCACTTCAGAAGTCTGCATTGCTTTGCACTGCATATATTATACGAAAAGTGCTCTCTGTGTCTCTGAGCTCTTAAAATTTGATAAAGAGCAGCTATAATCTAAGATCTCCTGTTGAAAATGAAAACCATGCAAAAAAATATAACAGTAATAATAATAATGATAATCAGTCAGTTATGTGACATGCATGATACATGCTTAGGTGATCATGTATCTTTCAATACATGACTGATGAGGCAGATTTTTTTCCTGCAGTAGGTTGCCATTTCTTTCTCTGGTAGACCAGTTGCCCTTCAAGGCTATAGAACTTCATCTGTCCTGTAATTTACCCATAGCTGGGGGGAGAAGAAGAGGATTCATACTTTTCCCAAGCACATAAGTGAATGTAATGGATTCAGCTGGAATTTGAACTCAGCTCTCCAGTTCCTCAATCTGAAGAGCTATCCATTACGTAAGAGAAAAGCACAATTGAAGAAAAGAAAAAATAATGTTGGACAAAGTTAAACAATATTTCAACTGTATGTCTGTCTTCAAGTTATATTTAAAAAAATTTTTCAGGTATAAAAATATATAAATCTGTATATTTTTATATATGAAAAAAATTTTAAAATATTTTTTATATATATAAATCTACAGAAAATTACAAGATTTTGTATAATTTATATATTTTTCTACTTGAAATTTTTTTTAAAATATAACTTGAAGACAGACATACTGTTGAAATATTGTTTAACAGTGCCAAACACTTTGTTTTTTTTTTCTTAATTGTTGGAAAATATTGGAAAAGTTACATTAGTCATTTTGTTTGATAATAATAGTAATACTAACTATGACATAATAGATATCAGTGTGGAATCAGTAATCAGAGTGCCAGGTTCAAACTCCAGTCGAGTTTGTTACATTTACTTACGCACAAATACTCTTGGGAAAGGTATGAATCCATCTCTTCTCCTTCCCACTATGAGTTGAAAGGCAGAACAGAATGGGCACTATAGCCTTGGTTGGCAACCAGTCTACTGTAGAAAAAAATGGCAACCTACAGCATAAAAAATCTTCTGCCTAGTCAGTCATGAATTGAAAGAGATATTATCAGCCAAGCATGTATCATGTATAGTACTTAACTAACTGAATAGTAATGAAGTTAATGATAACAATACACTCAAGAAGTACACCAATATCTGGGTTGAAGTTGCTAGAATGCATGATGCTCAGGATACTATTGCCCCAGATATCATTGGATCATTGCCGTCTCTAATTGCAATAAAGGCTAATATCCCATTGGATCACAAGTTTGTAATGGCACAGAAAATATCCTGCAAACTGTGATATCTGTCTGAAGTTGTATGACTTGATGGGGAGTACCCATAATGCAGTATTTCCTGTTGGAAACAAAACTAAGATAATAATAATTTCTTGTCTCAGAAATTTGAACACAAATTTGGACTTTCAGTCTGTTTCATTACTGTTCCTGACAATTATTACAATTTTGAAAGAACCTCTCTTCTTGGTAATTTTCATATTGAAAAGACATATTCTTCTTGCTCCTGTTGGCATGTAAGTACCTCAGCTACAAACACTAAAATTTTCTTTGAACTCTTAATATTTATTTTCATTTTTCATTTTTTAATATGCCCTATCAATATAATTGTTAATATTATTTTGTTTAAATTTTATGTCTGATGACATATTTTTGCCCGGACTCACATGAGTCTACCAATATTGTTTGTGAGTCAAATGTGTCAGGAGCATCAAAAACTCACCAAAAGTGTTTTCACCCCTGCAACAAATCTGATGCTTAACTTAAGCCCCTGACAGAATGATTTTCTAATACTTGAAGAATATTATAAAAGTTCCTTAAAATATGTTTTTTGTGCATCCTCACAGTACATGTTTCCTGCTTCTTTAAACACAGTTTTCAAGTAATACTTTCACATGAGCAGGCTGACTGGCAAAGGACGAACAGCCAGTGATTACATTTCTTCAATGAATACAATTATAATGTGCTCTTGCAGTTACATATAGTTTGCCAAGTCATAGTTTTTCTGGCTGAGAGCACAGCTGGCAGCAGCTGTCTACAGGAAATGGCAAAGATATTCAAATGGACACTTCTCTTTTCCAAACGGCTATCGATTCTGCATTTTGTCTGGACTCAAAACTTGAGCGGTCAACACTAATTGGCTTGAGGTGGTTTGAGCTCTTTAGCCAAGTTAGAGCACTGGACAGGGCTTTCTACACCAAGATATTCATATCATTATGCCCTGTAGGTTTGGGTTTTATTGCTTCTATGCATTCACTGCAAGAAGAGATAAATGAAAGACCTAACACATGGAGGCAAAGATTTTTCACCTTCAAGTCGAGAACAATCACAGTGAAAGAATTCTTAAAATTCTTATCTTTCTTAATAAAGTTGGGAATTATTTATTCAAAGTTAATACCTTTATTTGTACACACAAAACCTGGGAAACATTCTATATTTTACAAGTATAAATCTGAAATTTTAAAAATATATATCAACAGAAACTGACTTTTTTTTTTTCAATTTAAAGAGTAAAAGATTTGTACTTTTAATTGAAGAAAATATTGAATGTTTTCTTCTATAATCTTTTGCCATCTTTCGGCAAACTTCATAATTCCATCCGCCTGGACTAAGAGCCACTCAAGGTAGAGGGTTACTGAGTAAGATTTCTTTAAGTGAGGTGGAAGCAGGAAGTGTTGCATATTATGATGATATTAAAAATAAAGTTCATAAATGTTATATAGGAATAAAGTGTCACTGCCAACATTTGAGTTTGAACACAGATCGCTAGTGAGCAAACACTGGCGATCCCATTATTGAATTAAGTGGATCAGATAACCATGGAAGAAAAGCATAAGTAGAAAGTCATGTGACATCTAGACTGATTGCTATTTTCTTTTCTATCCTCTATATTATACGGACCACTGTTTTCTACTCTATTTACTATACTATTTCTCTATTTCAATTACTATACGGATTACTATTCGAGTGAGTATTATCGAGCAAGTACTATAAGCATGAGTGTTATTCAAAAGCATCTGACACCAGCATTGTTCAATGGTGTACGATAGTTTACCTGTGATTAGAAAGTCTCTACTACAATGAGCATTACAAAGTGGCAACAAGTATTCATTGACATCAAGAAAGTGGCAATGGGTATTCGTTGACATCAGAAAAATGAATAAAAATGGAAATTATTTATGATTCAAGCTAATACATAATAGACCGAAAATTATAGCATTTTTTATAGTAATGTTCACTGAATACAATCAGCTAGAGACTCTCAAGGTAGAAGTTTGTTGAATGATGTTTTTTAAGCATAAGAGATGGAAGTAGAAAGTGCAGTTTATGAGGATATGTAGGAAACATAACAGTTAACATTAGAGTTTATGCAGTTAAGATTATAGTGATCAGGAAAGCATCCTCTCAGGAGTCTGCTCATATGGTTCAATTTGTTTTGACAAAGAAAAATCTGTAGCTGTGACGTTCACTCTTAAGGTGACAGCTACAGATTTTTCTTTGTCAAAACAAATTGAATCACCTAATGCAGCCATTTTGTTCCTGATATCTTTCTCCAGAAAGGAATTGTCTTTGGTACCTTTTGAAGTAATCTAACAAATTTAATTATTTTGTCATGAATAGAATTCTGTAAAGGGCAGAATTATCGGCAATCCAGAGGTGTAAAGCAATCTGATGCTTTTCACTAACTGCAGTCTTCAGAGGACACATAATGAAGAAAGAAGGCTTGGAAAATTTGTAACTAACAGGACATTGAAAACAAGAGGAGTAAAGAGAAACCAGCCTAATGAGTTTGTGTAAATGCATTGCAGAACAAGGAGGGTTAGTGAAAAGACACATTTTTTAGAGTGACAAATGATAGGAGGTTATGGAGAGCTATGATCACCCACATCCTAAAGGGACATAGCATATATGAGAAAACTAGTTTTTCTCCACCCTTTAGCTCTCCTTTCTAATCCAGTCATTGGTATGATTTGTGATGGTCCTGCTCACTAAACCCATACTATACTCAAGTATAGTACGAGATTTTATGATCAGTTTTTATGTTAAAAATAGGGGTACACACTATACATAGTTAATTTTTAATTAAGTTAAAAATCATGCATTTTCAGTGACTGGTTGCACTTGTTGCATTGCAACTCAGACTAGACATGAGGTTCATTAACAGAGTGCAGTTGCTTCCAGTCAAATGCTTGTAGCTTAAAAATTACCCTTTGGCCAGATTGTTACCCATGAGTGAAAAATAAAATGATTTTTAGTAGTAAACCAAATTTTATTCTTGAGTTGAAACCTACTGCAAGCAAAGTAGAGATGAGGCATACATGAGGTGGGAGGTGCACAATTCAGCAACCATCTACCTCATTCATTCTGCAAGACCAGCTTTGTTTTTTCTGAGTGCTTTTTCACAAGACAACCATTTTCTTTGTTTTGTCACCTTCATCTAAAAAAGTAATTTATCTTCCTTTTGTGAATTTCTCTCTCTGTCTGAGCCTCTTCTCTGTACTTTGAAGTTGACTCCACTTACTGATAACCATTGATCAAAAGTAAATGTTCCTTATCAAGTTTTGTGACAGGTCCCGTTGTTTTCAATGTAACAAGACTTCAGCTGACTCATATTGCTACCATCCTGGGTATGAAAATAAACAACATCCACATTCTGGGAAAGACTGTAAACTACATCCAACAGCAAGGTCTCTGATCAGGAGGTTTTGAGGAGTGTGGAACTGGGGTGGTAGCACCTATTAAGGGCCCAAGCTATGGGCAAATAGTTAACCCCTGACTGGGGTGAAAACACTATGAAAGTGTAAAAATAGGTTTTAATACCAGCAATACGTTTTTGAAGAAAAAATTATTACCAGCAAAATATTACCAGCAATACATTTTTGGAAAAAAAAATATTACCAGCAAAAAAATCTTGTCGATATTAAATAACCCACTGAGGTTGATATACCGTAAAACAAAACAAACCAAACCAAACCATCATATTGCTATGTCCTGTACACAGGTAAACTTTTTTCTGGAGGGGTTAAAATTCATGTAAAATTATTCAGGGGTCACACTATACATGAAGTTGGCTTAAGCACAAATATATACAGCATATAATAAAACTGTAAGAGACAACAGAGTATCTGCTTTTTGTAACTTGTCCCTGTTTCAAACACTGAAATACAGTCTTTGTCAGAATTTCTGGAATGATTATTTACATTCAGACTATTGTCCGCATCTTTGTTGATATTATCACAGTTTTAGACACTATGCCATCCAGCATTTGTTGATTTAGAAGAGAATTTCAAACTTAGCCCTTTATTTAATCTATGGGGTAGATTGTTTTTGTTCTGTTGTCTATATCTAGGGACATGTCATCTTGTTCTTAATTAGTACTGTTCAGTTATTTCTTGCATTGTTCTATTGAGTTATTATTATGTTTGTTTATGAATTTGATGACATAGTAATTGTGAGTTCAATCCCTAGAACAGGTAGTACAGACTTAGACACAGTGGTAACATGGTGAATAATACTAAATAAGAACTAGACAAGATATCCTAGACATGGTTAGGGGAATTAAAACAATCTGACCCTATAGATTAAAAGTTTTGTAATCATTAGTGTGTAATCACAAGATTACTTGTAATTAGTTTTGTAATAACAAGAGTGTTGTCTTGAAAAGGACAGTTTATCACATATCATTGCTGCTGGAAGGTATGACTTCCTGGAGTGACAAGATGAAACTGTGGCTGACGACGATAACTGACCTGCTGGAACAGATACTACACTTTTATCCTAGTATATTTAGCCACCACCACCCACGAGGTTTGCATGTGGCACAAGGCGGGGTTTAGCGTGGGTTCTCCAAGCACATAGGCTCAGCCAAAAAATGCCCATAGAACCCGCATAACGGGATTGGATTGGTCAACCTCCCCGAACGAGACTCTGCCCTTCAGCTGAGCCTCATCTGGGTTCCTCTGTGCTCAGAGGCAGAGAGTTCGACCGTCTAGCTGAAAAGATTTTCGCTAGACTTTTATCCTAGTTATCTTGGCCACAGAAGAGACTGTTTTATATCCTGAAACAGTTTTACAACAATTTTTGGTTAAGCTTCTTCTTCTGGTTGTTTTTAAAAAATGTAGGAATGCTGACAAGATACAACAAGGTATTGCACGGGAAGAAGCATCTTAAATATGTTAAGAATATGGTGAGAAAGACTAGAAATCTGTTGCCACTGATAAACAGGGTTCCTTATTGTTTTATCTGTCTGTGAGTCGGAAAGTGATACTTAGGAAATCTTTGTTACTACTTCTGTTTTATCTCCTGATAGACTAACATACCAAAACCTTCTCTTCAACCAGCAAGAACTCCATCTCTATCTAACTCTACATCTTTTCTTATGCTAACCATGACTCTGAACTTATTTAAAACGTGGCTTTACTATATAAGCCTATTACTGGAATTCCATATCTTCCAGTTGAGCGTCACTTAATCCCATAATTTTTAATTTATTTTATTTCCTTTTCCCTATTTATGGACAATGGGTGGTTGCTTTGAAACTCACACATCTCAGTTTTATTGGTAATACAGTCAATAGTCAAAAAACTGCCAGTTGCTCCAGGCCCAGATAAAATCACGTACTGTCCATTTGACTATGTAGGTGTCTCAATCAATTAAGTGGGGACCAACTAGGCCACACTTATACATCTTATGATATTTACATTATCTGCTGTTGACATATATATATGCACTTTCAAGACACTGTCAAATACTGGTCCTTAGTGTTTGTGTTCTGAAACCAGCATGAAGATATAGGCAAATGCATGTAAGTAGAATATAGAATTCAAACTAAAGTGGTGAAATGAGTTTATTTGCAGTAAATAATAATTTCCTATTTTCCCAAACAATGGACCAATGCAGCCAGGCAACAATGCTATGACAATGCAGCAATGAAAGTGTCAATAGAGATTAAATTTAGAAATTTATTTTCCCCAAAATGGGCCAGCACAGCCAGGCAACAATGCTATAACAATCCAGCAGTGAAAGTGTTAAAAAAGCATAAATTTCTGAAAATGCACCTTATTTTCTTTCATCTTCTAGAAAAATAAACCAATTTTGACAAAATAGTTTCAAAAGATGCACACTGATCTGACAGCTGTCACAGTAAAATCAAAAGTGATCTTTTCGAATGAACTTAGATCACTCATAATGTCATCTTAGTTCAAAAGCAGAAGAAACTTTTTGGTGGCCTAATAAATCAGTCCAAAAGTCTAGCTCATTTTAACTCCAGCTTGACAATGAATTTTGACTTACAAAGAAAAAAAAGTAGCCATAAAACTGATTATTTTAAAAGGCTGGCAGTTTTTTTCTCAAGTGTTTCATTTAAAATGAATGATTATAAATTAGAATCTGTATTCTCAATCCTCCTTATATGGCAGTAAATTCCAGACAATTTCCTCACAGATGAAGAAGAGACTTGTAACAACAGAGATGTGGTTCTACAGAATTTTTTGATATTATCATGGATAGGGCCTGTGTGCAACAGGAAAGTTTTAAAAAATATGGAAACAAAAATGACATTCATGCTATATGCTGCAGAAATACCTCTGACATATACATTCCAGAAATATCTCCCACATAATAGCAAAATATTGGCAATGATGTCTTCATCTTTTCACATTTGTGCAAAAATGAAAGCAATCTTGCCAAATTGTATATCCACTATAGAAGAATAGTAATGTAATAAAATGTGACAGGGTTATGACAAAACAAATAGTTTAAGAAATCTATTTTCCAATTCTCCTCAATTTTCTTTTTCTGATTTTATGAATAAGTATCCTTTTTGCTACTGTTTTTATTAGCCGTGAAATAGCTTGTGGTCAAAAGAAATTAGCAACTCTGTTTTGGGACACAGTTTCAGATTGGGCGTTTCTTCCCTCTGCACAGGTTTCTCTGTATTTTTTGTCATTCCCTTCCTTGTATCTGCTTCATCATTCATTCCTCCTGTCACAACTGTACATACAGTACAATGTACCCCAACAGAGACATCTCTCATCTCTGCGATGGTCTACTTATAATGGGGAATCACCAATCACTCACCCAGATGATAGGCATACTAAATATACGGGCACCTCAGAATTCAGAATGGAGTGCTAACACACCCAGATGTCTCTCCTTGATTCCATCCAACCATGCTAATATTATACACAGTTACTAATGAACCAATTTCTTGTGGAACAACAAAGAAGAAGGGTCTCTTTTGATGGGACATACATACTCACCTTCTCTCAAATCAAAGTCCTACATGCCAGACAATGACAAATTCTCTTTGATTGAGAATAAGGTAAGTCCTGTTCACCATTTCTGCCATTTGACTCCCATTCTGATTCACTATGTCTACCACATTCTCACATGTACATTCTAAGATATTCTCAACATCTTCCTGTACAACCACATTTCTGATCATAGCTCTCCATAATTTCCTGCCCTTTGTAGAGCTTAGTAAATTTTATCTTTTTCTCATCTCTCCTAAACCTTATTCTGCCATTCATTTTACTCAAGTTCACTAAATGGGTTATCAGTTGTTTTCCCGTGTCTCTCTTTCCTTCAGTCTCTCCTGCAAGTATCAAATTTTCCAGGCCCTCTTTCCTCATTATGATCCTGAGAAATTTCAACTGATTCTTCCTGATGTTAATCAAAATTGTCTTTTTTATTTATGTTTTCACTAAAACTTCTTTGTTGCTCACGTGCTCTTAGTAAATTTTGTCTTATTTGTTATATCTCCTAATCCATGTTCTGCCAACCATTTACACAGGTTTGTTTTTCGTCTTCTATAGACCATGTCCCTACAAGATGAGGTGATCATGGCTCTCCACAGCTTTGTAGCCCTTAGTAAATTTTGTTATATGGCTATCTCTCCTAATCCCTGTTCTGCCAACCAATAACACAAATACGTTAGGTGGGTTAAGCACTACATTCTTCTCTCCATCTTGCCTTTTAGTATGTTCTGTGTGTGTCAAATTTTCCAAGCCCTCTTTCCTTATTATGTGCACTAGAAATTTCAATGATCTCTTTCTGTTGCTAAGTGTCTTTTTGTTTCCATTTTCTCTAAAACTTTGTCATTGCTCACGTACTCAGTCCATATTATCCTCAACATCCCTCTGTATAGTCACATTTCTGTTGCTTCCCATCTCTTTTTTTATCTTTGAGGAGATTGTCCAGTATTCACTGCCATATAGGACTGATATTATATTATTAGTTCAACAATCTTTTCTTTATTTCTAATGAAATTTTCCTGTTTCTTAATACTTCGCTTAGTTTTTGGAATACATTAAACTATTCATTTAAAAGTGTACTTTTTGCTTCTATTTGCTTCAAAATTTCCTCATTACTCATATGGTCAGTCTATAGTATTATCAGCATCCTTCTGTAGAACCATGTTACTGTGGCTTCAAGTCTCTTCTACATTTGTGAGGCAATTGTCCAGCATTCACTGCCATATTAAAGGATTGATATTACATTACAGTCCAGCACACTTTTCTGTTTCTAATAGAATTTTCCAGTTTCTTAATTCTTTGCTTACCTTTTAGAAGACATCAACCTCTTCTTGTTTCATTTTAAAGCAGTGAGGCAAAAATTAGAAACATATTATTAACTTGTACTGGGCACCAACTGTAGAGCAATATCTACCATATTTTCAGAATAAAAAAACTGTTTTATAACACACTAGCAGTAGTGCCCGGCATTGCCCGGAGATATAACAGTAAGAGATAGATCAAGTATCCACCATCATAAAGACTGAAAAATAAAATTGACAAAGATTATTGTTTAAGGTTGACGGCATGTCTTAATTATTTTTTTTTTTTTTTTTTTTACGAATTGGTCAAACCCAAACTCAAACAAAAACATTGTTTTCAATCATTATGAGTCTCTACCAATTGAATAGAATTTTATTATAAACAATTGTCTTGTAAATGGAATTTTTAAAGCATTCTGAATTTAAAAATAAAAAAAAAAAGTGTGCAAGACAATAAGAAACACTACATGCCAAAAAAAAAAAAAAAAGTGAAGTTTTTGTTGAAATCGGTTGAAAAATGTAGGTAGCCTTTCTGTAATCTTTTAGTTTTACAATTTATGATATTTACTTATTGAATACAGTAAAAAAAAATTGCATATTTTGCTTGTGGTGATTCATAATTAGAATTCTGATTTGAATATATTTTCCACTCATTGTTTCTAATACAAAAAATATTAACTTTATTTGGGTTTATTAATTATGATCTAACAAATCTTATTCATTTAGTAGCCTTTCTGTAATAATAATCTTTTACAATTTATGATTTTTACTTATTGAATACAGTAAAAAAATTGGACACCATGTGTATTTAAAGTAGTTTCCCGTTCCGGTTATTATTTTTAGTTAGGACTTGTGTATGTTTAGATTTCATTATCTTTCCCTAAAGATAAAGAATTTATTCCGATGTTTGTATTTGTACAATCAGTAGAGATCGTTAGATTATTGTTTAAGGTTGACGGACACGCATGTCTTAATTTTTTTTTTTTTTTTTTTTACGAATTGGTCAAACCCAAACTCAAACAAAAACATTGTTTTCAATCGTTATGAGTCTCCCGATTGAATAGAATTTTATTATAAATAATTGTCTTGTAAATGGAATTTTTTAAAGCATTCTGAATATTAAAAATAAAGAAAAAAGTGTGCAAGAGAATAAGAAACACTAAAAAAAAAAAAAAAAAAAAAAAGTGAAGTTTTGTTTTATTGGCTGCAAAGTATAGCAAATCCGATCCCATATTTAAAGGAACCCACACACACAAACAACCCGACGTTGTCTCTTAATCTTGTTTTCAAATTGATTTTGTGCAAAAACAATTATATTTTTCCCATTTTGGGTGCTGTTAGAACCACCACAAGGTAATTTTATGTAGTCCTGTGAAGTTTTGTTGAAATCGGTTGAAAAATGTAGGAAATCCAATCCAATATATAAACGTTACAGACACACACACACACACACACAATCTGCGTTTTATAATAAGTAAGATGATTATTATGAAGACAATGTTTTGTAATAAAAAATTTGTTTCATAGAACAAATGACTGAATAGTGAAAAAAAAATTTAGTCTTGGGTGATTTTAAAAAAATTAGTTTCTATTGTTCTAAATCTTATGCTTGGAGCACTATGAAAACATCAAAATAAAAAAGCATAAATAATTTTTTTTTTTTTACTTGTGCCTGGATAAATTTAAAATTCATTTATTGCTGTAAAATTGTTTGGTTTGATGAGATCAATTATTTGGTTATTAAAAATAAAAAATATTACCTTCAAATTTTTCTAAAAATTTTTGCTTTCAAAAAATCATTTATATATATAGGTTAAATGATGGGTAAAGTCACTTTTTGTATGTTTAATTTTGAACATTATGTCCATTTTTGAACTTTTGATTTATTTACTGTTGCCTAGAAGGATCCGTTGGGCACCATCTGTATGAAAAATAGCATACATGGCAATTCACTCTGCCAGAAATTTGAAAATGGCTTGCTGTAGAAACTGGTCATTCATGCTGAAGCTCAATAGAAACAGAATATCATGGACTGGACAGTGCAGAGTATTTGGAAGAGTTAGATTTAGTCTAATAGTGAATAAGAAGGTATTTTACTTTGATCAATAATGTTTAAAAACATTATGCCTCCATTCATCTAGAGATTGGGGCCTCTGACTCAACAGGAGGTTTTGAAAGTGCCTTGAGGAGGTAGTGAAAACTGGTATAAAAAGGGTGTCTGCTGGAAGAGACTATATCTGACAACAGAGAGAGATGCAAATGCCACACCATTTATTAGAACCCAGTCATGGGTCAGAAATTTCTGTGACCTATGATTGCCAATGTTATGAAGGACCTTACACATTTTGCATCTCATCAGGCAATTGCTTTTTACTTGTAGTAAATGATTTATTTTAGATTTTATTTTGCAAAATACAACTTCTTTTTCTTAAAAAAAAAAAAAGAATTTTATCAGGTTTGTAACCATGCCTGCTTTTATGATCAACCAATCAAATATGACCAACATTAAATTTAGAAAAAAAGTGAAGAAGTCAAAAACTTTTTTTAAATTATTTTTGATGTAGTTTGGCAGTTAATGGCAGATAGACATAAACTTTTTTGGATAATATTTTACATAAATTATACAAACCAGACAATGTAGTTTCCTAAGAAAAAAAAAATTAAATCTGGGGAGAGGTAATTTAACAAAATGCATTAAACAAGTTATATGATTAATGAAAAAAAATTATTTAATAAAATTTTTTAATTTTTTTGCAAATAAATAAATAGCCTTGAACTTTAAGAAACTGAATCTTCAAACAAACCTCAATTTAAACATATAGAATTATTTATATATTAATATCCAGCTGTTGGGCAAAAAACCCTTTCATATAAGATTTTAAAACAACTAATAATCAATTAAAGTTCAAAAATAAAAATAAAATCATCAATATATCTGTACAAGATGTTACTAATGCTACCAAGGAAATTAATACAAAATTATATTAAAGAAAGATTAAAATTAAGAAAAAAGAAAAATAAAAACATAACCACATAGCTAAAGTTGTTTTCATTATTAAATCAAATATGAATTAATATTAAATTGAGAGCATAGTTTACCTGACAAAACCTTACAATTTAGTTAAGAAAGGAATTTGAATAATATTTAATGTTATATTTTTAAGATATCATTTAACTATATACCTTTTTTTTTTAAAATAACAGACTGTTGCCATTTGAACGCTTTTTATCCTCCATATTGGTTTTTTATATTTATATAAAAAATATCGACAAAATGAAATTAAAAAACAGCACTTTTACATATAAATATAGCTCTTTTTAAGACGAACAAAATAAATTTTTATCTTTATATATATATATATATATATATATATATATATATATATATATATAATATGAAGAAATATAGTTTTAAAGACATGCTATATTTATGGAATAAAAAGCTCAAATGAGATAGAGCATATGTAAATAGAAAATGTTCATGACAGAAAAAAAGGCTTGCAATCAAAATATTTCTGTGAGTAAATCAAAAAAAGTTCAGGTCACCTGATAAGAATTTAGCATGAAAGAATCTGTTGCAGTTCTTGTGAGTAGGAAAATGTTGACTTATATATATATATATATATATAATTATTTATTTATTTATTTATTATAATTTTTACATATGGAAAAACTATATATATATATATATATATATATATATATATATATATAGATATGATGTTCATTTTGAAATACACATATATATATATATATATATATATATATATATATATATATATAAACTATATAAATATATATACATACATACATACATACATATACATATGAAATTTTCACAAGAGAATAGAATCAGGTAGAACTCCAAATTTAGGACTCAGTAAGAATATAATATAAAAGGCTTAAACACTAATATTCCATTTTATAATTTATTACATTGGAATTATAATTACAATCCAATTCATCAGACCATAAATTAATATATATATATATATATATATATATATATATATACAGGTTTTGAAACTGCCCTTTCCAGTGACATTTTAATGGCACTTGATGGAAAGAAGAATGAGACTCCATGCATTTTTTACACATTAAATTTTGAAAGTTGAACAATATTTTTTCAAACATTTAATCAAGTTTTCATCAAAACAATGATATAATTTATCTATTTGAAAAGAATTGCAAAGCGAGAATGATAAACAAAATTTTTGGTTTTCAATTCGGGAATTCCAACAGATAACAAATGGTTTCCATTTTAACCTTTGAACAATGGTGACATATAGCTGGCCATAAAAATTTATGGTTCCATCAGATGAATTCCATTTGGTTTTCAATGATTGTCCTTGGGATTTATTGATTGGCATTGACATAACTCATCTGTTGACTAAAAACTGAAGTTTTTAAACTCAAAAGGAAAACACTATGGGAGAGTTTTAAAGGATTCTTGGATTTTTAAAACTCTTCCCTCTTTTCTGAACCAGTAAGGATCTATATTCTTCCAATAAATGATGAAGAATATTGACAATTAACATTGTTCCATTACAAAAATTTGTAAGGATCCAGATTTCTCAATAGCATAACTGGCACATTTTCTTTTAGATCCAGCTTGTGTTATGGCATTCCAGGAGGATTCAATGAATTAAGGAATTCTATTGAATAATTCATGCTGTTTGCTTGTTATTAACTTTATTGTTCAAATACAATGTTAATAAAAAAAACTTTTCTTACTTTCTTTTGGAATTTCTTGGAGAATTTTCCAGTTGATATTATCCAAAGTTTGATTCTTGGGAGCTAATATGGCCCTCACACAAAGCCAGTTTGAATCCATGTAATGGTGTTTAATGTTTGGATGAGCAGATTAATCAAGTCTTGAATACTATATATATATATATATATTTGTGTATTTGGGGAGCAATCCCTCTTTTATACAAGTTTTGCTCAAGAGGACTGACAATGTACTGTGATTAAGCTTTTTACTTAATTTTTCTTAGGCTTGTACAAGTGTTTTCTTTTCTGGACACAAAGTTTGTAAAAACTGTTCAAATGTTCTACATATCTGAGTGCTTTCAGCTATACTTTTAGCCATTGTCAAGGATGATTTTCATTTTTTTTATTTTTAACTGGATATGTGTGGTTTTATGTATGTATCTGAAATTATAGGAATGTTTTATTTTCCAAACACAGTCAGCATTAATAATAAAAATAGAAAAAGCCAATGCTCAATAACATTAACTATGAATATGACCACAATGTAAAAATTATCCAAATGTTTTATATGTCCAAATGCATTCAGCTATACTTTTAGCCATTATCAAGGATGATTTTATTTTTACTTTTAACTGCATGTATGGATTGTTTATGTAACTTGAGGAATGTTTTATTTTCTAAAAACGGTCAGCACATTGTGGCTGTGCTCATAGCTGATATCATTGAGTGTTGGCTTTTCCTTTTTTTATTAATAATGCTTCCATTATTTTTAGACATTTTTTACATATGGATGAGGCTATTTTTATTATCAATGATTATGTTTCAGATAGTTTCGTAGGTCTCTATGTGTATTTAAATGAGACCTAATTGAGCTATGGTCAGAGAGATGTAACATGAGTCTTTTTGTTAGGCATATTTTAGTATATACGATATAATTATTTATGAATTTGGTTTGATCAGGAACGTAATTCATTAAGGGAGATGCAGATTTGTAAATAATATATAATTTGCATTATTTCTATATAATTTAAATCCAGAAACAAGAAAATTTTGAGAACACAAGAAAAATTAAATAAAAACCTTAACTACAGTACCTTGTCAGTCATTTTTAATAAAAAATTGTATAGAGATTGCTGTCCAAATACACAATTATATATATATATATATATACACACACACACACACACACACACACACACACAAGTGGACACTGAGGTGAATACCAAGAAGCAAAAATCTGTTTCATGCTTGAGCACAATCTTCAGGCCATAAAGATTGATCTCAAGGATGTAACATAACAGAAGTTGACCACAGTGTCCACTTTTATATTTACATATGCTCTATCCCTGATATTGAGCACTTTAACCCATAAATATAGTGTAAAGAAGGATCAGGTCAACCCTACAAGAGATCCATAGTATGAGTTGCATCAGACTCAACTGCACCAGCTAACACATTTCAGGTTTTCCATTACATATAGCATGCCTTAAAACTATATTCTTATCTTATACATACATACATATATACATATATATATATATATATATATAATTATTCATACAAGCTCATTTTGACATCAAATTTTGTGGTAAAAGGTGCCTCTTATATACAGAAAAATATGATAATGTATGGATCTCTCGCTTTATTGCTTGTGAGTTCAATCATCACTGTGTACCTAATAATTAAGGCTTTCTGCTAGATTTCATAAAATTTTAAAATAAATTTAATGCATAAGCCTATTTTGTGGATAGCATAATTGTGGCACCAATCACCAACTGACAGTGACAACACAAGCCTATTTTGTGAATAAGGTAATTATAGTGACAGCTGTCAAGTTTAAATCCCTGACACCTGAGACATCTCAATAAAAATGTGCTGAGGAAGCTGAGTAGTTTTTGCCTCGAGTCCCAAAATACATGTGGGCTTATATCTTTGTACAGTTTATACTTCATCATTGGCATGATGTGTTTAGCTTTTACATTTAAGATCATGAACTTGAAGCAGATAATGCTGTCTAAGGAGAAATCTTGCATTTCCTAACTTTTTTTCAATCTGAGCAGAAATCTTGGGTCTCCTAACTTTGTCTTGGAATTTGAGCAGAAATTTCTTGTCAACTATCTTTCCTTTCAATCTGAGCAGAAGTCTTGGGTCTCCCAACTTTGTCTTGGAATATGAGCAGACATTTCTTGTCAGCTATCTTTCATTTCAATCTGAGCAGAAGTCTTGGGTCTCCTAACTTTGTCTTTCTAGATGAGCAGAAATCTTGAGTACCCTAATTTTGTCTTACAATCTCAAATGTCTTAATTTTTTCTCTCTTCTGAATCCATTGCTGGACCAACACAGCTGATTCTCTCTTCTCTATCTGTTTCCAGTCTTAGAATTGTCAAGATCATCCTTTTCTCAATTTGAACAATAAAACAAAAAAGTTACCAATCAGTTCTACTTTTCATCAAGCTTTTTCAAAATCCTTCCACAAAGGTCATCATCAAATAACATTTCACTTACAGCCTTTTGATAGTTTATATTTTTTCTTTGTCTCTCCTCCAAGAAAAAAGAATGAATTTACTCTCTGATATTTTGTGAAAGAAAAACCACACAGTAATAAAAAAAAAAAAAGTTTGTTTACTTGCATTGGTGAAAATATACTTGCTGCAAAAATATTAATCATTTTTTTTTTCCTTAAAACTAATTAGTTTGTGGTTGGGTTTTTTTCAGAGAAGGATTTCACTTGTTGGGAGGATTTTGGAAATCTCAATTGATAAAAGATTTTTTAAAAAATCTGAAACATTTTTGCTTTCAAGTAAAATTGTTTAAATAATGTTCTGGGTAATAAGTTATATCATCATATTTATTATCATCAGTGAGTCAAGTGAAAGACAAAACGAATTTTCAACTCCTTTAATAACAAATATGACTTTTTTAACCTTTGCCACATCTTATCAGCAAACTCCAACATTATATTTCTTTATCTTCTGTTGGGTCTTCCTATACTGTGTTTAAAGAAAGAAAGAAAGAAATTACATGATAAAAAAAGAAGGAGAATCGAAAAGAATGAAAACAAGAAAGAAAGAAAGAAAGAAAGAAAGAAAGAAAGTGATATATCCCAGAAAAGGATATACTTGTTTGAAGTAGCTAAGTGGTTTGGGCTAGTGTAACCGGGTAGAACAATCTAGCAGGTAACCGTAATGTACTGGTACTCATCATAGTGGCAGGCAATAGTCGTAGGCAATGGGCATAGACAATAGACATAGACCAATGTACCTCGACATCAGTCTGTATTTATGGCTGACACGAGGGGAACCCAAGTGTATGCATATTCATTACATCATTATCCAATTAGGCAACAATCAAGTAGCCTTCTGATAGGTTCAAATCCTGATGGAGAATACATATTTTTCTACATTAGGATTTCACAAATATTCTGGTCAGTAGATGAAAATAAGTAAATATACTGTTTAATAAATAAATGAAGCATCTATTCAAATATATGTATCCAATAAAAATAATGTTTAAAGTGATAAAAATTTGTTGGATTAATAAATACACAAACAATAAATAAAAAATCGAATACTTCTTTATGCACACAAACAATAGATAAAAAATACGTTACTTCTTTTATACATGCACTTACCCCTCTGCAAAGGTGCAGTCAGCATATTCTACAGAATCAGCCAACAGGACTGCTGATATTCCAAGGTGTCTTGGAATAATGAGTTGACTTCCAAAAGTTAAGCAGAGTATTAAGAAACAGAAAATATTCATTACACACCAAGAAAAGAATACTAACTGTTATATAACATTAGTCCTCTTTTATGCAGCGAATACTGGACAAATGAAGAAGTGACTTGTAGCAACAGAAATATTGTTCTACAGAAAGATGCTTAGAATGCCATGGACTGAACATACGAGTAACAACAAAGTTTTAGAGGAAACAAAATCAAAAAGTACACTTTTACTTAACATCAGGAAAAGAGAGTTAAAAATCTCTAGGTCACATAGTAAAGAAAGAGAGCTCAGAAATTGTCATACCTGGACGTACCTATTCTATTATTAATAGACTCTCCCACACATAATAAGTAGTAGTAGTAGTAGCGGTCACCAGTTGGGCTCAGTGGTGTTGAGCGAGTCATTCGATATCAGAAATTGAAGTACCAACCATCACAACTAGATTGCTGCATCATTAACTCTTATTTCAAGTTCCTAACATTTTGTACGTCGAACCTAATTTAGGACGACTTATTGAAATACAAGCCTCCACTTTGAAAACTACTCTACAACAGAAATTTTGATACATACAGGACAGATTGAAGGCAAGAGGGAGACAGCAACACAATGCATGACCTACCTAGTGAGCTTAAATAAAAGGATGCCAGAGCAAGGTTTAGGAGTGATAACAAAAAGAGAAAATTTATTAAGAGCGACAAAGGATAGGAAATTGTGGAGAGTCATGATTGCCTACTTCCTGAAGGTACCTGGCACATAAAGAAGAAAAAGTACTGATCTTAGTGAACTGACATTTAATAGGAAAAACAAAAAAAAAATAGGGAGTTTACCAGTTTTCACTCCTTGCTGATCAGATATTGATCAAGAAATATAATAATAAATGCATGTTCTAACTGAAAAGATAAAAGAAAAACTAATACTCCATTATTAGTAATATACAAAACAGAGTATCTATGAACAGATTGCGTTAAGTCCTAGCAGCCATTCCTTCTATCTACATAAAGAAGGCTAAAAAAATTAAAATTGTCTCAAGGACTTTTAAGATTAAATTCATTAGGATAAAACAGACATGTTCTTACAGTATGTCTCAGCAGACTGACAGTTTTTAATCAGGTGTTCTGTAATTGTAGACTCAAATGATATAAGACTTAGGTGAATTATTTCTAAGCTGACTTCTTATAAGAAACACCGAAATATGATGGTAAATCCTCCACTCAAGAAGTTGAATCATTTTGTCTATACAGTGTATGATAAATAAATTGTCATCTAAATGACACAAAAATAAAAATAACACTGTCATCTCATTTTAACACATATATTTACCAAAATTACACAAAAATATCTTGAAATATTAAAGAGTAAATTTATTTAATGAAATTGCCATTAGCTTCAACCACAGACTCCAGACGACTTTGGAATCTCTTCTGCATCTCTTCTGGACAATCTCCTTGTTTAAATTAGTGAATGCTGCCATAATCCTTTCCTTCAGTTCATCTTTGGTGTTACAAGGAGTTTTGTTGGTCTGTTGCTCAACTGTGCTCCACACATAATAATTAAGGGGGTTGCATGACTTGGGTCTCCTGCTTATATGGCCTGGTGCAGAGTCCTGTTGACAAACACAGAGGTTTCCAGCAGCCACCCTCTTGACCCAGGGCAGTGCTACCTCCTCAAGGCACTTGATGTAGGCCTCCATGTCGAGTCTGAGGACCTGTGGGAAGATGATTGGAGGTATAACATCGCCATCACTATTGTTCACTTTAAACACCTTCTTATTCACCATTAGACTGTTTCCAAACCCCCTGCACTTTCAGCAGATTGACACTCTGAAATGTTTGTATTAGAGCTTCCAGCACAAATACCAAGCCAAGCATGCTGTTTCCAAATTTCTGCTGGAGTGAATTGCATCATGAGACTCTTTTTGTAGCAGAGAAATCTTCCAGGTTAATGCTGAAAAATAATTGAGGAAAAACACCACAGAAAACACAAAGAAGCAAGAAATAAAGAAGGCATTAAATAGTATTCTTTGTATTGAGTTGAGACATTATTCCCTTTTATGCAATTATATATTGGTAATAATCTTAGATGTGTTTTGTTTGGTGTGTGCTAAATTGTGATATGAGACACGATGCATAAATGTTTTTAGTATTATGATTGTTTGTTTTGTGTGTTTTTTGTTTCACTTACTTGAATGTATCTGTCCTGAAATTTTTGATGATCAAACTGCATAATCAGCAATGAAATTTGGAGACTTGTTTTTCTTAATAGTCACACTTTTATGTCTGTTGTATTAACAATCAAACTTCCTACTGGTTTGTCTAGAGTCTAAGAGAACACTAAGTCTTTATCACACAGATTTTGGTGGTATAAGAAGGAAAAAGTTTTCTATTTTTAGCTGTGATGAAATATCATCACTTAGAAACCATTACAATACCTTTATAGTCCTGGTTAAGATGTTATTAAATTCTTAAATGCATCAGATGATAAAAACTTATTTATCTTAATAATTTCTCATCTGAAGTAATTCTGTATGAGTGTGAAGATATTCTGAGGCACTTAGAGAACAACTTTAATCCAATGCAATTATGTTTTGAGATGTACCAAAACTAATTATTGCAGATCAGTCCCAACATCTCAATTTGAGTTCAAAAGGAAATAAGCCATTGCTGATTAGTCCTAGTTAGTTATGTCCAAGAGTGTTGCCCAAATAAACTTGGCAGGTGTACCAGGATTTTTGTCAGTCAATTTAAAAAGTTTCCAATCATGATTGTGTTTGCAGAGAGTTTGAGGCCAAATGTGTTAAATCATCGCTTCTCTTGGTTTATTTTCAAAGTTGATGCCAAAATAGTTAATATTTCAAAGAATCTCTTCTGTTGGTTTATCATTGAAGTTGAGGTTTTTGAAATTAATGTTTGGTTCTGAAGGTTTTGATTTTGAAACTTCCACAAATTATTAATAATTTCAATTGATTTTCACAGCTTGTCAACACTTTGTAGGTTATTAAAAGCCAAAACATGTTTGGGATTTTAATAATAATTCTTCTTTTTTTTTTTTTTGCAAAGGAGTATTGCTTAAAAATTTAGTGAATGCCAATTATTTTTCCAGATAGAATTTCTACTATTTAACCAATAGCTGGGGAAAGATAAGTGCAAAGGGAAGAATGAGCAAGAAAGTTTTGTAAAATATATATATAATGCAGAAGTTTCATAACATAAATTTTGTCATTGATAATGACATTTGTATGCTTATATGTATATATATATAAATAGTTGTGTATTTAGGCAGAAATCCTTCATTTATGCATGTTTCATTAAAAATGATATACAATGTACTACAATCAAGCTTTTTATTTAATTTTTCTTGTGCTCAAACAAGTGTTTTCTTTTTTGGACACAGAGAGAATATGTAGAAACTGTCCAAACGTTCTATAATTTCAAGCTCTTTCAGCAATACTTTTAGCCATTATCAAGAATGATTTTATTTTTTCAGTTTAAAAGGGTGTGTGCATTGTGTGTATGTTTTTAGTGTTTTAGAGATGTTTTATTTTCCAAACACAGTTAACACATTGTGGCCATGTTCGTAGTTAATATTATTATGTGTCAGCTTTTTTCTTTTTTTATTATTAAGTGGACATTGAGTTCAACACCCAGCAGTGATATGTCTGTTTCCTGCTTAAATGCAATCTACATGGCATGAAGAGCTCTGCTCTCTGTTGACTTCAATGTCCGCTTTTATATTTACTTTCTGGACAAACAATTATTTTTTATTTCATGGGTGACTTTCATTGAATTTTGCAATTAATTTAGATTATTCCAAAATTTATTTCCAAGTTATAAAAATTGTTATTGTACAAAAACTTTTTTTGCAAAAAAAAACATGTAAAAATATCGATGAAAACAATCACAATAATGAAAACTTGGGAATCCAAAATTTCAGGATTATATGTCCAGTTCCAGCCCAGAATGTTTTTAATTTGCCAATGGAATCGGCCTGATTCCAAAATGGTATGATATATTGGGCTACAGCTTCTAGGAGTAAAGTTGAAAATATGAACAATTTAATTTTGAAACACTGTAATTTGAGAACAGAAATTTTTCATTTGAACATGAGCTATTGAAAGTTAGAGAGTTGTGTCCCTTTAATTTGTTTATTAGTAGAAGTGAAGATGGCAGAATCAAAAAAAAATCACAATAATGAAAACTTGAGAATCCACAATTTCAGGATTGAGTATCTGGATCCAGTCTGGAATGTTTTTAATTTGCTCATGGCATTGGTCTGATTCCAAAATGGTATGTTATGTTGGGTTACATAAAAAGTAAGTAAAGTTAAAAATGTGTGACACACTGATATTTGCATTTATCATATTTTCAAGCATGTTTGGTTGAATAATCTAGACATATCTATTTTTCTATTTCAATCCTCTCAAATTACTGGATAAATTTCTTAGTGTTGTTACAAAACTGATTAAGAAAGATGCCATAGTTTTGTTATTTTTTTTATTTTTTTGGCAGCATATCTTCATATGATATGCTACCTAAATATACATACACACACACACACACACACACACACATATATATATATATATATATATATATATATATATATATATATACTGAGGTCAATATTTTTATATTTATATACACTCTAACACAATATATACATTTATCCATAAATAAACATGTAATTTGGTCTATAATTGTTTTTTTTTAATATTTTTAATTGCTATGTTTTTTTTAACCAATTAACATTTAAGAAACTTAATTATTAGAATGTTAGAAAGATGAAACTTTACTACATGATAATTTGATATAGATTTTAAATGATGTTTAAATTTTATTTTTTTATATAAATTGAATGAGTTGATTAAATTCTATTTTGGTTTCCGCTTCGTTGGAATATTAACAATATTTGATAAAAAATAAGTTTCATTTTGTTTGAAGTTAGTCAACTTACAAAATATGTTTTAATGATGTGACTGTCAAGAGTATAAAATTTATTTGTTTGATTACGTTATAATTTATACAGACTATTTTAATTATTCATGATGTACATGTAATAATCAGTACACAGTAATTTATCACAGATTTACTCCCAGCAACTCAAGACTACATTCTTTTGGTGTAGAAATAACCAATTGTGTTTTGGTTTGTAAAAAAATATTAAATATAAAAGGCTTCATCAGAAAACAAAATACATGGCCTTTCAAGACCAAATTCTCTTTTTCTAGACTAAATACTAATCACTTGTGCTTGATCTTCTCATTTTATGTGCCTTGTCTCTTCAGGACATAAACAATCATGGCTCTCCACTTCTTCTTGTCCCTTGTAGCTCTCAATAAGCTTTGTCTTTTTGTTATTTCTTCCAGACCCTGTTCTGCCATCCACTTGCTTAAGCCCATGTTGCTTTACACCCTATGAGTATCAGATTTTCCAAGCCCTCCTTTCTCATTATGTGTCCCAGATATTTTATCTGCCTGATATAATGGAATATGCATACCCCTGTGTTTCCCCTCACTGGAATATGATTGGCTGGTGTCCGTCATAAATACCGACAGTGTCAAAGAGCCTTAGTCTGAGAGCTAAGTCTATAGTGATGCCCATTGGACTACGCCATTGATCTACACTTCTTACCTGCGACTATGACGCATACCAGTCAATTACTGCTACCGTATTCTACTTGGTGACAGTAACCAAAATCCACTTAGCTACTTTGATCAAATATATCCCTTTCCCGGACATATCACTGCCTCTTCCTGATATTAAGTATGAGTTTCCTTTTTGCTTTCATCCTCTCCAAAACCTAATCATTGCTCATATATTCAGTCGATGGTATGCTCAGCATCGTTCTGTAGAACCATGCCACTGCTGCCTCAAGTCTCTTCTTCATTCTCTGAGGAGATTGTCCAACATTCACTGCCATAAAGGATGACAGATATCAAGTAGCAATTCACCAACTCTTTTCTTTGTTATCAACAAAACCTTCCTGTCTCAGAAAACTCTGCATAGCTTTTGGAATGCGTCTTCTGGTAAAAGAAAGAAGAAAACTTTTTTTTTAATCATTTCACCACAAGCAAGGCAATAATGCCACTAAGACACCAGGAGTTACTTTCTAATAATTGGAACCCCCTGCCTACTAGATATTCGTTTACTTCCCTATTTTTAGGTTATGGTTGCTGCTGTCCGAAAATAGAGTACTGTTGCCATATTTGGGACATGAGCTGCCCAGTCCTCACTTTCCAGGTTTGATAGAGTTCAAAAATATCCCTCAGTTCTTGTAGGTGACAAATTATTTCCCCCCAACCAGTCTCTCTCTCACAGGTGGAATGTGGTGAGCTACTCACTGATTTTTATGCTACTTCTGTTGAAAGTGCTTGGACAAACCACATTCCTTTGTTTCACCAGGCATAACTTTCATGGCTAGGACCTGCCATGCTACTTACATTGTAGCAAAACAACCACATTCCCTTTGTATTTCATCAGTGAGAATTAACCTCCAGTCAAAAGCTTCTTCCTCTGAAGACAATGTTTCCCTGATCACCATATTCTTAACCCGTTCAACTCTAGCGTCAACCATTATCTTCTCCTCTATCCATATAAACTGTCCATTAATATAACCCTCTACCTTGAGTGGACCCTGGGCATTGTACATGGTTAACTTTACTGTAAATATATATATATATATATATAAACCTATATGTAGGCCTCCAAACTGCCTTGCCCACCACTATCTTTGACTGATTCTTAAAAACGATCCTACCTTAAATTTATCACCCATTTCATTATATTGTTTTATGTTCACTATTACTCATTCTCAATAACAAAACTTAAATTTAGACCCACTGGAGTGACAGCGTGTAATTGATTTGTATTTTTCCTCAGATTAGGCCATTTGCAATGGTGTGCAGTAATATGAATCTATTTTTGGGGTGTATGATGAAATTTGTTTAGCCTTGAAAAATATTGTCATCCATGATTGCATCAGATTTCCATGACGGCCAGACACTATTGTCCCAACTCTCAATTAGTTGTCCTACGGCCATTGTCTGTGATAGACATTATTCCAAGGAAGCATACAAAAATTGTAATGCTGCATGAACACACTGGCAAGCCTTACAAGTGAGCAAATTAAAATGCTAAAGACTGACCTGGAAACTCTCCTGATTTAAACCCAATCAAAGATCTGTGGTCAATCTGCAAGGAACGACTTCATGGATGGACATAAAATGTACTAACATGTGTACTGGGGCATGTCTCATTGAAAAAATATGAAAAAAAATAATAAAGGAATTATTCGTTTTGTTTCAATTAACTTGCACAAGGGTGTATATGACATCACCTTGAGTGAGATAAAATTGATTCCATCAAATGTAAGAACAACAGAATTAAAAACCAGTCGCATAAATACATGCAGAACAAATGAATGGAGTATCATCTGAAAGTGCATGGAAGAAAAAAAATAACACAAAATAAATGTCAATATGAATTTTGGAAAATTTACCAATAAAAAAATTTACTCGCAAATTTAAAAGTTTTAATAAAAAAAGATTGATTGACAGAACTTGTCCAGATTATTTAACAAAACATGTTTTGAGTTATATATATATATATATATATATATATATATATATATGTGCGTGTGTGTGTAGATTGAGAAAAATAGGTATTTATATCCTTTCAGGATAAAGGAAGGAAAAAAAACCTGTGGGATTGATCCATTATTCATTCAGTGGAAATGAGATCCATAAGGATATTGACTGACATTGAGCAGATCACAAGTTATTTCAGGCTACAAGGATTTTGTTTGCAGATTAAAATATAACATTGCAAAGATCAATATGCAAGATATATTCAGATGCAAGCAGATAAAAAAAGTCACTCTTGCAAAAGATGTTGGTTAAACCTCTGTGAACTTCAGCAATTATAAGAAAAAAAACTATTGAAATTTATTTACTCAGACTAATGGTTGTTATTATCACAATGTTTCAATGATGTTATCTATGATGGCAGCATGACTGTTAACATGTGGGTTTGTATAAGTGATGTACTAGAGCCAACTTGCCATCAACATTAAAAGAAGAGAGTGGCCAGCAGACACTGATAAAAATTTGTCATGTTGGAGTTCATCAGCAAACAAAAGCAATAAAATAACAGAGCAGTCAAATTAGAATAAAAGCAAGGAAATATACTGCCCCTCCAAAAGTATTGGAATGTCAAGACAAATTCCTTTGTTTTTTGTTGGTCTCTAAAGACATTTGGGTTTTCATGTCAATTTTTCTTGTTACCTTGAATGCATGAATTTAAATGTGTTACTAGATTAGTAACTAGGTCTCACCATTTTAATGTTGAATTGGCTAGATACCATCGACAATCTTCAAAAATTTAAATGCAACAACAATCGCCATCTTCTGTCTTCTTGAAATCTGTTCTTTTATTGTCCCTTCTCCTCACTAAAGTCTTCTCATTCTCTTTCAGTCTCACTAACCCCTTATGTCCTAGAGACATTATCATCTTGCTTAGGGTGAAATGATTAAAAATGTATTCTTTTTGTTTTCATTTTCCTTAAAACTTCCTCATTGCAAATATTTGAAAAGGCGTATCGACAAAATTGTTCAAAGATAATTGTTCAAAAAAACATTTATTCAAATTGTTTCAAAGAAAATTAATTGAAAGGACAATTATAATAAATGATAATTATTCAAAATACCTATGTTTGAAATACATATGTGGTCTTGCTTTGAGAGAGTCAATGCTGATTTACTTAGAACTAATTATGCCCTTGAAGGATGGCATTGGGCTTTTGTCCAGCAAGTGTCATCCCATATTCCTACAACATCCTGGAAAATTTTAGACACTCTTAAAAGAGAACAGGACTTGCAAAAAATTCTTATTGCAGAAGTAAGAGCAGGTAGCCAAAATATCAAGAGCACCAAGAAATACGGTGACGTAAATGGAAAACTTAAAAAGTTAGTAGCATCCTTTAACAAGTACTCCTCAGTAGTTGACTATTTTCATACAGTATCATATAGCTTAAAGTTATAAAGATTTTTTATTACTAAATTATTTTATTAACAATATTTGTACTGCAAATAATTACCATTTAGTATAATTGTCCTTTCAATGAATTTTTATTCAAACAATTTGAATAAATGTTTTTCGAATAATTGTTTTTGAATAATTGGTTTCAAACAATTATTTTTGAACAATGTTCACATAATTCTGAAAAGGTGTACTGGAGAAGGAAAGGCCAATAATGTTTCTTTTTTAATCATTTCATCCCAAGCAAGGCAATAAGGCCACTAAGACACAACAGATTGCTGAGTGTCAAAGAAGGTAGAAGATAAGGATTTACTCTGCAATTAAAATTTTGAGGATCAAAGTTGACTCGAAAGCAAGAAGCAGAAAGAGCATTCCACAAGTGAGAAGAAACTGTTTACATAGAACTTATGGTTACATCCACCCATTTCAACTGTAAAATGATGAGACCTAGCTGCCAATCTAGTAATACACTTAAATTTGTAAAGTTGAGGTATGAAAAAAGAAAGAATATCAGAACAATTACCAATAAAGTATTTTTTAAAAAGACACAGGGAGGCCACATAACAGTGGAGGGAAAGTGACTGAAGAACTGATGAGTTAGTTAATTTTATGACAGGTCAACTGTTGGGTTATTTCATGTCAAATCTTATATAGAACACCCAGTGAGGATCAAACTCACTACTCAGTAGTGATGGCCAACCAGAAACCTTATCCCAGACCAATAGCTATTTGGTTGATTTTATAACATATTAAATTTTATCTGGTTATTTCATGTCAAATCTTGTATAGAGCACCCAGTGAAGATCATTAATGGCCAACCAGACTAGCCTCATCAACCATTACTCTGTGGCAAATTATCTGCCATCTTAACCCCTAGGCCGAGTTTCAGTAAGATTAGTGTCATTGTTGTTCTCCAGTGTCTTACAACTTTGACTTATCATGTTTATGTATTTGGAATATAATATAAAAATCAATGTAATATTTGCAATATTCCAGATAAAAAAAAAACATAAATATTAAAACAGTGAAATATCATTTCAAATAATCACATTTACTCTTGTCATGTTCATGAAGAAAAACTTAAAAAATCTATATAAATTATAATTTAGTAAAATGAACAAATTAGACAGATTCAAATTATAGTGGACACATTATTAGAACATATCCTATTAATTAATCAGTTTCAGACAAAATAAAAAAACTTCTTCTTATTGAAAATTATTAATAAGATATGATATCCCTCCTGAGCAGATACAAACCAAAAATAAAATTTAATTATAATTTATGAAGAAAGCTAAAATTTACACAGCATCTAAAACATATATCAAATTCAGAAACTACCACAGAAGATAGTAAAGGAAATTGAGAAGAAAAAATTAACATCAATTGTAAAAAGACAGAATGCATAGTTGTCAGCAAAAGGGACAGATCAACATGCAAATTACAAAATGGAGATACCGAAATCAAACAAGTACAATTTAAATGTCTGGGAAGTGCTTTAACAGGGGACAGAAAGTGTGACATCTAAATCCGAAGGCTCATTGTGATAACGAAAGATGCCTTCCAAAAGCTAAGCAAAGTATTAAGAAAGAAAAACATTTTGTGAGAAACAAAGAAAAAACTGCTAGACTGTTAAGTCAAAGCATTCATCTTGTAAGACAGAGAATTTTGAACAATCTCCACAAATAAAGTTGAGGTGATAGAAATATGGTTCTACAGAAGGATGCTGAGGACAGTATGAACTGAACATGTGAGCAACAACAAAGTTTTAGAGAAAATGGAAGCAAAAAGGACACTTATACTTAACATCAGAAAGAGTTGAAATTTCTAATGCAAATAATGAGGAAAGTGGGTTTAGACACTCACTGGACAGATTGAAGGCAGGAGGGACAGAGGAAGACAACATATAACCAACCTAGCAAAATTGTGTAAATAAATGGTAGAACAGAATTTAGAAAAGACTAGCAGCATGGCACAGCGTTGCCTGTGCTTGATTCAAAAATCGTACGACTCATACAGCAATCGCTATCACTTGACTTAAGATATTTTTACCCTTCCTTGCCTTTAAAGGAGTGTCCTTTGCCGTGCTGATGTTGCTACATGCCTTACTTCTTGCCTATCTCACACTACAAAATTTTTCTAAGCTCTATACTAAACATTAAATCAATTATGAAAAAAGAACTAAACAAAATGAACACAAAACGATCAGCTTTAAAAAAGGACTTATAACTGGAAAAACCAAATGAAAAAAGAATGTTAACAACAAATACTTTTTCACACCCAACCCAGTTCTGCAGAATCAGAATCAACGTTGAGTTTAAGCAAGCGAGCCAATTGGAGCAAAGTGCCATGCAGATTTAAATTTTTTCCACTTGTGACAAATGCAGCTATCGATTTTTTTTGCATGCTAGTATGCTAGTTAAAATTCGCATCAGTCAGCTGTTGGATCTCCTGCTGACCAATAGAATCTTCCTGCCTAATCGTGGCAGCCAGCTATAGGCTCTCACTGTGGCCAGTAGAAAATGGCTGCAAACTACATGAAAACTGCCGTAGAAGCATGAAAAACTCGATTATTTTCACTATCGATGGGAGTTGGGAAATGCAAGGTCAGTCTTGGCCTTCCCACTAACTTGGAACATGTGCATGTAAATTTTGGTGCAAATCTGTCAAAAATTGCTGCCGTGAATTCGTTACACACACACACACACACACACACATCCTGCCTTTTATAGATAGAGATAACAACAAGAAAAAATTTACTAAGAGCTACAAAGGACAGGAAATTGTGGAGAGCCAGAATTGCCAATGTCCTCAAGGGACACGTCACAAAAAAGAAGAACAAGCTTGTGCAAAGGGATGGCAGACCACGATTTAGGAGAGACAGCAAAAAGACAAAATTTACTAAGAACTACAAAAGACAGGAAATTGTGAAGAGCCATATTGGCCAACATCCTAAAGGGACACAACACATAGAAGAAAAAAATTTCAGCCTCTAAATATTTATAGTAATTAAGCTATTAGAAAAGTTATACTCTTCAATTAAGACCCATTTAAATAGAGCCTTGCATTTTCCTGTTAAATATTCATGTGTATTTTTGTGTTTCATGTTATCTTTGCACATCATGTATAAATTCTCTACATACAGCGTGTGAAAGCATGTGCAATACCCTGCCCTCATCAGCCACCAACAAGTGGAGGTAACACAGTTTCAGTGGCTAAGATGATACTGCCACTCCTGGTGCCACCAGCAGCTTTTGCTACCGGGCAGGGTATTGTTTTTGTAGACATGTCAGTCTCTTATAATTTATTTTTACAACTGCAACTGAAATTTTCAATGTTGTGTAGAAAGTACACAACATGCTCGTAGCAACCATTATTAATGGCATAGAATGGAGGTAAACATGTGTTTCACATTGGAAGTAGCATTGTGTTGTGAGCATAGTTTTATTTAATTTTATTGATTTCAGATCTTGACCAGATCCAACTTGATGCCTGTTGAGCTGTGGTCTGTAGATGATCACAGCTCAACAGGTATTGAGTTGGATATATAATATAAAAGCAACACATCAAGCAATATGAGACGTCATGAGGACTATTTCTAGTCATATGAAAACCATTTTCAAAAGAAAAAACTTGACTAAAAAAATCAAAACAAAAATAAACTTATCTGTTTTATTCTTTTCTTTTTCACTGTTTCTTTGTAGATGTCTTTGAATATTTTTACAAATGCCAGATTTTTACCCTCTCAAACCTTCCAATTCAATCAATGTTTTCTTGTTCACTTTCTTTTTCCTTGCTCTCAGCCTTCTGACCTGATTTCTGTGCCCAGATGATTAGGTCAACTCAGATTCATGGTTAATCTATCCCTGACCACAGTTTTTGTTTCTTAAAAAGGCTTCTGGTCTGTTCCTTTCCAGTCAACTTTGATCTCCAAAAATTTAACGTTTATCACTCTGTATGTCACTGCTGTACAAAAAGTTTATCCTGCCGCTGAAGGAGACTCTGATCCCTGAACAATAGTGAATTTGAATTTCATAGTTGTGTTGTCATATCCTGCTATGACAACAGAGAACAACTTTGAGTGAAATTAACAATAAGGATACTGTAATTGTGAGTCCTTGAAAAAGGAAGCAGTGGAAAGGGAAGTAATATTAATAATGCGGATTGCTAAAGGTTAAATGCAATGCCAATTGTTATCTTTTATCTTCTTAATTCCTGTTCTTTTTTTTTAATTGGTGTCACCCCATGCAAGGTACTAAGACACAAGGGATTACAGGGTGAGAAAGAATTAGCAACAGAAACATTAATAAAGAGTGGGAAAAGAAAAGTAATAAGAAGGTCAGTAGATAGTGATTGACATTGCATTTAAAATTTTGGAGATCAAACTTGGTTGGAAAGCATGGAACTGGAAGGGAGTTCCACAAGCAAGAAGTGCAAGAGAAGAAACTGTTAACATAGAACATACAGATACATCTATCTGGCTCACTGATAAATGGTGAGACTTTGATGCTAGTCTAGTAATGTGCTTAAATTCAAAGAGTTCAGACAACATAACAAAGAACTCATCCAAACAATTACCATGAAATTATTTATGGAAAATACATAGAGAAGCAACCTTACAGTAGTGGAAAAGTGACTGAAGCTGAGTGACCAGATCAGGACCAGTAATATTGCTGATTCTTTTTTGGATTTTATCAAGAATCTCTGGGTAAATAGCAGTCATTAGTCATTGGTATTCTAAGCATGGGCAAATAGTAGATTTATAGATAGGTATGATAGATTCTGGAGAGAAAGATTTTCTGTCATGAGACAGTGAACCAATTTTTATCTCCAGGATCTTAATAATCTTAATCTTACTTTTTAATAATGTTTTTCTTGTATTCTTCAAAAGCCTGTAACCTCCTGAATGTTAGTGGCTTTGTTTCCTTGGTGTGAAATAAATATTTTTTTTTATCATTTCACACCAAGGCAACAAAGCCTTACATAATAGTTTGAAGTTGTAGCTACTTTCATCTTTCTTTTTTTTTAATTTGTGCTATACTGAAACATAATGAAACTCAACTGAAATTTGAACTTACCATCACTGATTTCTCCTTCCAGAGTTCTATCCATTACACCAACTGCACATCTTTGTAATGCTACAGTATTAATATAGAGACATTACTATTTCTTTTTTCTTTCTAAATATCAGGACTTGGTAAATAAGATTAAATAATATATCCTACCAACTCTGTGTTTTCTCTGATATCTTTTCTTTATTAGAAGTTATGCTTTTACTCCATTTGCACACCATCTTATTTTTTTGTAGAAAAAGAATCATTTGATATAGCCTGCAACTCTTATGCAACTACAAGACGCAAACAATCAGTTAGAATTTCAGTTTATAATTCATTACTTCCCCGATAATCAAATCGATTTTTAAGTTGTAGAACTCATTGAGAAAAGAATATGGCATGGACTGTTTCTTTTTTCTTAATCATAATTCTTGGAAGTCTCAACCATTTGTTAAGGATTGTTCAGTTATTTTTCTTTGCCTGCATTGATTTAGAATTCAGCAGACTCTGTCTCTGGCTTTTCTTTTTTCATGTTTACATTTCTGCTCTACTTGCAAAATGCGCTTGTTTTATTGCATCCCGTGTTTTTCACCCACTTTTTTCTTGTTTTCCGCTTTTTTTCTTTTTCATCTTAGCATTCCTAATTTACTTTTACACTTTCAATTTTTCTCATTTATCATTCATCACTTGAGTAAAACACTGACTTTTTGCTATTGTTTAGTTCTTTTTACTTTCACTTTCACTTTAGGGGAGTTATTTTTATTCTTTTTATATTTTTTTCTTTGTTTTTTTTTTTCATGTTTTCCCATCTATTTATCTTACGTTTTTTTCTTTTTTAGGTGCTAGATATGTTCTTTCTGTTTCCTTATTACATTAAGTTTTTCATGTTTTCACTTTCGTTTTCTTCTTGATTTTAGTTTTTGATGTTTTATATTTTTTCTTTCTTTATTCTTTACTTTCTTCAACATTCTTCCTTATTATTTTTCACCCTTTTTCTTTATTATATTTTTTCTTTTTAATAATTTTCATCTCTTTTTTTTTACCCTTCATGTTTTCCTTCTTTTTTTTTACTTTTCAAATTTTCTTTCATTTGTAACTAATATGGATACAGGTGCCCCTGTGTGTGTCGTCAAATTCGAGAGACAATTTTTTTCACAAAAGCCGTTTCATTGTATACTTGTTTATATGCAACCTTACAGAAATTGGGATATAATTTGTATAATTTTCTTAATTCTGAATGCTTTCACTGGATTTTTTGCTATCATGCAAATCCCCAGCAGGAAACTGGTTATTTTAAAAAAGGAAGATTATATCTTTGCCTTAATTTGTCTATTTTTGCTTTAGTTATCCTTGTGTTTTTTGGATGTATGTCTGTTATATTCACCTTTGCACTATGGCCTTGAAAAAGGCATGAATCCCTTCTTTCTCTCCATATGGATTAAATAGCAGAGTAGACTAGTTTCACTAACCATTTGAATCAATCAGTCTTGATGGAAATGTCTTGCAACTCAAGAGAGACCTGCTTTTATAGAAATACTATTTCTCATCTCCTTTTGCTCTGTATTTCATCATCATTTATGTGTCATAACCATTCAGGACGTGGGTAGACATGCCTCTCCACAACTTCCTGTAGCTTTCCTAGTTTAAGAAATGCTTTTAGCACTTTGCATTTAAACTAAATTAAAAAAATCCACACTATGGAGATGTCAGCTACTCCACTATCTTTGCCAAGAATGAAGGTTTATTGTCATGTCACATGGAAACACTGGTTCTCATATCATCATTAAAGTTAAGCAAAATTGAACTTGATCAGTACCGAGATGGGTAGTCATAGCAAAATCCTAAGTGCTGTAAGCTTGTATATGCATGTTGTATAATGGATCAGAATTGTAAAATTGGAATGTCTTGGGAAAGGAATGGATCCATTTCTTCTCCCTCCAGCTATGGGTTAAATATTGGAATAGACTGGACTCTCTACATTTTGTTGGTAATCAGTCTCAAAGAATAACCATTCTAAATAAAAAATTATGGAGATTACAACATTAAATTACTCCACTATCTTTGGCAGGAAGTCATTTCAATTCACGTATAATAAAGAAAAGGAACCTTGGGAAAATTATGACTGTGTACATCCTGAAGGGACATGTTAATAAAAAAGACAAACTTTTTTTGCAAGAACAAAAACTGAAAATAAATCTCACAAAAGCACTTGTGATATTATGGGCGCTCATGCAGAAAAGGAAGAGGTTGTTTTATCTTGATGTCAAGTGTTTCCGTTTGATAGACAAGCAGATGTTTCCTTTTGAAGTTTGGTCCTCTAAGTGGCATTCACTTTAACCAAAGAGTAATGGAAAGTAAATTAGTAGATGAGGGATTCTCAAGGATCAAGTGGCAACAAAATGGGAATATAGGTTCTGTTCTATATTAACAGTCATACTTGGGATTAGTGGAAGTTCTAATCTGCCTTTGGCAGGAGATGGACCTATTCATCAAGCAGGTTCAAGTTTTCTTTTTGTATTGTCAAGCCACTATTTCAGGTTGAGTACATGAGTGAGAAGAAGGAAAAGGAAAGAGCTGACACAGCTGAAAATGTCCCAAGTATCACCTACCTATGTGCCGAGACAAGCAGGCAACACCCAGACTAAAACATCTATATATAATATCAAAAACAAGGTTCATATACTTATTTCTCGATATATGCAATGTGATAGGTCCTGATCTGGCATCTAGTCTACAATCATTTTCTTACAGATGTGCCATGGCTTCCCTCAGACACTTCTATAAGTATTTTCACGGTAACTATTCTGATGAGTTGCTTTCACTGGTTCCCAAACTGCATGAATTTATTGAGCTACTAGGTTGGCATCTTGGTCCCACCCTTTCACTGTCAAAATGGTTAAATGTAACCGTCTCTTCTATTCTGACAGCTTCTTCTCTCACACTTCCTGTCTGTGGAATTCTTTTCCTCTTACTTGCTTCCATGATAACTATAATCTTTAAATATTCAAGTGTAGTGTCAATCGACATCTTCTGATACCTTGAACTTGTTCCCCATCCTTCTCTTTATCCTCTTCCCAAACACGCCTCTTTACTCCTGTTCTCTACCCCCTGTAACTCCTTGCATGCTAGTGGCACACCCACTTTGCTTGGGGTGAAATGCTTAAAAAAAAAATGATTCTCTTGTCAGTATTAAAAAATTTAACCCTTACTGTGAATGCTTTTGTAAAGATTTACCCAGTTATGAAGATGTGTAGAAAATTTATCAGGCAGATAATCTTCTCAAAATCTGATCAAATAAACAAGCAGCAGTTTTTTTTTTTTTCTTAAAAGGGTTTTTTAGTCAGGTCATGAATTTTGCAACACCTTCTCATAAATGTATATAAGTCTTATTAATTCTTACATTTTCTTTCATCTGTTAAAAAAACATGTCATTTGTCTTTCATTATGTTACCTTGGGAGCATGCATTGCACCCTTCCCAGCTTTGAGAATTGAAATATAATGTGAGGTAATAATTGCCAGTTAGTGGACAACTTGAGCAAGGGCCACATTGTATGTTTACACACAGTTAAAATTGAAACACATGTTCTTTATTCATGGGATATGAAGTGGTACTTTCAGTTTTTTCTTGTTCACTGCACCAGGACAATGAAGCATCTGTATGATTGATAGCCATATTTGACATCAACCTGACCAGGTTACATCAACTGCTTAATCCATTGTCAAGGTGGCCACTCTGACTGAATCTAATTAACACACAACAATATTCAGTCTTGCCACTGCAATGTCCAACAACAGTGATGATGAATAATGTTAAGTTAAGGTTAATATGTCAAATAAAACACAAAATCATTCAGTATTCAACATTATCAAAATCAAATCAAAATTCCAAGTTAATAACAATGTTCTTTTTTTTTTTGCCTACTTTTTATATCATAGCTTTTTTTTCCTGAATGAAGAGGATTTCCATGTTGATTGCATGTCTTCTGATGGCCAATAATGCCAAAGCAAACAAGGCAGGTGATTTTTTTTTCCAAAAGTGCCTGTGAGAGAAAGTCTGGCAATTGGCAGGGGCCCTGTTTTTAAACTTCTTCTATTTCTCTTCCCATGGACAGAATATCAGCATTCGGAATATGTAACCTGGGTTTGAATCTCACCAAAGTCTATTTGTGAAGGAGGTGACTTCTTAATATTTTCAACCTGGGGAAACAATTGCAGTGTCTGGCATTGTTGAGTAGAAGAAACTGTTTAGAAGCCAATGATGGATATTTTCACATGCCTTAATAGTAGTTTTTCTCATATTCTCTAATGCTTACTAATCCCTTGTATCCTCATGTTTTTATAGCCTTGCTTGGGGTGAAATGATAAATAAAAAGCAAAAACACTATTTATAAAAAAGAAAAACAAACACAATGTACATTTTATGCTAACAGTTTCTTCTTGTTTTTGAAACTCTCTTCCAGCTTCTTGCTTTGGATCTTCAAGAATTTAAATGCAATGTCAATCATTATCTTCTGTTTTCTTAATTCTTATTCTTTTATTGTCCTCTCTCTTAATAGTAATTTTTTTCTCATACTCTCTAACACACAGTAATCCCCTGCATCCTAGTAGCTTTATTGCCTTGCTTGGGGGGGGGAATGAATAAAAAAACATAGAATAATAGAAAATTCCTGATAAAACAACACAAAAAATAGGTGGAAACAGGTGTTGATGCTTGTGACAGAACTGTAAGAAATCAGTTGAATGAAATAAGATTTACATAGAGATGGTAATATTAGGCATTTCCCTATGAGGAAACATTTGGCATTCATTGATTAAGCATCCAGTACTACTTTAAGTTAAAATTCATAAAATCTTTCTCTTAAAACAATTTTTTCAGGAAAACAGGTTTCTCATCTGCAGTAGCTGTTATCAACCTTTCCAGTATTGATTGGTGTTGCCTTCCTAACCTTTTATTTGAACTAGTGTTGAATGTCACCATCTTGATTATGTCATTATTTTCTCTTCGAGTTACATGGGGTATGCATTTTATTTGTTGTTGCTGTTGAAACGAGTGCTAACACCTCGACATCATAATACAAGATTTCAGTTGACCACTAAGAAGTAATTATGGAGAGTGGAATTATTAGATGAAGCTCAAGTCTCTCTTGGCCAAGGCTTTTATTGGATTCTCTTTTAAAAGACATCTAAAGCCATATACAGACTGCCTGAATAAAACAAGTAAATTTATTCAGTCATTAATTATATGGGGTTGCCTGTCAGGTAAATGACCAAGAAAGATGCCAATTATTTCAACAGCACATGCACAAGTGTTAAATTGAAATTTTTGATACTTTTCTCATTAGATCAATATAGAATAGGTTTGACTGAAATTATTTTTCAGGATGATAATGCATCTTTCCAGAGAGCAAAGAGTGTTAAATTTGTTTTGTTTTTTTTCACTGACAAGGCCTGTAAACTGTTTCGATGTCAATATGACTGAAAATTCATGGTAGAGATTAAAACAAAATTGTTCATGACAAAGCTGATCTGCAAACATCTCTTCCTCACAAAAAGAAACAACTTAAAGGAGAATTTTTTTTTTTGTTACTAAGAACTCGGCAACAAAATACTGATTGTAGTTTTTCTTTTGATGATTCCAAAATTTGTCTTTTTTTTTACAGTAAGTTTCACCCTCTACAAAGCCACTCAGATTAGAGGGTTACAGAGTAAAAGACACAGTTTATACAGATAAGTGGGAAGGATAACAGTTAATCTTAGATTTGAACAGTTTAAGATTGAAGTGGTCGGGGAAACATCCTCTTTAGAGTTGGTTCCACAGAGCAGTGGTTTGAGAGATGAAGCTGTTCAAGGGGAACTTACTTCTCACCAATGGAATACAGAGGGAATATAAGTGGTATGCTATTATGTAAGTTGCATGGCATGTCCTTACCATGAAGGTTTGAATTGGCAAGACCAGAGAATGTAGTTCATCTGAGTACTTGCTGTGGAAGTAGCAATAGAGCAACCGAGACGCTTTTGAACTCTATGAAGACTGGAGAGTGAGGTCTGGGCAGCTCCCACCCAAATATGACAACAGTACTCTATTTTGGGGCTTGATCAGGCTCTTGTAAAGATAGAGGATAGCAGGAGGAGTCAGGTAGTTATTGGAGTAGTACAGTGTGCCAACCATTTTACCTACTTTCTACTAAGCAAAGAATTGGAAGTCTTATTGTTATGAAATGAGATTTTCTTCATATTTACTTAGTTCTGCAGTAGCCATTAATATCACATATCATTTTCATCCCCTCCCCTTACTGCTTGGACACATATAGTCTCTATGCCTTAGATATGCTAATTAGGCAGTCATTTACTACACTTTTAGTCAGGAAAGATATAACAACTCCGTAACATGGCCAGCAAATAGTTCTGATCTTGATCTGATTGAAAAGTTATGGAGAAAATTTTTGAAAATGTCCCATAAAAATGTTAAATCCAGCAAAGGCCAAAAAAGATCAAAACAATATTGTGATGTCTTTTTTTAATGATTCTATAATTTATCCAATCATTTATGATATGGGTTTGCATATCAAGTAAAATGGCCAGGGAAATGGACAATCATTACTTCAACAGTAAATGCACAAATGTACATGAACATTTTTGACACGTTTCTCATTCCATTAATAAAAAATAGTTTTCTTGAGAAAGTTTTTTTTAATCAATTTTATCTTATTTTTCCTTTTATCATTTACTTTTATTTTTTATACACATCCTGACTGGTAATAATGAGCTCGAAATCTCTTGTAATGTTTAGTGAGTCTATCTCGCAATAACTATACTCACTACTAATTCTTAGTGAGGATACTTGCAAAATATTGGGGTTCTTGCAGTGCTATGACCTGCACAGATCCATGCAAGCACTTTCAGTAGTCAACCCTGAGGCAACTATGCTGTAGTTTGCGACACTTTCCAACAATGTTTTTGTTGTCTTAGATGATCTGCAGCGACTATTACTCTTAGTCTCTTCTATCTTAAAATATAATGACTAATATAACAAAACAAAATAAAACTAAACTAATTTGAATAGGAGTAGGTAGGTCTGGTTCATACTCCTCTTTTTTCAGTCTTTTAAACAGGAATAGAGATTTATCCTTTTTCTTCATATTTAGGATTGGGTTTCCAGTTCCTTCTAAAGTCTACATTAACTCTATCCTTCTAACATCTCTATCTGAACTCTGAAATATTATTTACTGATTATTCATTTTTTATTTTTTCTCCTCAACAGGTGCAGATAAGTTTGCCTGTCATCTAGTTCACACTTATTTTGAACAAGAGTAGCAGTTTATCTTTTTTAATGTCTACTTCAGCTCTATACTTCTAATGACCCCACCTAAACTCCTAAATTTTATTTACTATTTTTTTACCTCAATAGAAGTAGATAGGTTTTCATATCACCCAGTTCACACTCGTCCAGTCATCTGAACAGGAGTAGATGTTTATCCCTTGTCCCCTGTTTAGGATTATGTTTCCAGTTCCTTCTAAAGTTTTCTCATTCTCTTTTTCTCCTAGTAGCCTTGTTTGGGTGAACTGATTAAAAAAAAGGAGGCACAGTGGAGTAATGGATAGCGGCTCGGATTGAGAAATCTGGGAGCCAAGTTTGAATTCCATTCGAATCCATTACATTCACAGGTGCTAATACCCTTGGGAAAGGTATGAATCCTCTTCTTCTCCCCTCAGCTATGGGTAAATAGCAGGACAGACCGGGTTCTATAGCCTTGCATGGCAACTGGTCTACTGCAGAAAAAATGGCAACCTATTGCAGGAAAAAAATCTGCCTCGTCAGTCATGTATCAAAAGATACATGATCCCTTAAGCGTGTATCACGCATGGCACGTAACTGAGTGATTAAAAAAGAAAGTTATTTTTTTAGTCTAATAATGCATCTTTCCACAGAACTAAGAGTGTTAAATGTTTTCTTCTTTATCTAGAAAAATTTAAATGTAACATAAATTCTTCCTTGTCTCATTGAAATCTGCTTTTTCACTGTCCCCAATAAATTTTTCTAAGTTTCCTTCACTCAATAGTCTTTCATCCACAGTAACCCTTTATGTCTTAGTGGCTTTATTGCCTTGAGTGGGATGAAATGATTTTAAAAAAGACATATCAACTCAATGACATGGACAACAAAAAGTTTGGATCTTAATCTGATTGAAAATTTATGGTGGAAATTTTTAAAAGACATGTTCTCTAACAAGGCTCCTTCCTTCAAAGCTGATCTCTAAGTTGAAGGGAAACTTGGAAACAACTCAATGGTAAAATGAAGAAGATTGTTTTTTATAAATGAAGGCCATGATCTAAAGAATTCAGGCCATCACAACTAATTGTTTTTTCATGATTCTATTATTTTTTAAATTTTGTGATTCCATAATTCTTGCCTTGATTTGATCTGGAAAAACATTATCCAATTAATTTTAAATAATTGCATTTCATTTTGGTTGAGGTGTGTTTCCTGAAGCCATAATATTCATTTATAAAATAAAAATTATTTTATGTCATATACAAGTTTTTTGGTTTTTTTTTTTTTTAAATGTTGATGGACATTCTCTAAATGAAGTGATATGATAATTTCTGCGGTGGGTTTTATAATTAATCCTGTATTTAATATAAAATTCACAAGCTATATTTCCTGAGAGATAAATTAGTATCAGTGATTGAAATTTTTGGCATCTAATTTATCACTTGAAGTAAAGGAAATGGCTGCTGAGATTCTTGGCACCTGATAAAATTTGAACCATTCACTATTGAAAGTAACTGAGTATTTCTAAAAGCACGTCTGGTTTCTGAAATCCAAAACTAAATACGGATAAAGTGTCAGTACTGAAAGGAAAATCAATCTGTTAACCAAAATTGGATGACAACAAGATTAAAAACAAAAAAGAAAAAAAAACAATAATATGGTAACATTCCTGATGAAAATAATGAATTGTCAAGTTCTGCTTAAATTATATGGAATTTTTAAGATTAAGTAACATTTTTGCAGAATTTATATTCCCTTTTTATTCTTTACTTTGTTCATCCAACAATTTCCTTCAAAAAAGTTATCTTCAATCCCAATAAAATAGCCATGATGAGACAAAGTAAAAGATAAAATAAGAATATATATTTTCTATCTGAATATCTGGGATGAGAAGTTATCATTATTTGTTTTGTTTACATGCAGACTATTGTCCTCACCTTTGTTGTTAGTTTCGCACCATCTTGCTTTCCAGGGATCATTAGGTATGTGTCAACCTAGGTAACCTCGAAGGAATTTTGAACTGAAGCCTTTATTTAATCTATGAGAAGTAGATTGTTCTCCTTCGATGGATCATGTCTAGGGATATCCTGTCTATTTCTTATATTTAGTACTATTCGATTATTGCTTGCCTAGTTTCTACTGAGCAAAGTACACACTGCCCAAACCTGGGATTGAACTCACAATTACAATATCACCAAATTCAAAAACCAATGCTTTAATTGTCTAATATATATATATATATATATATATATATATATATATATATATATATATATATATATATATATAAAGTGAAATTGTTAGAAAAGTCTGTACAAAAACTTTGTGTGTAGAGAAAATAAAAAAAACACCTAATATTTATATGTATTTATATGTAATATTTATAATATATGTATTTTTACAGAGAAATATAAAAAAAAAATGTTTTAATTACATGTGGGTATTCAGAAAAAAAATGTTACATATAGGCCCACCTTCTTGAGTCTTAGAGATGTTGAGTTTGTAAAATTAATCTGTTTCTATATACAGAGATTGGTAACATGTTATGCAGTCTATCATTGGTTAATAAAAACCACTTGGGTAAAAAAAAGCTCACCACCACCAGAGAAAGAACCAAATGTTATATATATATATATATATATATATATATATATATATATATATATATATATGTATGTATGTAAGTTTCATTAAAAATGGCTGAAAAGCTAAGTTTTTTTTATTTAAGTTTTCTTGTGTTGTATTCTTTTTGGGACAAAAATTATGTAGAAATTGTCCAAATGTTCTGTATGTCTGCATGCTTTTGGACATAATATCAGTATCTGTGTGTTTGGTAGTGATTTAGAGAAATCTACATTGCAGTCATTGCTGTCAGTTTCATACAACAGTCTAAAGATCAATTGATATATGAAACTGACAGTTACCATTCAGTGTTTATTTCTAAGTCCCTCTCTCTCTTTCTCTCCCCACCCCTAAGTGATAAAACTAGAAGCAGCTACTGGACAGTTCTCAGCCCCAATGCATTTCCAAACATCAAACCAAATGACTCAATATCAAACTTTTGGTAAGAGAGCCTTCTTGCTCAGGGCATGAACTTCATGTGTGTGTGTTAGTAGGAAATAGAATCTGAACAAACGTTTGATAAATCAGACAATGTGGAAAACTGTTCACTTGTTTTCTGCTCATTCTGACAGAAATAGAAAAAGATTTACATTTAAATTCACTGCAGAGGAGCTGGAAGGAAAAATCAAACAACAAACAATTTTCCACAAAGCAAGAAAAATTGTGCTGGAACTTAAACAAAATAACACCTTATTAAAATCAGAGTCAGATCATCTATGTCAAACTATAATAACAAAATAACACTTTATCAAAATCAGGGTCAGATCATCTATGTCAAACTATAATAACAAAGTAACACTTTATCAAAATCAGGGTCAGATCATCTATGTCAAACTATAATAACAAAATAACACATTATCAAAATCAGAGTCAGATCATCTATGTCAAACTATAAATAACATAAGACATAAATAGATCAGCAATTGAGATCACAAATTAAAATAATGGCCTTACAAAAAAAGTCAAACAATTTTATTCTTTCATTCTGACCAAGGAACAGTTGCATGTAGAAGGTGCACAAGGTGCTATGGTTGCTGGCATCCATATCAGGAGGGCATCCAGTTAAAAGTGAAATAAAAATTTAGTTTATATTCAATTTGAATAAAGTGTTTATTTCATGTTTCATCTGTTTTTACATATTTAAATTGTTTTTCTTTTTCACATTTCTCAGTACTATGTCATATAGGCCCACCTTCTTGCATCTTAGAGATGTTGAGTGTGTAAAATTCATCTGTTCCTATATAGAGAGATTAGTCACATGTTAGGCAGTCTATCATTGGTTAATAAAACCACTTGAGTTCAGAAAAAGCTCACCAGAGAAAGAACCAAACCTGCTTTAAAGTAACACACAAGAAATTCTCTCTATCACTAACGGTTCCAGTTGCCGAGGGTTTTAAAGGTACTAACAATCTTGCCCTATTTCACTTACCAGATGGGTAAGTTTGCCTGACATATTCTCTATATATAGGAAAGGGCATTGTGTTTATGTTAAACATTGTATTCATGTTTAGGTGTAAATAAATATCTTTATTACATATTGATAAAGTATTCTTCCTATTTGTGTCAGTCCTAAAATAAAGTGGGGCTAGCACAATAGGGGTATACAATCAAGGAGTTGGCCCTGAGCATCATCAAAGTTCTACACATTGCTGCCATAAGACACTAGCCTAGTGGAAAAATATTGATGATTTAATATTGAAGTTCACAATCACACAGATTTCTTTCTTTCTGACCTGAGAAAGCCTGGCTAGCAAAACAGTTTTTCCACTTTGTTTAATTTATCAAATTTACAGGGCATGATTGATACATTGTCATCTAAATTATGCAAAAATGAAAATAACACTGACATCTCCTTTTAACGGATATACAGTGCTGTTTGATAAAAGTGACTCACCTGATGTTTTTTACTAAATGTTCTCTTCTCCGATGAAATGAAAATTGAGCTAAATTCAAAGGATAAGCGATCTAAAATCTGAAGAAGAAGTTTTGAAAGCTCTTTGAATTTAGCAGTAAGTACTGTCAAACATCCATTCAGTATAATGTTCTGAGGATGCTTTTCTTTTCCTGGAACTGGTCTCTTAAAACCTATTGAAAAGACCCTCAGAAGCGAGCAGTACAAGAGAATTTTAGAGTCTTGTCTGCTCCCTTCTGCTGAAAGAGTGCAAATCGACCCCACCAAGCTTATTTTTATGCAGGATAATGCTCCCTGTCATAAATCAAAATTGATGAAGGAATACTTTGATGAGAAGCAGGTGAGTATTATGACATGGCTGCCCCAATCTCCTGACCACAACCCCATAGAAAACTTATGGAGCATTATAAAGTACAAGCTCTCAAGAAAGCAGTTGAGCAACAAAGAGGATTTGATTGTGAATTTCATATCCAAATGAAATTCAATGCTTGGAGATGAGATTTGCCAGAACCTAATCAAGTCAAGGGTTGAAAGGTTATTCAAAATAAAGGAGGACCCATAGATTATTAAATATTTCAAACTATATTACCTATTATAAATAAATTATACCTCTATTATTCTTTATTTAAAGTTGTTCGGTTATGTTTCTATTGATTACTAGTTGCAGGAAAGAAGTGGGTCACTTTTTTGGCACAGAGTTTTTCCCTAAATCCTATTTATATCCAAAATTATAATTATCAATAGAATACCTTAGGGTGAGTAAACTTTTTTACTAGGTGGTCGAGAAGGGGTCTTTATATTAGTAAGATTAAAAATTAGTTTGACACCAAAAACAATAGGCAAAAAAATTTTTAAGTAAAAAATTCATGTGAGTCATTTTTATTGAACAGCACTGTATTTACTAAAATTACACAAAAATATCTTGAAATACTAAACAGTAAATTTATTCAATAAAATTGCTATTGGCTTCAACTACAGCCTCCTGAAACTCTTCAGAACTAATAATAATAATCCTTGCCTTCAGTTCAAGAAAAATTCTCTGGTATGAGATAGGGAACCAAATTTCCTAGCAGCAGAACTAACAATTGATTCAATATAATCTTTCCCCTTTATGTCAGCAGGAAATGTTGAAATATTATGACAATGATTGTCATAATATTTTAGCTTTATTTTTTAGGTAATGAAGCCTTTCTTACAAAAGCTATAATAATTCACACTTATTATTTTTGCTTTTGTAAAGTATAAAACCATAAGAAATGTGTGTTTGCTAAGAAAATGAACTCAAAAAGCAGTTTCATCTAAATTTTAGCAAACAACATTTCAAGCTACTTTATCACTATTTCCATGGCAAATATTCAGAAGAGTTCAACTCTTTTGTTCCACTAGTTCAGACCTTTCCTGTTAGGACACACCACACTGCTTCCACAGAGTCAAATCACCCTTACATCTTCCATGTTCCAAAATTTAAAAAAGACGTTCCACTCAGCTTTTTCTCAAGCTCTGCAACTTTGTGGGACAGACTTCCACATAGGTGCTTCCATGAATATGTTAATCTTGACTTCTTCAAATCAAGGATCTGACATTATCTATCCTCACTTCCTACTAGCTTCCCTTTCATTTATTTCATACAGCTAAGTTGTCATTACAATTTTGACTCTCACCATCTAGCTTGATTGGCTCTCAAACCTTTTATCAGGTGACATTTAGTAAAAAAAGAAAAAAGATTTTAACATGATTTAAAATTAAGAATACATTTGCCACATTTAACAAAAGTTTTAAAAAATAGATTTTTGTTTAAATTTCTCTTAATCTCTAATTCTATATTGGCAAATGATAAAAAAAAGGCAGGTTTGACTGCTTGATCTTTTTGACTGTCAAGCATTAAGAGTTCCATGAGGGAAAACTTTCAGCCCATTTCCTGGGATATTTTCAAATTCTGGAAACTGATAGAAAAGATTAACCAATTCCAACTTGAATCTTACTTATTTTGAAGCACTTATCTCTTTAGACATCCATTTCCCTGTCTTTCAGGAAGCAAGTTACATATTTTTAAAGACAGACTGACTAGTAAGTTGGCCTGATATATATATATATAATATGGATTTCAATAAGCAAAAACTCTTTGGCCACTTATATATTCAAAATGCCATTATATAAATGGTTGGCTTGAATGACAGGTCAGGAAAGCCAATCAATAATACGAGAAAACACCAGTTTTCTTTTTCTTTCTTATTTTTAGTAAAGTATGAATTGTCAGCCATCACTGACTATTTTTATACTCAATACCAACCATTTCATGTCAAACACAAATCTCTTTTGACAATTTTCAGAGTTTGAATAACTTCTTGCAAAGCTTTAAAAAAAACTTTACTAATCAATGATTGTAAATCAATTGTTTATACAGACTTTCATACCTTTCATGTTATCAGTCTTGACTTACTATTTCAGCTTTAGTCACTTTCCCACTGCCATAATGTAGTTTTCCCCTTTATCTTTTCTATAAATATTTTGCTCAAATGAGCTCTCCTCCCTAGAATCTCAACCACATGTGTTTAATGCCAATATTAGGTCTCATCATTTTACAGTTGAAATAACTAGACTGAACCATAAGTTCTATTCTAATAGTTTCTTTTCCCGCACTACTCACCTCTGGAATTGCCTTCTAGTTTCTTGCCTCCCTTCCAACTACGATCTTCAAAAATGTAATTGTAACATTAATCACCATTTTCTGTCTTCCTGAATCCTGTTCTTTTATCGTCCTTTCACCTCACTAAAATCTTTTCATTTTCTTTCACTCTTTTTAAACCCTGGTGTCTTAGTGGCATTATCACCTTACTGGGGTGAAATGATTAAAAACAAAGATTGAATAGGTAGATAGATGGACGTAGCTCCAAGTTAGACTTGAGTCAGATGGTAGATATAATATCAAAGATAAAAATGTAAGACAAAATTTAACTTAAGAAAGAAAAATTTCTAATGTGGCGACGAATCTAAAAATTGAGTTGAACACAGCAAATGTATAGCAAATACTTTTCCTGCATCTTTAGCTATCATTCATATATAAGAGTTTTACTTGAGGTTTGAGGTCATCTTTGGTCCCAGAAGATGTACAAGGCATGGAGCACCACTGAGATTACAACCGACTGTTTATCAGGACTGGAGAAAATTTAGGGTCTGCTCAGTATTGATGAAACATTACTAGTTTGGTTTTGGAGGTACTGATTGATGCAAACTAGTCTTTCTCTAACTGAATTGTTAGCACTTAGTCAGAGAGGAGATCAAGTTTTTGGAATTGCACCTATAAACGATCGTATTATCTACATATGTATTAATACATGATCTGAGAATGTTCTTAGGCAGATTGTTAATATAAAAAAAAATATGGGTCAGCCCAAGGAGGGAGCCAGTATTGATTTCTAATGACACTAAGAAAGCTGTTAAGTCAATATTGAGTGAGATGGAGCTGTACAGTCTCCAACATTACAGAAGGAGGAGTATTTTCAATATAAAAATCATATTATGAGGGTTCAAATTCTATGTTTGTATCTAGCATAAGTAACTGTCTATATTTCTGAGATGAGGTATTATGTACACTATTTACATTATTCGGACGATTGTCCTCATCTTTGTTGCCATATTTATCACAATGTTTTGGCCATTGAACACTCCAACCTTCTTCAAGTGGTTAGAATGTTGAACTGAACCCTATATTTCGCTTGCTGAGAAGTGATATTAGATTGTAGTTTGGCACTCTTTTCTTTGTTTCTAATGAAATTTTCCTGACCTGCGAGTGTCAAACTCTTCAATCCCTTTCTCTTTATAATGTCACAGAAATTTAAACTCTTTTTCAGATCCAAAGTACAAGTGTTGTTTCTGTTCCCATTTTCCTTAAAACTTCCTTGTTGCTTACAATAAACAAACCAATTCCTAAACATTTATCTTTACTTTTACAATAATTGTATTTATTGAAAAAATGATGAAGAAATCGACCCAACATTTCCTTTTTCAACATCCATGGCATTCGAACCAACTTCTGCAGTGTGAAACCGTTCATCGTTGAGAAGTCTCCTGATATACTAGCTCTCTGCAAGACTAACCTTAATTCATCAATCCCCTCCTCTGACTTTTCGATTCCCAGTTATCTTCCTCTCCTTAGAATGAACTCTAAAACCCACATGCAGGGATTGGAAGTTTACACCCATGACCATCTCACACTGGCTAGAGAACTCTTGAATCTCCAGACCATTCATACATGAGTCTCCATCTATCTCTATTTCTCTCTCTCCTCAAATTTGTAAGTTATCTCTTCTTTCTCTATCACACTCTACCCTCCCAAGACTGTGGTGTACTCGATAGCATTTCTGATAATATAGACATGGCTATCTCTCTACATCCATATATGCACACATATTCGTAATGTCAGTTGACATCTTCTGATGCCTTGATCTTGTTCCTGGTCCTTTTCTTTATTCTTACCTCAAATATGCCTCTTCATTCTTGCTCTCATCATTCTGTAATACCTTGCATGCTAGTGGCACTCCCACCATGCTGCTTGGGGTGAAATGCTTAAAAAAACATTTATTTTCTTGTGATTAAAAAAAATTCAACCCTTATTTGTGAACCCTTTTTTAAAGACTTATGCAATTATGAAGATGTGTAGAAAAGTTATCAGTCTGATAATCTCCCCAAAGTCTGATCAAATAAACAAGCAGCAGTTTTTTTTTTTCTTGAAGGGTTTTTTGGTCAGGTCAGGAAATCGCAGAACCTCCTCATATATGTCTTATTAATTCTTACATTTTCTTTCATCTGTTAATGTTATTTTTTTTTGTTTCTTTCAGGTAAGTCTGAAGATGTTTTTCTTTGCTGCTGAAAATGAATGATACAGGTAGGATTTTTTGTCTTAATAAATTATTTCTTTTTAGATTCTAGATTTTATTTTTCTACTTCCCACTTCAATCATCTTCTTTTTCTGTAAATTTATTCAAAAACTCTTTTGTTATTTTTTTTCTGTAGACTTGAAACATTAAACTTGACATCCTGTAATCATTGTAATGACCTAATGATTCCACATAAAACTAATATTGATACATATTTCCAATATCTTGTATGATACAGTTGCAGGCCAGAGTAAATGTTGAGAGATAAACACGTGTGTTTCCTAAAAATGTCCACAATATACATGGCAGACACAAAGTAAGAGTCCACCTAAAGAAATGTAGAGAAACAACAATAACTAATACATATGTATACAAACAAATTGACAAAGACAAAAATCTGTGTAAGAAATGAATGTAGAAAACTTTTGGATCCAAAGTATGTGAAATGAGTGAATGTGCATGTGTACATGTGTATGTATGTATTGTGCGTATGTATGTATTGATCATGTGTTTCCTCAAAAGGGAAACATGATCTTCCATGAGAAATTTACATTGTTGTCGTATAAGTGGAAAAGTAATAGAGGCCGCGATTAATTATCACGGAGTATTTTATAGTGCTGGAAAACATCCCCTAGGAGTGGTTTCAAAAATTAGGAGTTAACCCAACAATACAAAGAGTACACATAAAACTAATAATCACACATATTTCCAATATCTTGTATGATACAAAGAGTACACATAAAACTAATAATCACACATATTTCCAATATCTTGTATGATACAAAGAGTACACATAAAACTAATAATCACATATTTCCAATATCTTGTATGATACAAAGAGTACACATAAAACTAATAATCACACATATTTCCAATATCTTGTATGATACAAAGAGTACACATAAAACTAATAATCACACATATTTCCAATATCTTGTATGATACAAAGAGTACACATAAAACTAATAATCACACATATTTCCAATATCTTGTATGATACAAAGAGTACACATAAAACTAATAGTCACACATATTTCCCATATATTTTATGATACAGAATACATATAAAACTAGTATTCATACATATTTCCAGTAGCTTACATAATAAAAAAAGAACATATAAAAATGATATTGATGCATATTTGTAATATTTTATATGACTGTAAACATTATTTTTAGTGGGTACATGAATTTGAGTTACTATCCCTACTTTTTTATTTTCTTAAACAGTAAAATTAATAACAACTGGCCTAGATTGAAAAATCCTACACATTTTGGATACAACAGCAATTTCCTTGATGGAAAAGTGGGATACTGTCAGAAGCACAATTTTCTTTTAGTATCTGAACTGGTTGTTATTAATATCACCTTTTGAAGAAGATAAAAACAGGGATAGAAAATTAAATATTTCTACCTACTAAAAATAATGTAATATAGTAATACGAAATTATGTTGGATACACTCAAAAATAATTATATATTTAACATCTAACCTGAATAGCATGAAAAGAAAGCTTAAAAACGATATTGGTACATGTTCTTATACATAGAACGACAGGTACAGACACTTAAAGCTAAAATTAAGGCATATCTCTATTGACCTAAAGAATATGCTTAGTCCTAATATTGATATGTATTTCTATTGTCTAGAAGGACCTGAAGAGTTGGCTTAAAACTATTATTGATGTATATCTCTTTGACCTAAAGAATATGCTTAGTCATAATATTGATATCTATTTCTATTGTCGAGAAGTACCAGAAGAGTTTGCTTAAAACTATTATTGATGTATATCTCTTTGACCTAAAGAATATGCTTAGTCATAATATTGATACATATTTCTATTGTCGAGAAGGGCCTGAAGAGTTTGCTTAAATCTATTTTTGATGTATATCTCTTTGCTAAAGAATATGCTTAGTCATAATATTGATACATATTTCTATTTTCGAGGAGGACCTGAAGAGTTTGCTTAAATCTATTATTGATGTATATCTCTATTGACCTAAAGAATACACTTAGTCACAATATTGATACATATTTCTATTGTCTAGAAGAAACTGAATTTGCTTAAAACTAATATTGATGTATATCTCTATTGACCTAAAGAACATGCTCAGACATAATATTGATATGTTTTTCTATTATCGAGAAGAACCTGAAGAGTTTGCTTAAAACTAATATTGATGTACATCTCTCTTGACCTAAAAAATATGTTTAAATCCCTTATTGATGACTATCTGTCATAATTTGAATTATTTGGAGAATTTGCTTAAAACAGATATTGACATCTATCTCTATTGACCTAAAGAATATGTTTAAAACCCATATTGTTGAATATCTGTAGTATTTAGAATGATCTGGAGAGCATTTGTATAAAACAATTATTGATATATATCTCTATAGACCTAAAGAATATTCTTAAAACTCATATTGCTGCAAATCTCTAATCATTAGAATGATCTGGACTGCATGCTTAAAATTAATATTGACATATATCTATATTGGCCTAAAGAACATGCTTAAAAACCATATTGGTGCATGTCTCTAATATTTAGAATAGTCTGAAGAGTCTAATTACAACTAATATTGACATATATCCCTCCTGACATAAGAATATGCTTAAAATCCATGTTGATGAATATCTCTATAGAATAGTCTGGAGAATTTGCTCAAAACTAATATTGGCAGATATCTCTATTGGCATAAAGAATATGTGTAAAACCTATATTGGTACATATCTCTAATATTTAGAATGGTCTGGAGAATTTTCTCAAAACTAATATTGGTAGATATCTCTATTGGCCTAAAGAATATGCTTAAAACCCATATTAGTGCATATCTGTAATAATTAGAATGATCTGAAGCATTTAGTGAAATGTTAATCTTGAAGCATGCAACAACTTATTTCTTGATCTGATTTAGTAATCTTCCAATATAAATCATTTTGTTTTGTCTATTTTGCGCTGCATCTTATAAAATTCATAAGATCTTTGCATGCTGTATTCTTTTGTAAAATGATTCCTAAGAGAGTTTATTTTAATATTAATATGTGTTGAAAAGCAGTAAAATCCTTGAATGTAAATACTTATTATTAAGGAAAATTATTAAATTTAAATCTTGATGAACATTTTTTTCTGGCTCTATCCAAAGAAATTCACTATTTAAAGAAACAACATGAAGAATTTAAATTCAATAAAAATTCTATTAACTCAATAGATATTTTTCTAGCAATCAATGGATTCTAATGCAATATATCAAAGAATATTAATGGAAAAATTTCAAACAATCTTCAGGCAAAAATTATTTTTTGCAATAATGCAGATTATTTGGAATGACAACCGGAAATTGTAAACAAAACATTTTCAATACAATTTCTTAAGAGAAAAAAATAACAGTTCTGTTTGTACACAGTCAATATAAATTTTTTCTTCTATGTACCATGCCTCTTCAGTACTTTGATGATCATTGCTCTCCCCATTTTCCTGTCTTTTGTAGCTTTTAATATATTTTGTCTTTTGGTTATTTCTCTTAAACCCTGTTCTGGCATCCATTTACCCAAACTCACTACATAATTTATGCACTGTTTTCTTTAATCCCTATTATCTTCAATCTGTCCTGTGAGTATCAAATTTTCCGAGCCCTCTTTCCTCATTATGTGCCCTAGAACTTTCAGTTGTCTCTTTCTGATGTTAAGTTTCCATTTTCTCTAATATTTTGTCATTGCTCAAATGTTTGGTCTATGGCATTCACACCATCTTTGTGTAGAACCACATTTCTGTTACTTCAAGTCTCTTCTTCATCTATGAGGAGATTGTCTACAATCACTCTTATATAGAAGGAATGATATTAACAGTTTACTACTGTTTTCTTTGTTGCTAATTAAATATTCCTGGTTCTTTACTTAGCTTCTGGAAGGCATCTATCACTATTCCAATGCATCTTTCATTCTAGTGTCTCTGTTAAAACACTTTTTATATATTTAGATTGCTATACGTTTTTTTTTATTTTGATGTCTCCAATTTGTAGTTTGCATGTTGGGCTATGCTTTTTTCCTAACAACCATTATTGCTAAGAGCTACAAAGGGTAGGAGATTGTGGAGTTCTATGATTGCCCACCTCCTGAAGGAATATGGCATGTATCCCAGAATTCACACTTAAGTCACTGATAAAGTGGCATCTTGGTCCCACTCTTTCACCATTGAAACAGCTAAATGTAGCCATCTCTTCTACTCCAACAGCTTCTTATCTCGCACCTCTCATCAGTGGAACTTCCTTCCTATCACTTGCTTCTCTGATAGCTATAATCTTCAAATATTCAAATGTAATGTCAATTGACATCTTCTGATGCCTTGACCTTGATCTCTGTCCTTCTCTTTATTCTTTTCCCAAAACTCCTCTTTTACTCTCACTCTCTGTAACCCTTTGCATGCTAGTGGCACTCTTGCCTTGCTTTGGGTGATTTGTTTAAAAAGAAAAATTAAATCTCACCTGTCTGCAAGTGGGCGACTCCAACCATTGTTGAATATAATGTATGTTTTCATTTTTAACCTAATATTTATTTTCTTCTCTTGATTACCTACATTGTCTTCCTACCTTTTTGCTTGAACACTTTTTCATGTTTGTTTATTAGGAGTAGATAGGCTTTCCTATCTCTTGAACATGAGTTGAGGCTCATCCCTTGTTTCTTGTTTGGGAAGGGGTTCCCAATACCTTTCCTTTTTTTCAGGTGTTAATATACTATCATGAATTTCTAGTGATATGTATGGATGGTGGCAGTGTCACTTTATACTGAAGGTACTGGGTTGGCAGTTTTCTGGTTGCTGTTCTTGACTGGTAGTTAGGAGCCTGGACACTTTGCATAGAATCTTGAGAGGCTGCTCTGATCAACAGTTGCATAATATCAGGGTTCTTGCAGTGCCATGTCATTCATGGAAGGGTGGGTAACCCTGGGGCCACACTATGTTGCAGTCTTCACCAGTTGCCTTTTGCACATGTTACATTACATGACTGACTACTACTACTACTACCTTTGGCCTTTTCTTTATCAATATAACAGATCATGACTATAAACAACCAAAGATATAAACCTAAACCAGCAAAAAAAAACATCTAAACTAATCTTAACTCTTCAATCCCCTCCTCTGATTTCTCAATTCCTGGCTACCTTCCTTTACTTAGAAATGACTCTAATGCCCACATGCATGGCCTGGGAATTTATGTCCATGAACATCTCCCTCTGGCTAGGGAACTCTCTCTTGAATGTACAGATCATTCTTACATGTGTCTCTCTGTCTCTCTCTACTTAACTCAGTCAGCTATCTCTTCTTTCTCTACCATTTCCCTTCCTCTCAAGACTGTTGCATGCTAAATAGTATTTTTGATAATATAGATAAGACTATCTTCCTACACCCATTTGTAAATATATTTGTGTTTGATGACTTTACTGCCCACCATACTAGGCAGCTTAAATACTCTGTCACTGACCTCACTGGCATACAAACCCTTAACTTATCAATCACTAAATCTCTCACACAAGTGGTTGACTTCCCTACATGTTTCCCCAGTAACCATGATGGAAATTCTTCTCTTCTCAATCTCTTTTTTACCTGTATCCCTGACTCTTGTCTTACTAAGCAGCTCTGCTCTCTTGGCAGTAGTGTCTGCAAACACCTCCTTCTGCACCCCCACCAGCCAAGAACCTCCTACCTATATCTTCCTGTTATCAATGAACAGATTGGGACTCATTCCATGATTTCCTTTATGATGTCCCTTGGAATAAAGTTTTTATCATCCGATTCAAAAATGCACATCTGAGGTCTCATCGTGGGTGAAAGCTGGCACTGATGCTTTCATTCCAGCAAGAAAATACCAAGTTAAGCCATGTTCATCTCCTTGGTTCTTACCTACATACTCAGCCACTATAGCCCACAGGAATCACTTCTTCCGACTGTACCAGAGTGACACATCTAGTTGCAACATGTGTCTCTTTGTCTCTGTGATGCTTTCATTCCAGCAAGAAAATACCAAGTTAAGCCATGTTCATCTCCTTGGTTCTTACCTACATACTCAGCCACTATAGCCCACAGGAATCACTTCTTCCGACTGTACCAGAGTGACACATCTAGTTTAACATGTGTCTCTTTGTCTCTGTGATATTTTCATTCCATTTCAAAGTAAAATACCTATTAAGCCATGTTCATCTCCTTGGTTCTTACCTACATACTCAGCCACTATAGCCCACAGGTATCACTTCTTCCGACACATCTAGTTGCAACACGTGTCTCTTTGTCTCTGCTCATAATGATTGCAAGCATGTCCTCAATGAAGCCAAGTTAGTGTTTGCTGATAGAGTGAAACAAGTTTGGTTCTAGTGACTATTGGTGGCTCTGCAAGAGTGTGCTGAACAACAGCAAGTCCTCAATCCCTCCTCTATTCAATCAGTTCGATGTCCTAACATCTACAGCAGATAAAGTTGAATGCTTTGTTCAGAAATTCTCATTCAACTCAACACTCAACTCATTTGGTGTACCAACACCTGATTTCCCCACTAGAACTGAGTCCATACTGAGTGATGTGGGCATAACTCCATTGCTGGTCTCTGAAATCATTTCTAAATTAGATTCCCATAAGACAAGTGACAGGATACCAGATGTCATCCTAAAGAAATATGCTACCGACCTGGCTCCAGTTCTCTCCAAACTATGCAACTATTGCCTCACTACTTCCTGCTTTTCAACTTGTTAAAAGTCCTCCTCTGTCATCCCTGTTTTTAAGAACTCTGGGGAACCTTTTAACCCCTCTAACTTATTGGTCTCCTACTGCTTTTCAGCTTTAATTAAACATCTTACCTCTGATGACCTACTCTCTGACAAACAATATGGTTTTTGTTTTGCCTGGTCTACCACTAATGTGCTTACGGCCATCACTCAATATGTATATCAAGTATCTGTCTATATTTCTGAGATGAGGTATTATGTACATTATTTACATTATTCGGACTATTATCCTCATCTTTGTCGCCATATTTATTACAACATTTCAGCCTTTCAGTATCTGTCTATATTTCTGAAATGAGGTATTATGTACATTATTTACATTATTCGGACTATTATCCTCATCTTTGTCGCCATATTTATTACAACATTTCAGCCTTTCAGTATCTGTCTATATTTCTGAAATGAGGTATTATGTACATTATTTACATTATTCGGACTATTATCCTCATCTTTGTCGCCATATTTATTACAACGTTTCGGCCTTTCAGTATCTGTCTATATTTCTGAGATGAGGTATTATGTACATTATTTACATTATTCGGACTATTATCCTCATCTTTGTCGCCATATTTATTACAACGTTTCGGCCTTTCAGTATCTTTCAGTATGTATGCTCAGGTAGTTGGAATGTTGAACTAAACCCTTTATTTCTCTCACTGGGGTAAACTGTTCTAGTTCCACGTGCCATGTTTAATGGATGTCAGTTATCAGTTATCTCCTGTTAATTTCCCTCTGAAAGTTCTCTTCTGCCTTAACCGGGTATTGAACTCACACTCTTTGGGTCCTGTCACTGGATCTAACTAAGGCCTTTATTCACTGTGCCATGTGTCCCTGAAGAAGGCCAGAATGTACAATGGCCAAAACGTTGTAATAAATATGGCGACAGAGATATGGACAATAGTCCGAATAATGTAAATAATATATGTATATCAAGCTCTTGACAATAACAGTGGAGCTTGTGCTGTGGCTCTAGATATCTTAAAAGCATTTGACAGAGTTTGGGCATGCTGGTCTTCTATATAAGCTTCAGGACTATGACATTACAGGACGATTATTTGATTTAATCTAATCATTCCTATCAAATCATGCAATGAAGGTTGTTCTGAATGGGCTCACTTCCAGATCTTTTCACATGAACATGGGTGTCCCTCAGGGCTCTATCCTGGGTCCTACACTGTTTCTGATCTTCATCAATGATCTTCCTGATATCATCAGTTCCGAAGTAGGCATCTGTGTTGATGACACTACCATTTATTCTTGCCTCAATAGTAAATCCATCAACACTGACAAAGATAACCTGGCTCCTGCTTTTGAAACGTGGTTAACGGGCTACGAAATGGCTTGTAAATTTTAATGCCTCCAAAATTAAACAACTCCCATTTAACCACCATAGAGAAACATCCCTGCCTGACATCAGCATCGCTGATGCTCAACTCCAGGAGAGCATCTCATTGTGCCTTCTTGGCCTCATGTTCTCAAATAACTTAAAGTAGAACAACTACTTTGAATCTACTGCAAGGAAACTTGGTTTATTGTGTTGTGTCAGAAGGTTTTCTCATCAGAGTCCATCTTACACATCTACAAAACTATCATTTTTCCATGCATTGAATACTGTTGCCATATCTGGTCTGGTACCCCTTTCTCTTACTTGCTTCCCTGATAACTATAATCTTCATAAATTTAAATGCAATGTCAATTGCCATCTTCTGTTGTCATGAATCCCATTCATCTTTTATCCTTTCCTCTTTTCAGTCTTTTCTCTCATTTTCTTTCTCTGTAATCCCCCTGCATACTAGTGGCACTCTCACCTTGCTTGGGGTGAATTGCTTAGAAAAATGAAAAATAAAAGAAAGAGATGAATTAAATACATCAGATTGATATGAACTTTATGTTCCTTATTATTATCATGTTCTGTTTTTTCCTCTTTTTTTGAAAAATTTTTAACTCAGTATGAAGACACATGAGACATACCATAATAATTTATTAATAATTATATAATAAATTAATGATTAATATAAATATAAAAGATAATTATTTATAATATTAATAATAATAATATAATAATAATTACTATATTATTTATAATATTAATATTTATAATATTAATAATTAATATTATAATTAATAATAATTTTACTGGTTCAAAGTCACTAGGATTTAATCAAGTGTTAAGTCATTGCACATACTTTTTATAGCTTGAACAAGTGCCAAAAAGTACTACAGCGACTCCACTCACAAAGGAAATAAACTCAGTCTAGTGAGTGTCCAAATCTACCATTTATCCGTGCATTAAATACTGCTACCATATCTGGCCTGGTGCTCCTGCTATGCATAGAAGATTCTTGACAAAATCCAAAGAAGGATCTGCAATGTAATTGATCCTGACAAGGCATCTCAACTTTAGCTACTTTCTCATTAATGTGACATGACTTCCCTCTGTCTTTTCTACAAATATTTTCATGGCAGCTTTTGTGACAAGCTTTTTTCCCTGGTGCCTCAACTATATGAATTTAAGCATGCTACTAGATTGGCATTTAGCTCCCACCCTTTTACTGTTGAAGTAGTTAAATGCAACCACCACTTCTACTTCAACAGTTTTTTTTCTTGCACTTCCCACCTGTGGAACTCCCTTCCATTTACTTTCTGCTCTGATAACTACAATCTTTAAAAATTGGAATGCAATATCAATCACTATTTTCAGTCTTCTTGATTCCCATTTATCTTTTGTCCTTCCCTCAATCCTCTCTCGATAAAATGATTGAAAAAAATCTCAGATATTGTTCTGAACCTCAGGCTCTATTTCACCACAACACAGAAAAGAAAGTATTTGAAAAGAGAAATTGAGGTGAATACCAAGACTTGTATTCACTGCTGGGAAGTGTTTTAACAGAGGATGGAATATGCAATACTGAAATGCCAAGCCACATATAGTGAAAGATGCTTTCCAAATGCTAAGCAAAGTATTAATAGAAAGAAAAAATTTCATTAAAAACAAAGCACAGAGTACTGAACTGTTACATAATATCAGTTCTCCTATATGGCAGTGAATGCCGGACAGTCTCTTCCCAGTTAAGAAAGAGACTTGAAGCAACAGAAATGTGTTTCTACAGAAGGATACTGATCTAGTTGCAATTCTAGTAGCATGTTTATGTAGTTGATGCACCAAGGAGGAAGGCTCGTTAGAACAATTGCCATAAAAATATTTGTAAAAAAGACAGAGTAAAGCCACATCACAGCAATGGGAAAGTGACTGGAGACAAAATACTTTAGTAACCTTCATTTCAATTTCAAACATTTTCTTGAATTTCATTGGTTGTTAAATATGAAATAAGCTTCAAGAATTTTCCATAACAAAACAATCAAATTCTGTGCAAAAGTCGGCTCAGCCAACGTAAAAAATCTTTCTCAAATTCATCCCAAATTTAAATGTTTCAAAAAATCCTATTTGCTAAAAAAAAATGCAACATTTGCCCACGCATTTCTCAGAAGAATTTGCAACAGCTACCAAGCCCCATTGAACTGATTTAGTCATTAAAATACTATAAATAGAAATAGCAAATGAATTTTCGTCGCATTCTGAGATTCACACAGGCAAAAGATATACACAGGAATTATGCTTCAGCGAGATGCCAAGGAAACAAACTTCCTTTATGAGGGATTAGAAAATTTTACACAACAAACTTTCTCACTCAATATCTTTCATTTGTCTAAGTTAAATTCAACCTTTAAATCAAAGGCAGACAACTTTTTAGACATTGTACATTTCTGAAACAGCAAAGTAGTTTTTCTCTAAAATATACTTTTGCACACATCATTACAAACAAATAAATTGTAAATTGTGTATATAAAATTTAATTTGTTGTTTCAAACATGTATTTTTTGTCATGGCCATTTCTTATAAATTATGTTTGTGGATATTGCATATTTTATTTGCAGCACAATCTTAAATATTCATGCAGCCTTTCTAGATACACTACAATACCATATAATTTTACCATTTTTGTCTAGTCTACATATTCTGTAGGAAATTATCTACACTATTAAATAAATGATATTTATAGCTATATTACAATTACTGAGTATGTTTTATGATCAAACCATTATTGAATAAAATATCGTGTCCCATTCAAAAAAAAAAATATGTCTTGCTTCATAATGACAATGCTCTTGCAAACATGGCATCACCACTAACTAAAAATTTAAACTGCAATGTGTCAAACTGTTTTCATCTTTTAATCAACAGGATCTTCTATATGCCATATCTTTTAAAGATATTGGCAATCAAGGCTCTCCACAATTTCCTGACCTTTGTAGCTTGTTGCAGGTTAAAAATGTTTTGGTAAAAATAAGTCAAAAATTTTTACTTGGATTTTACACTATTGCTACAAGTGTGTGTACATTGTATGGTAAATATTTATAGGTTCCTGAAACATTTGTCTCAAAAACAATATTGGTGGACACAAGTGAGTCCAGGTAAAAATAAAAAACACAAAAATAAATGAATTTAAAACAAAAAGAAATCCTAAAATCTCATAAGTCTTCTAGAAATAATGAATGCCTGAAAATGGCCGGATGGTATTTGGTTGAAACTTCTATAACAATCAAAGATCAGAATAAAAGTTTGAGTGAACTGAATGAGTCAAAGTATATTTCTAAGAATTTCTAGCATTACATAATCAGTTTTTGACCAATTTTACCAAAATTATTTTGGTCGTTATGAATCCCGTTTATGTTATATTGAAAAAGGAAATTGATTTTTATTGTCTCTTCTGATGACTTCAGGAATTTTAAGTGCTTTGCGGAACTTTCTACAAAGTAACTTTAATGAGAATACTATGATTACCAACTCTTTTTATAGTGTAATGAAAACATTTTATTAATATTTGAAAATTTTTAAAAAATTATTTCACTATAATTATAGTTTTTTGTTATTTTGATTCCTTGCGGAGTTCAGATAGGCCAAAAAATAGAACACTTTGAATTTATTAATTTTATTAACTGAAATATTTCCTTCTAAATGCTTAACTGAATGGAATTATTTATATTGGTTGATTAATCAATATCACAAGAAGAGTAATATGATACTGTTGATCAGAAATTGATTTTTATGCACATTGTTATTGATCAACAATAAACTGTTAATGATTTTATTTCTCTATTTTTCTGTGTTTTTTCTCTTTTGTTTTAGTTATTTTTTAATATATAGCAAATGTTTATCTTCTGTTTCCTTAATTCTGCTTCTTTTATTGTCCTTTCTTCTTAATAATGATTTTTTTCTCGGATTCTTTCACTCTCAGTTACCTTTGCATCCTAGTGGCTTTATTGCCTTACTTGGGGGGAATGATTAAAAAAAATAAAATGCTTAAAGAATTTTTTTAAGAAATACATAAAACTGATGATTTGTTTTCAACGATGTCATTATATTAATATTTTACTTCATGACAACCAAGTTTACATACTATTCATCTCATACGTACTGTTCCTCAAAAAGACATAGTTGATCATGGCTCTCAACAACTTCCAGTCTTTTGTTGCTTGAAGTGACTTTCAAGTCTTTACCATCCTTCTTTGTCATTATTTTGCCATCCATTCTCACAAACTTAAGTAAATTACTCACTGTTTCCCTCTGTTGCATCATGGGAAAATGAATTTCTTTTTTTTGTTTTTTTTTTATTCGTTATTATTATTTTATTTATTGGTTTTATTTCATTTCATCCCCACACCTCTTGCCTTCAACTGGGGGTGGTATATTGGCCTGCAAACAGATATTGAATGACAGAAGACAACAACAAACAAAGACTTGAGTAAAACATATCTTCCCAAGTTTATTTTTGTTAAAGAAAATGCATAAAGAAAATAATGTTACAGTGCAAAAGGCAAATAAATTACTCTGAAAGTTCATATAGAGGGTGAGAATAACCTTGTCTGAACAGTTTTTGGTAGTCACTAGAGAGTGTTGCCCTGAAGAAAACAGTTCTGTAATCAGTCAAGAGCATTGTCCTGAAAGGTACAGTTTATTGCATATCATTGCTTCTGGTAAGGATAGCTGGAGCAAGAAGCCTGTTGAAGCTAGCTTGAACTGGAGGCATACTAGAGATGGCTGGAGGGAGCAGCAGGAACTGGTGGTCTACTGGAAATGATGATATCTGGCCAGCTGGAACTACTGCTGATGGCTGGAGCTGTAGGCTGGCTGTCAGATGCTACACTTTGATCTTCATCTACTTGACTGCAGAATGCTTGTTTTCTTTTTGTTGTTTTTTTTTTTTTTTGTCTTGCTTTTGAGGCCTTTTTATATCCTGAATCCTGTCTTACAATAATGCTGGTTAAGCTTCTTCTTTCAGTTGTTTTTAAAAAATGTGGGAGTGCCAACAGGATACTAGAAGTGTTAAATTCTTTAGGTCTTTTTTCCTCATTATGTGTCCCAGAATTTTCAAGTCTCTTTCTGATTGTAAGTATAAATTTCCCACAGTATTCTCAGTAACTATCAGGAGAACCACATCTATGATGCTTCAAATATTCTCTTCTGTGAAGAGGTCATCTAGCATTAACTATTATATCATAGATTAGATCTCATGTGAATGCAAGTCTCTTCTTCATCTCTGATTGTCCAGCATTTAGGAGATTATCTATCACATAGCATAAAATTTCTTATCCTCTGCTTAGTTTCTATAAGGCAACTTTTTCTATTCTGATGTATCTACAAATTTTTGTGTCTCATTTTCTATTATCTGTGACTATATTACTCCAGTAGTTAAACTTCACAACCTGGTAGATTTCTATATTCCCAGCACATAGATCACAATTTACATTTCTTTTTCTCTCTTTTTTTTTTTTGGTTGATACTTATGCATTCTTTCTTCATACAGGTAATTAGTTAGTCCAATGTTTTGTTAATATTTCATTGGTGAAAAAAAAATTTTTCTTAACATAATGTAAGATGAGGAAAACATATACCAAGTTTAACAACAATATTGTCCACACCAGGTGTAACAGCAAAATTGTCCAATTGTTAGATTAAGCTTTGAACTCTTGTATCTTAGAAACGATTAATGATATTTTAATGGATTTCTCCAAGGTTTTTATAACTGTAGTGAAAGAGAGAATCCCCTACCTCAAAAAAAAGAGTTGTTTGTGTTTTGTGTGTGATCTGCCAAAGGAAGATTAAAGAAAAAGTACTTAGCAAAAATCTACTACTTTAAGTATAAGAATCTATGCTAATGCTCTTTCCTCCCCTGAATGGTGTGGCCAATCAGAAAAATCACTTAATGAATAAAAGCTGTTGTTTTTTGCTTACTGGCAGGGTGATTTTTTTTCTGAGCTTGGTAGACAAATATGTGCTTTTTGCTGGTGAGAAGTGAAGGTTGGATTTGTAACCCCATTTTGTCATTACTACATTGCCTGTTGGACTGTTCCGACAGATTTTCATTTGAACTATAAATTGGCTACAAGTTTGGGAAGGAGAGACAGAAGAAACCTACTGCAGGTGTTTATTGCTACAATAAGTTTACAGTTTGTTTTTTTTTCTCTACAAAGTTTTTATAACACTATTGGATTTTACTTTGAACACTAAGAATCTAAGTAGCTCTGTTGAAATGATGACCCCTCTTCCTGTTGTGACCTCTCTACTGTTCCCTCTTTTTAAACTTATTCCTCATTCTCTTGATGGTTCTTGAATGAACTTTGAAGATGGAAGCCAGAGTATGAATGTTGGTACAATTACTGAAAGCCTGAATGATTTTTTCCTCTCACTATTGCTCATTTGAGAAGACATAGCAGGGCTGTCACAAAATGGTTTTAACCAGTTTTCTTTCTATCTGAATAGCTCAAAGAGTTTTCAGTGATTCTTATAACAAATGGGGTCAAGATGGCTAAACGTCTTATCTGAAGACCTAGAAAAAAGAAACTCAAATAGTTTAGTGCTTTTTAGATATTAAACATGTTGTGAAATGGACAATTATTCCACATTGTTACACGATTTGAACAATTTTGCTGTTACACCAAGTATATGTGGCATTTGTCAGTCTCGAGAGACCCTGAATCTGTGCCTGAAGAACTATGCCTCAGCTGCTAATGGCAACACAGTATCTGTTATGGATGTACAAGCCCACACCAAAGTGATAGTCTCAACTGCAATGAATGTATGTGAAGACACTCCCCTACCACTGATGTCACTGTGTTGTTTTCTTTCCATCAAGATTGCTTCTCCCTAGCTGCAAGGCAAGGAAAACAAATTCATTTCAAAATACTATGGATGGGGTATACAGAAATAAACACTTTTAATTTGCTTTCAGTTTTCACAGTCAAAATGAACTCAAATGAATCTATATTATTCTTTCTTTGTCTAATCATTTCACCCCAAGCAAGGCAATAATGCCACTAAGACACAAGGAGGTTACAGGGAGTGGGAGAAAATGAGAAGACTTTAGAAGGAATTAGTAATCCAATTCTAAGCAGAAAACAACTAATAAAGCTCTACTCTTGTTCAATCGATAAGGAAGGAAAGTGAATGAAAGTGATAGGCAAATCTATCTTTGCTTGTGCTTTTTCAACATGGGATTCCAAAACCATGTGATATGGTGTACAAGTGGGACCCAAAACGAAAGAGCAAGATAATATTTCAAAATGGGAAAAATACAAATTGAAATTCATAATAAAGTTTTCACACTGGCAATTCCTGTTTATTCAATCTCACAATGTTGACTATTCTCCTGATTTTTCAATTTGAGAAGCAAAGGCCCAATAATAAATCATAAATCCTATGAAAACATACATTTTAAAACAAAATGGATACAAAATTCACTATGATTCATGTCTTTTGACAATTTGTACTATAAATATATTTTTATAAACAAATCATATACAGTCTCAACAAGCAATCCTTCTGCTTGCAGAAGGAAGGTTGTCTTGATTTAATAAAATACTTTCAAGGACTTTTAAATGATAGTTGGAATGTGATCTACATAAAACAGAGGACACAACCCCACCCAGAAGGATGATGCACACTCAAGATTTTATGAGGAATTCTGTGATTTTAGATTCAGATATGATAGCATACTTATGCAAATTATTTAGTTCAGCTTTTCTAATAGATTTTTTTTAATCATTTCACTCCAACCAAGGTAATAAAGCCACTAAGACACAAGGGGGCTACATAGTGTGAGAGAATATGAGATCAAAGTTAACTGGGAAGCATGAAGCTGAAAGTGAGTTCTACAAGTGACAAGTACAATAGAAGAAAATGTTAGCATAGAACTTATGGTTACATCTAGCCATTTCAACTGTAAAATGATGCTGGGATATGTTGAGTAATTCTCTTCTCTAGAAGTTGAGAGGTTTTACCTATATAGTCAGTTTCACACTGACATTTAAACTCGTATATTACAGAATTAGTTTTAAAGATAATCAGTGTATCTATTTGAATTGGTTTTGAGATAACTGAAGAGGAGGACATTATGTATAAATTGACTGAAAGTACTTTTGATTCGGGAAATAATTATGTTTTACACATATAATATCTTCATCTATACCTAACAACCTTGGTACAGCTTCAGGTAGCTTAGTTTTGAATTCAAAGTTACCCTTCTGTTGCATATCAGTTGAGGAAAGACATTTGGTCTTACTTCTGCTGCATCAGTATGTGAGCAGAAATTAAACTGGTGATATCATAAACAGGAAATGCATCTGGTGGATAGAATAAACAGGACATACAGGTATCCTGAGCCTTGAACAAACAGAGTGCACAGGTAAAAAAGTGGAAGAAAAATCATGTTTTCATGGGCACATGCTGGAAGAGGTGTAGCCACATCAATTTGCATAGGTGACATCCTGGAAGAAGGCACAACCACATGAGGTTATATAGGTGTCTAAATGCTGGTCCAGTTCTTGATCTGGACAGAGAGGCTGACGAGAGGTTCACCTAAGATTTGTCTCCATCAATTCCTGTGTGTACAATCCTAACATCTGTGATTCTCCTTCATTCTACTCATTCTCCGCAACTTGAACAATAAAGATATTTATATATGATGTAATGAATATGCAAACACCTGGATTCCTCCTCACAGTAATATGGTTGGCTGGTGTCAGCCATAAATACAGACTGATGTGGAGATACAGGGGCTACAACTATTGCCTACGCCTATTGTCTACCACTACAACGAGGACCAGTCCATTAAGGTTACCTGCTAGATTGTCCTACTCGGTTACAGTAGTCCAAAACCACTTTGCAACTTCAAACAAATATATCCCTTTCCGGGACATATCAATATATTTTATATATAAGTGTCCATCGATTATTTCAGCCCAGCGGCAATATGTCTCCTAGACTGGTGGCCATTCATGGTCAGAGAGTCTACTCTGTTCATACTTTTTGCAAAGGTATCTGTGCAAAAGGAAATGTAACAAACTTAACCTAAATTCAAAATTATCACCACTGACTCTTTCTAAGATGTTAACCATTATGCTACCTGCACATCCATTCTTGAAAATCTGATATTATAAATGGCTGAAATGGAATAAGTCATCATACAATTGTGTTTTATAGAACTCTGCTACAATTCGTGTCAGTTTATATGTCAGTCAGTTATGGGCCATGTGTGATACATGCTTCGGCGATCATGTATCTTTTGATACATGACTGACGTGACAGATTTTTTGCCATTTCTTTCTGCAGTAGACCAGTTACCATCCAAGGCTATAGAATCCAGTCTGTCTTTCTATTTACCCATAGCTGGAGGGAAGAATAAGAGCATTTATAGCATGTAATGTAATGGATTCAACTAGAATTTGAACTCAGCTCTCCGATTCCTCAATCTGAGCCACTATCCATTACTCTACTGTACCTCTTATGTACAAGACTGAATAATGTTAAAGAACAATTGCATGATCTAATTTATAGCTCTAAGTGATTATTTTATTAGACACAAACAAATGAATGCTGAACATGTATGCAATATCAATTCTCCTATATGGCAGTGAATGCTAGACAATTTCCTGACAGACAAAGAACAGACTTGAGGTAACAGAAATGTTGTTCTACAGAAGGATATTAAGAATATCAGGGACTGAACATGTGAATAAATTTTAATGAAAATGGAAACAAACAGTACCCGCACTTAGAAAGGTTAGAGAAGTATAACTATTGGAGTAATATAGTCACAGATAATGAAAAATGAGACACAGAAATCTGAAGATACATCAGAATAGAAAAAGATGCCTTATAGAAACTAAGCATAGGATTAAAGGACAGGAAAATTTTACTAGAAACAAAGAAAAGAGTATTGAACTGCTATGTGATAGATAATCTCCGAAATGCTAGACAATCAGAGATGAAGAAGAAACTTGAATTCAAGTGAGAATTAGAAAGAGGCAATTCTAGGGCTCTTATTGGGAAAAAGGGTTTGGAGAATTTGACACTCATAAAACGTACTGAAGTCATGAGAGACGGCAGAAAGCAGTGTCTAACCTAATTAATGAGCTTGTGTAAATGGTTGGCAGAACAGGTATTAAAAGACAAACCTTATTCTCTCTGTAGTACCAAAAATGGCAACTTACCCCGTCAAATCAAACAACAGCATGTTGTATGTATCCTATGTTGGAAAAGAAAGAAAGAGCATACATGACTCTTGTTTATATATGAGAATGTCATGCAAATTTTTGGTCACACCTCAATCAATCACTGACTTCTCGACCTAGATATAAACAGGTGTTGCACGTGGCTAGTGGATTGGCTCTTTGAGTCGTTACACAGCATGAAAGAGGATTTCTCGAGATGTACAGCTGCTGTATTGAATTTTATCCCCTCAAAATTCTACAAAGAGATACAAAGGAAAAGAAGTTGTGGAGAGTCGTGATCAGCCATATCCTGAAGGCACATAGAAGAAGGAAATGTGCTTATTTATTCTTCAATTTATCCTCTCTTTCTCTATCTCTCTTTTTTCCATGTGAAAAATAGTCAAGAATGAATTTTTTAAAAAAAAATAAGCATCATAAAACATTTTTTCCAGAAGTTCCCTAATCATATTAATATCATCTAACATGACAATCTTTTCATTTAAAATACTTCAATTCAATTTTCAGTCTTTGATTCTTCTTGAAATTACATGGCAGTGGAGTAGACTGCATTCGATAAGCAAATTATTTTGAAATGTTATTCAGATTAATTTCTGTAAGAAGTTATACTACACTGTATCTCACAAATCATCAAAGATCTTCAGCAATTTTTTAGTGCAGTTATATCTGTTGATTATTTTCCCATTTTAAGAGTTATTTTACCCTTTGTGACCTCTAAAGTAATTAAATAATTCTATTTAACCGTCAAATCATTTTACAACTTCAGACACACAACATGCCTATCAATTTGAGACTTCAAAATTCAGGATATTTCATAGCTACTGTTTTTTTCTTTTTACATCTGTGCAGTTTAAATCAAACATAATCCTAACTATTCAGATAGATGCCATCATTCAGCAAATAAGCCTTTAGATTTCAGCAAGTATTCATTTTATATATCATTAATACGTTGGCTCATTGATAAAAAATTAATTGGCTAATAATACTTTTAAAAATAACAGATCATTTGAAAATTAAAAAAATTCTTCCTCATGCATTGAAACTTTCTGCACTCTAGAAAATAAAATTATAGTGTATATATTAAAGATACTAATGGGTGAGCTAATGGAAGAAAAGGATATTCTTCGAGTTGTATTTCCCCCAAGATTAGTGTTATTATGTCCCTGATATAATAACACCTTATTTCCCAAGCGGAACAGAATAGCTGTAAGAAAAGGAATGACAAACATACTTTGTTCTCAGAGATAGTCTTATACCACTAAGTTATACACAAAATTATATATAAATATTTACATTTGTCCCATGCAGAGAAACTATAAGATATGTTTGCACAACAAGCAGTGTGAAAAGGAAAAACAAAACGATAGGGTTTTACTTATAATAATTCCCAATGGACCCACATGACTTCCTCTTGACCAAAGGTAAATAATTGCCTTTTGTATCCCGACAATTCTGTGGAACTTTTCTCACACAAAATGTAAATACAACCAAATCATTTTTCTATAATTTCATTAATATAGTTAAATTTAGAATAATAAAAATTTTCATATTGAAATTTGAGAAAGTTCTTGAAATCAGGTTTAAAATTTAAGCATACTTCTTTTTGGATAAGAAAAATCCACAGGAAAAAAAAACAAATAATATTTTCATTTTTTACGATGAGCAATACTTTTAATAAAATAAGTAATAATTTAATAAATGGATGTTTTAATGAAATAAGTAATATTTAATGTATGGTAATGAAATCAGTAATATTTTAATGAAGTAAATATTAATCAATTATAAATATGTAATTAATGTTCATATATATTTAGTTTATTAAAATGTCAGACTAGCATAAGTGGTGGCTTTGGTTATATCTACTGTTGCCCAGTAATAATAAAAAAGATGGCAGAGGAGAAGTCAAAAGAAGGTAAATCATTTTTTTTTATTTTTCTAGAGAACATGTTATTAAAATGTAGAAATGTATAACACACCAATCCTGCAAAAGAAAACTAGTGAATGTTGCAAAAAGCTGTTTTTGCAAACAAATCCAGCATGTTATATTGCAAGAGCCTATGTCTACTTATGAGTCCTGTGGAATGTTTTGTTGAAGCAACATCTACCAGAAGACTGTAGTAGTAGCTATTAAGTGTCACATAATCGGTCACATAATAATTAGGGAAGAGAAAGAGAGTTAATACAATAATTGCATTTATTTCATAAGGATACTATAATAGAATAACTTAGCAATATTTATATTCTCTAAATGTAGCCACAGATGCAGTTTGGGAAAAATTCTGGTTATCCTTTGGAATTTTTAAATCACTACAATTAGTGATTTAAAAGTTCCATTAGATACCAGTTTTAGTGATTTTAGAATATTCTCATAGAATTTTAATGTTGTCATAGAAATTCGTAAGAAATTATTTCATGTCAGTTTTCAAAATACATCATGTCAATATAAAAAGAGCAAGGAATTACATTGTCAAATATATTTTTCAAAAGATTATTGTTTGTATGTGTCTTCTATGGTAACAAAAAAAGAACACTAAAAGTTTTGTCTATATTTCTGAGATGAGGTATTGTAATTATTTTCCTTATTTACATTGTTTGAACTGTTGTCCTCATCTGTGTTGTTATATTCACAATGTTTTGGCCATTTTATGCTCTGGCCTTCTTCAGGTGATTGAAATTTTGAACCAAAACAAATAAAGAGTTTAGTTCTAAATTCCACTCACCCAAAAAAGCTGGAGTGTACAATGACTGAAACATTATGAATATGACAACAAAGTTGAGGACAACGGTCCAAATAAGGTCAAAAATGTAAATACTAAAAGTTTCTAAGTTAAAATTAGAATTTAGTATGGTTGCAATTATTTTCTTTAAAAAATTAAATCCACTGTTAAGTAAATATCTAAAGAAATCAATTAAACCATTGGTTATATACTCAATGGCCAATTCTATTGATTTCCATTGTTAGGACTGGATGAAGAATTATGAAAATTAGAGGGAAATTTTCAAAACATATGTGTGTTTGGAGAGTCTGGCTTAGAAGTTGTAATATGGTGTACAGCAATTTGCATAACTGGAGGAGAAGACTGGCATTTTATGTTAGGAATTGTACTGGAATCGGAACTGGTCTTGATGAAGGGTCTGAAATCTGGATTTAGATTGGGTTTTATTTCAGATATGTTTGGATTTTTACAGGGACTCCAAGGTTTGTTTGCATTTCCAGAGTAAGAAGCAGAGCTGTCAATGTTGTAATTAATCCAGCTGTTGCTCATCTGATGATGATGATTGTTGTTTGGGTGGCTGGAGGAAGACATACCGGAATACTCTTTATTTAGAGCTTCCAAACATTTTTCTCGATTGTTTGAAAACTGTATGAAATTATAAAAGGAAAAAAAGAAAACAGAAAAAAAAACATTAATTAAACATCATCAATAAAATGCAATGCAAACAAAGAATAAAGAAAAGGAAGAATAACTTCATCTCTATAGGTTGAAAATATAAATTGATGTATAAAAATTACATAAATAACAGACTGAAAACATCCAACATCATGCAAAGTGACTGGGAAAACTTATCACGAGAATCTCCATCCTGATAGAAAGCAGCACACAATGGTAATAAAGACTTTGAACAGAATAGTATTGTGATTGAAAATTCAGAGATAAGTGTCTTAATGTTAATTTCCTTGAAAATGTTACTACAATATTTGATCTAACATGTTATCAATGTGGTCACATTTGCTTAAGCAGGTTAGGACTTAAAAATCATCTAAGATGCCACACAAAACTAAATTTGAGAGAAGTATTCATTACATATTATGAAGTATTTATGTAGCAACTACCACTTTAAATGACATTCAAAATGTTGCCTGATCTGTTCAAGAGAATGTAAGGCCCTAGCAAAAAAAAAAAGTAACATATGTGCTGTCTATATTTGAGGATGAATCAAGTGATGATATTGCTCAAAATAGTATTGTATGTATGCTCAATGGCTACACCAGTGTCACATATGAACAATTTAATTTGTTTTCCTTGCTTTCCTCTCATTTGTTTTGTCATCTTTCCAAAATTCAGATTGAAATGTCAGCATTTTGTATTTATATTTGATACCACTTTTTTTTTTAGCAGATCATTTGGACTAACATATTTGAATTTTATTCATGCTGACAAATATCTTCATTTGTTTCAAAAATGCATCATTTTAATATGAAAATTGCATGGAATTGTCAAATATAGTTTTTTTAATTATTGTTTGTTTGTGTTTCCTAATAGACAGACATGCACAAAAAAATGCAACAGTAAATTTTGTAGCTGTTTCAAGAAAAACAATTCTTATTTCAAAAGGACTGTTTTGGTGGCCTTGCCTCTGCACACTATGTGCATAAGTTCTCTGAATTCAGTTCTTCCAAAAAGTGTAGATAATTCTGCAAAAGCCTTTACCACTATAATCAAATCATCCTGTCATGTGTTGCAGCTCTGTCCTCTTGGCAACTCTGATCATGCATCAGTGTCTATAGATGACTCTCCCACCAGTTACATACCTCCCATTAGCAGAATTTCTTTCTGTTACCAATGCACTGACTGGAACTCATTTTGGGACTTCCTTTGTGATGTCTCCTCAAAGGATATTTTTAATCATCCTGTTCAGAAATGTGCCAGAGAGAGATCTCTTCCTAAATAAAAGCTGGCATCAAGGCTTTCATTCCAGCTCAGAAATACCAAGTGAAACCATGATCATCTCCCTGGTTCTCACTTGCCTGCTTATCCACTATAGTCCACAGAAATTACTTCCAGCTATACCAGAGCGACATGCCTGATTGTAACAGACATTACTTTCTCACTTCCTGTAATGAGTGCAAGGAAGCAAAGTAACTATTTGCTGATAGAATGAGACACCAACCTGCTCATTCATTTTTTTTAGCATGTATGAGTGTTAAAGTTTTTACAGTCCTTGTTTGTAGTTGTTTAAGACGAAAAGAAATGTGATTTCTTCATGTGTGTGTGTGTGTGTGTGAGAAAAAAGAGACAAGTGTGAATGAAAGTGTAAGTGTCATGTTGCTTGGTGAGGAACATGGATGAATAAGGGAATTTTTTTTAAGTCATGGGTGTTGTGAACTATTGGCATATGTTGCCATTCATTCTCCTTACTGGCTTGTCTAGTCTAGAAACTTTGCTTAAATACCCTTCAAAGGGATCATGAACTATGTTTTTTTTTATTGTCAGCAGGAATGTTATCCATTGGTTGAAAAATTTTAAATATTTATTTTCAAAGAATTAATTTATTAACCGAAAAGAAGCATGAATCCACTGACTCAGAAATCATTTTTTTTTTTGTCGTCATTTGGTGTTTGACTGTCTTGTTGTTTATTTCTGTCTTTGCTTCCCACACACTATTTGCACCAGTTGTCTGTATTCAGTTCTGAAAAGTGTGGATGATTTTGCATAAGCCTTAACCACTATAATCAAATCATGTGTCGGAGGTTGTCTAACAATTCAAATATCATTATTTGTCTATGTCTCTTAAGGCAAAAGAAAAGCATTAAAAGTTTTGAAGTTGCTTCTTTTTTTTTTTTAAGATTTTCAAGTTTGTTATCGTCCCAGTTATTATTTCTTCATATTCCATGAAATAAAATTAAATAATTTGTGAATGTTAAGACTGAAAATATAAAAAAAATCATGGAATAAAATCTTTTAATACTATTGCAATTATTGTTTCTTCAAATCACAAATCATTATCTTTCTTTTCTCATGAAGTATCTTTATACTTCAAGGAGGCACAGTGGAGTAATGGGTAGCAGCTCAGATTGAGGAATCGGACAGCAGGTTTCAAATTCCAGCCAGATCCATTACATTCACATGCACTAATACTTTTTGGAAAGATATGAATCCTCTTCTTCTCCCCCACCTCAGCTAGGGATAAATAACAGGACAGGCCAGGTTCTATAGCCTTGGATGGCAACTGGTCTACCGCAGAAAGAAATGGCAACCTACTGCAGGAAAAAAATCTACCTCATCAGTCATGTCTTGAAAGATACATGATCACCTAAGTGTGTGTCATGCATGGCACGTAACTGACTGACTGATCTTTATTCTTCTTTGATAAATATTTCATAAAAACTGAAGTCATTTCCTGATTTTCTCTGGGTGCATTTTCTCACTTTTTTGATAAATAAAAAATAATAATTGATTCATAATATTAGGTATAGTTGTTAATTAATTGATATCACTTACTTGCTAAAAACATTTCTCAATAATTGTAATTAATTAAAAAAGAATCTGCAATGTTATCAGTCCTGACTTAGCATCTTGGCTTCAGTGACTTTCCCACCACTCTAACATAGCTTCCTTGTGCTTTTTCTATAAATATTTTTTACACAGAACTAGATTGGCAGCTCTCTCTTTTTTAATTGTGGGGGGTTTTATTACTAATCTGATTTTCTTTAGTTTCTTGTAAATAGTTTTTTGTATGCATATTGTAAATACTCATTGGGGTTAACTTTTAGAATTGTTGTTTTATTCCCCTCCCCCCACAGACCACGAATTGTAAATATGGGGACTAATTAGTATTTTCATAGAGACAAAGAGGTATTATGGTGGTTGTAGTAAGAAAGGTACGAATGGATGTGTTGTTTTGGTGAAAGGAATATTGTTTCGTACGATTGGGTCAGTGTTTGCGGCTAGCTAAGTTATAGTTAAGACAGAAGAAGACCGTCCTTTCCCCAATCCCCTTTTCGGCCTTGTGCCACATTTCTGTATTGTACAGAATAAATATCGCTCTCTCTTTTTTAATCATTTCACCCCAAACAAGGCAATAATGTCACTAAGTCACAAGGTGTTACTGAGTGTTAAGCAATATGAGAAACAGAAAACATTATTAAAGAAAGAGAACTATAAAAGAAGAGGAGTTAAAAAGATAGAAGGTAATGATTGATGTTGCATTTAAAGTTTAAATTTTTAAAGATTGAAGTTGGCTGGAAAGCAAGAAACTAGAAGAGAGTTCCACAAGTGAGAAGTGCGAGAAAAGATACTGTTAGCATAGAATTTACAGTTAGTTCTATCCATTTCAAATTTAAAATGATGACAACAAAAGAAATTTGGTAGTGTTTATTTCATTTTTGGTATTTTTGTTACAGTTATTTGAAACAAAAGCAAAGGATAGAAATTTAGTAGCATAAAACAGAACAAAAGCACAAACTTTAGATATGGTGTTCAAACTAAAGAAGTCTGGCAAAATTTGTTGGCATTTTTTCAGTACCCAAGTTGGATGTTCTTTCTTAAAGAGAACAACCAACTCATGTCGAAAATTTGATACATGCAGCATCCTGGAACAAGAAATGGTTAAAAAATTTATATGTTAGTTAATTTTTTTAATTCATTCATATAGTAAAATATATAGTTAATTTTTTTTTTATATGTTAGTGTTGTGGCTTTGTTAGGGCCAGAAATAAAAACACAAGAGAGGAATTGAGTTAGACAAATATATTAACAGAAACAGTAATACAAACATACAAATGAGAGTGTTACAGCAAGAATGTTCAGTCCGACTGTCAGAGATGAATGCTGGAAACTTCCCTCTCCAAAAAGCAGTACATGCTCCTATTTATAGTCAGGAAAGTCCATGCGTGCTTGGATAAATTACCATAATATATATATATATATATATATATATATATATATATTGTTGGGCCATTGTTAGGGCCAGAAATGAAAACATAAGAGAGGAATTGAGTTAAAATATATTAACAGAAACAGTAATACAAACATATACAAATGAGTGTTACAGCAAGCATGTTTGGTTCGACTGTCAGAGCTGACTGCTGGAAACTTCACCCTGCAAAAGGCAGTGCCTGCTCCTATTTATAGCTGAGAGACTTCATATAGTAAATCTAAAATTTTCTGTTTTTTATGGGTCACCCTGTAGTAGTTAAATTTATAAAGTCTAGGTACCAAAGAGGAAAACTGATCAGATTTTTACAGAAAAGGTACAGTGAAGTTATGTTACAGCAGTGGGAAAATGACTGAACTTTACTGTTGAAATTGCTAGATACTATCATAAGTTTTGCCTGAATAGATAAGTTTACCTGTTGAAATTGCTAGCCATTATGATCAGTTTTGCCTGAATAGATAAGTTTACCTGTTGAAATTGCTAGATACTACCATAATTTCTGTGTCACCGACTTCTCACTTCTGGAAATTTCTTCCAACTTCCATATGATGTTCAAAAAATTCAAATGTAATGTCATGTTCTGTCTCTTTGAATCCTGTTCTTTTATTGTCCTCTTTCATCATTAGTTTCTCATATTCTTTCACTCTCAGTAACCTTTTATGTTTTGGTAGCTTTATTGCCTTTCTTTGGGTGAAATGATTTTTAAAATATTAGGACTAACATACTCAATTCCAGTCAGAGACACAAGCTGTCTAGTTGTTAAGTCTTGACTTGGGATAGCTTTCAATAATACCTAATGATTATGTTCTTTCCTTGATAAGCAAGTCAGAATGTTTTTTCTTGGACTGTCAGTTATTGATTCTAACATGAAGAGAAGGAGAGGAAAGTGACACTTATATTGTAATGGCACAATTAATAAGTAGAATATTCTGGTCTATCATTGACTGAAATTATGGATTTTTCAAAACACCAAAAGCATTTACAGTGTAATAAAAATAACATTGTGTGGGTTGAACTTGCTAGCTCAACTTGACCTGATATGGAATTTCGATTGCATAAATTTTGAAAATATACAATACTGTATCTGTCATAATACTTCTTTCTGATTGGATAATTTCCATTTATATCCATTTTTTTCTCACCTATGGGATATTTTTTAGATGCAAATATTTAATATCCTACAAAAAACACCATCTATTCTCAAGTTCTTCAACAGATATTGTCTATCATTTTTTGAAGTTACTATCCTACAAAGAGATTTTCAAACAATTGAACTTATTCTTTTTCTGTTGTTGTTGTTGTTCTCATAATTTAGCTGAGCCATGGTGTTTTCAAAAATTCATCTTCTTAACTAGCCTCATTAGATGCCATCCATGGCATCTGTTCCAGTTGGCTTAGGGTGGAAGATAAAACTGTATGAAACTGGCAGCTAAAAGTGGAAGCAACAAAAAATTACATGAGATGTGCTAAAATGAGCAACTGTTTTATCTCAAAATCCTGCTCATTCTGTTTTTGCTCCCAGCATTCTCTTGTAGGACTGGAAATGCTTACACACCATCATCATAATCAGAGATGTTGTGGAACATCTCCTTTCCTGAAGTAATTTCTTATTTTCTTTATTAATTTCTAAGTTTTCAAATCACAAAATAAATGGTTACATATCAAACTTTTTGTTTACAGTCTAACGGCAATAACTTTCACTTATATTGTGAAATGAAACAAATATTTTGGGATATTTATTTTCTGCCCACTTCTAGTCTTTTCTCCTATTTCTTTGAAAATCATTTTGTTTAATTTTCCCAATATATGATATGTTGTCAGTTTCTGCTGACTTAACCATTCCTTTTGTGATCCAATATTTTTCTTTATCCAATTTTATTTTGACTCTATCTCCTATTTTTACAGCTGGCAAATTTCTGGCACTGTAGACTATGTTAAACTTCTTTTCCATTCTGATTTTTGCCAGTTTGTTTCTCTCCCTAATTTGTGTGAAATTACCATTACATCCTAAAAAGTTACTATGAAGTAACTTTTTAGAATGTAATTGTAAGGTAGTTATTATTTTCCATTCCATAATTAATTTTGTGGGACTGACTCCTGTAGCTTGAATTGGTGTACTTCAGTAAGCCATTAATGCCTGGAGTGTGTCTGATTGTCTCAAGATTCTCTTAGTGATTTTAACAAATTCTGACATTAAAATTTTTAATGGAATTTTTATCCAATATTATTTCCTTAAATAGGTAATTCAAACATTGCTCTATCAATGTGGCCAAATTGCGAAAGGCAGATTTAAAAAAATGTTTTATGCAAAAGGCTCTTGCCTTAAGGAATTTCATGAAGATGGCCAACACTCATGATCTGTCAGAAAATCTTATTTGTAAACAGAAAGAATATGCTGAAATGCTCAGCAGGGAATTTCAGAAATATAGCAAATCTTACACAAATCTGACCAAATCAGCTTGCAGACATGTTGCAGTAGCAACCTGCTAAGACTTGGCAGTGGTAATTTTCAGAAATCTGGCTATGGTAACTTGCAGAATGTTGGCAGTGATATCTTACAGAAATGTATCCACTGCAACTTGCCAAATGTTGGCCATTGCAACTTACAGAGAAATATGTCTGTGACATCTTACATAAATGCAGCAGTAGCAACTTGCAGAAATGTTACAACAAAAACTTGCAAAAATATAGCTGTGGCAACTTGCAGAAAACTGGCAGTGGTGTCTTGTAAAAATGTTGCAATAGCAACTTGCAGAAATGTCCAATGGCAACTTGCAGGAAGAAAAAAGTTTTGAATGAAGATTTGCAGACAGAGGGCAGTAGCAACATGCAGAAAGTTGGCAATGGTAACTTGCAGAAAATTGCATATAAGAATGAAACAGACTGTCACTGGTAAATTAAACTTGCTAAATAACACCTGTTTTAAAAATAAAATAATCAATGTATACCACAACATACCTTAAAAAATAAACAAATATGTATTTTAATAATTAAAGAATATAAATGCATTAGCAGCATGGCCCGGCGTTGCCTGTGCTTGATTCAAAAATCGTACGACTCATACAGCAATCGCTATCACTTGACTTAAAATATTTTTGCCCTTCCTTGCCTTTAAAGGAGTGCTCTTTGCCGTGCTGATGTTGCTACATGCCTTACTTCTTGCCTATCTCACACTGCGAATTTTTTCTAAGCTCTATACTAAACATTAAATCTGTTACGAAAAAAAGAACTAAACAAAATGAAACAAAAAATGATAACCTTTAAAAAGGACTCATAACTGGAAAAACTGAATGAATAAAGAATGTTAACAACAAATACTTTTTCACACCCAACCCAGTTCTGCAGAATCAGAATTAATGTTGAGTTTAAGCAAGCAAATGAGCCAATTGGAGTAAAGTGCCATGCAGATTTAAATTTTTCCCACTTGTGACGAATGCAGCTATCGATTTTTTTTGCATACTAGCATGCTAGTTAACATACATGTCAGTCATCTGTTGGCTCTCATGCTGGTCAATAGAATCTTCCTGCCTAATCGTGGCAGCCAGCTAGAGGCTCTCACTCTGGCCAGTAGAAAATGGCTGCAAACTACATGAAAACTGCCGTAGAAGCATGAAAAACTCGATTATTTCCACTATCGATGGGAGTTGGGAAATGCAAAGTTGGTTTTGGCCTTCCCGCTAACTTGGAGCATGTGCATGTAAATTTTGGTGCAAATCTGTCGAAAATTGCAGCCATGCATTCGTTACACACACACACACACACACATCCTTCCTTTTATAGATAGAGATAATAATATAATAAAAATTATAATAAACAAAGGAAATTAATAATAAATGGATAATTACAAAATAATCAAGATTTCCCTTTGAAAATATGACATTGTTTTCTTTGGGTAATAAAAAAAAATGTCCATTTGCTCTAGCATCAGTATCTTAAATATATACTATAAGAAAAGTTATATGAAAAATAGATCTGTTCTTACCATAAATTTTAGTAAACTCAGCACCCAATTTTTTTCTTTCCTTACTAAGTCATTACCTTTCCTTTATTTTACTTGAAGGAAACATTTTTATGGATTCTCTTTGGTATGACCAAATTGACAGGATCATAAACCTTGTTCTTTAGGGACAATAATAAGTAAGATTTATGAATTATCTATTTCTAGGGCCACTTTTGGTAACTAAAATTGCAGATATAGTTGGATCAGGTTGGTGAATGTTGCAATGTGTTTTATTTTTTTTTAATTTTAGTCTATACACTTTTACCTGATTCAAGAATAGGTAAATATTGATCATCTGTAATTGATTCTGTAAGCATTTAGTTAGTCCGAGGGTGGTTAAATATTGGTTATTTATAGTTGAGTCTATAAGCATTTATTTGGTTCCAGGATAGGTAAATATTGGTCATTTATATTTGAGTCTGTAAACATTAACTAGGTAGATGATCTCTTTTATGAAGGGAGGTGCCTTATTCCTCTGCAGGGTTTGTGTATTTTAAGCCTTGCCAATAGAGTGGGAAATTGCAGAAAATGAAACAAGAAATAAGGTGCACCAGTGAACACAAAACCAATGAAGATCATACATAAAATATTTCTTCTTGTTTTTGTTACATTTTTGAAGAAAGCTGCTCTTCATGATTAAGAAGTTGTCTTTTACTCTCTGCATTGGTAAATGTTCTTTTGTGTTTCAAATGCATCATGAATTTGGATTCATTGAAAATAGTATTTTTAATTCCTTTCCTATTCCAATAGAAAAATTGTAAAATCTGGAAAACAAAGAAAGAAAACTGGAAGCTTATAAAGAAAATAATGTTAAACGTTACAATCTTTTTTCTCAGATGATGCCAATATTTTTTGTTATGAAAGCGTAAATATTTAAATTTTAAAAGAAGGATTTATTTTCTTGAAAGTCTACTGCATTTATAATCTGACATATTATTTTGTAATCTTATATTTTGCAATTCTTTCATATCTATTGAAACCTGGGTTCATTTTACAAATCTCTTACTTAAACATTTATCCAATACATTTTTACATTCTACCTGATTGAATAATGTGTTTTGTTGAACACTGTTTGGATAACTTAGTTTACATTGCAATTTTTCATTCTTTTACATAGATTGTGTCATTTTTATAATGCATGTTGCTTAGACATTAACTACAAGGATCTTGTCATTTTTACTGTTGAAATTGCTAGACTTTTTTTTTAATCAGTATTACCCAGAACAAGACAGTACAGCCCCTAGCACACAAGGAGTTACAGGGTGTGGAGGAATTAGGAAGAGAAACATTAGTAATGAATAGAAAGAGAAAAGAGCAATCAGGAGAACAGTAGATAGTGCTTGACATTGCATTTGAATTTTTACAGATTAAAGTTAGTCGGAAAGCATGGAGTCAGGAGGGAGCTCCACAAGCAAGAAGTATAGGATAAGAAACTGTTATGGCTACATTTAGCTAGTAGAACTGTAAATTGATGGGATCTTGCTACCAGTCTAGTATTGCTCTTAAACTCATACAGTCTAATCTGAAAAATCTCCATGAAAGTATGCTGTAAGTTCTATTCTAATAGTTTCTTCTCTCACACTTCTCACCTGTGGAACACTTTTCCAGTTTCTGGCTTTCCTGTCAACTACAATCTTCCAAAATTTAAGTGCAGTATCAATTATCATCTTATTTAATGGTTCTTCTATTTAAATATTCTGATGAATTTTAATTCTTAAGTTAATGATTGAGTAAGCTCATGGCAAATTCTATGACAATAAAATATCTGTAAAAAAATCTGCTCTCGCATCATTAAATATTTGAGCTTAACAACTTTAACAAAATATTGTAATAACAATCATAAATATGAATGCTGATTGTTATTTTAAGTAAGGAGGTACAAATGGAAAGATTTCAAATTGACAATTTTTTTTCATTTCACTGAAACAGACGTTAAACACTTCTATCTGCCCTTCTTTCTTTCTTTCTTTCTTTTGTTAATTTTCTCACTGAAATCAAGTTGTGTTTTTTCCTTCTTTCTTAGTGTTACTAATGTGCATTATGTTTTACCAGAATGAAATATATATAAAAAGTTACAGAAAAGGTATGCAAAAAATAATATTGCATTTTTATTAAATATGTATTTGTTATTTTAATCGTTAAATTGCTTTTAAAGTAGTGGGATTATCTTATATGTTAAATAATAAAACCTTCAATTTAAAAAAAAATTAATGAAAATTTATTACACTAAGCTACGCACTCTAGTAAAACCAATTGTACTTTGTAACTCCTTACCTGTTTGCAATTCTCCACAGAATTTTGTCTCAATCAGTCAATGTATGGCTATTTTATAGGGTGTGACAGACAGACTGACTAGAGTTACAGAATTTTATATATATATATATATATATATATATATATATATATATATATATATATATATATATGGATGTTTAATAAGTATATTATTGATTTTGCTATACACTGGCCTAAGAAAAGTTTTTAACTAGGAGAAATAAACTATATCCAATTTCAAAAAATTTTAATTCAACATATTTGGAACTAGTATGAAGTAGGTCCTCCATTTGCTATTTTTAGTGTTTGTATTCAATTTTTCATGGTTCTGATCAAGTTATCAACAATCATCTGAGCCACATTTTGCCACTCCTTTAGCAATGTTTCTTTAAGGGTTGCCACTGATGTGATTTTGGTTGCATGATCTCAAAGTCTTTGGTCAAGGTGCTCCCAAATGTGCTCTATTGGATTTATTTCAGGATTTTGGGCTACTCATGGCAGTGACTTGACTCCTTGTCATTCCTTCCAAGCCTTTGCTACTTTGCTTGTATGACATGATGCTCCATCTTCTTGAAAAAGGTAGACATTCTTGTTAATCTGATTGGTTTCAAATAGTGGGAGTAATCCTTTCTCTAATATTTGACAGTATTTTGGACTATTCAAGTGCTCATCAACAAGAATCAGCTCAGATTTCCCTCCAAACCAGACAGCACCTCACACCATTACTACAATCTCTCCATGTTTCCCAGTTGACTACAGATATTCAGTGTTCCAAGTCTCATTCTGATTTATCCAAACATAAACCAATCTCGAACTAGAATATTGGCAAAACTTACTTTCATCTGACCAAATTATAAACTGCCAAAATTCATAATCTTTGCTCTTGAATTCTCTTGCCCAGTCCATACTAAGGTTCCTGTTTACCTCTGTTTATCTTGCACCTCTTCTTTGATAGCCTGGCTCTCTCAGAGTCTTTCTCACCGCATATGGTGACATTTCCATGCTGTTGACATCTTTGACACTCTGACAACAGTTTCTGATGACTTCCCTATTCAGTAAACTTTTTGTTTGTTCAGCCATGATGTTTGGTCTTTCTGAATGTTATTCTTCATTAAATTTCTTGACAATATTATTAACTATTTGATAATTAACTTGGAAAAACCTAGCAATTTCTCTATTTGACTTGCCACATTGATGCCATCCAATTATTTGCCTTTGTTGAAATTCCATAATTTCCTTACTTCCATGAACTTTCATTGCAAAATATAAGTCAACTATTGTTCATAAATGAGAGTAGCTTGATACTAAACAAACCAAAATTACTGTAATCAAGGATGGTTAAAAACTTATCATAGTCCACTGTAAAGGATAATTTTCTTGATTTGTAATTACATAATTTATTCACATTTTGGCTTTGTCAAATTTTCACTTTATGATCAATTCTCTATTGCAAGTATATGATTAAATAACTTTTGATATAAAATTAATGCAATTTCTGATTAGATAATTTTTCCTTTGTGCACAGTTAATTATCAAATTTCTCTTTTTGGCTGATTCCTTTTTTTCTGTATATACATCTAATGCTTTTGATTGGATAATTTTCTTTATGGCCCACTTTTGAGAGGGGCCAGTTTACATTTGTAAATAATTATGCCCTGATTAACTGATTGGATATTTTGCCTTTTAACACTTGAATTTAGTAAATACGTATTTACTGCAGAAATTTACATTCAAGGCATTTATCTCCGGATATTATATTTTGTGGGATAGTCACCATGTTGTAAGCTGAGATTTTAAGTAAAATAAATACTAACTTTTGAGTGCTTGTGGTAAGGGGAAAACAAAATAGCTTAACAGGTGACTTCTATAGTTTTGGGTCATTCACCAAGTGAATATACTTGATATCAGGCATTCTTTTATAAACCTGGATTCTATAAAAGTGGCTCAGATAGGTCTGTTTACTTAATTTCTTTTGAACCTTCCCATTGGTTAAAAAAAAAGCAATTTTAATATTTTGTTTTAATGTTAAGCTGATTTTGAATATTGTTTTGATCCAAAGATTATTTCTCTGACCAGGTTGTTACAAGCTGTTAGAGTAAAAACTTCCCTTAGTTTTTTTGTTTTGTTTTTTTTTAATCAGGGATCTGACAATATGCATTTATTTTGAGAAGTTATGAGAATTATAACTCTGGGTACATAAATTATAAACCCCTTAAGATTTATACATAGAAAAAAGAAACAGCAAGACGTGGAAATGACAAAACAAGCATTATTTATTATTTAGTTGACAGTAGTTGTTATGTGGTTTCAGAGGCATGAAATACAGCAAAACAGAGCAAATTGTATATAGTCTTTCTTGTATGTATTTTTTATATAATGTATAGAATGAGTGTCCAGACAATTTAGTTGGAGAAAAAAGAAGTGTTTGGAATTTTCTTACCTCAAATTTTTGTTATGAGTGTTAGCCTTTATCATTCTGTATATGACTTCATTTGCTGTATGAAAAGTTTATCCTGCTACTGAAGGATACTCTGATCCCTGAACAATAGTGTGTTTGAATTTCATATTTGTGTTGTCATATCCTGCTATGGCAACAGAAAACAATTTTGAGGGAAATTAACAATAAAGATACTGCAATTGAGAGGCAGTGGAAAGGGAAGTAATATTTATTATGCAAAGTGCTAAAGGATAATAAATAAATGTTTTCTATGAAGGTATCATAATGGTTTAATTCTTTTTGATACAATAAAGTGATTTGTTCCCATTATCAGATTGAAAAGAAAATAAGCAGAATAGGTTCCTAAAGATTCTTAAAATTATAAAAGCTTAGCAAACAGGTTGTTGGATTATCCAAAAATAATCTTATATATTAATAACCGATATATAATAGCTAAAAATATAATTAATACCATTGCTGTAAGTTCTGCTGAGGCTGAAAGATGGTTTTCTGTGATTAACATAATTTATTCTAATAGAAATCATTTTGAAGGTAACAATGTGGCAAATCTTCTAGTCATAAATTTGATAGTTCTTCCATTGGATCTTTGGGACTGCATCAATTCATTTCAAACGTGGCTAAGAAACAATAACACAAGTGATGACACTAGAGTCAAAAAGCATCATACTTCTGGACAGAATTTCAGTCTGGAAATATGTTAACCTTTCTCACTCTGTATATGACTTCATTTGCTGTACAAAAAGTTTATCCTGCCACTAAAGGCAACTCTGATCCCTGAACAATAGTTTGTTTGAATTTCATAGTTGTGTTGTCATATCCAGCTATGGCAACTGAAAACAACTTTGAGTGAAATTAACCATCAGGTTATTGCAATTGAGAGGCCTTGAAAAAGAATGTAGCAGAAAGAGAAGTAATATTCATTATGCAGAGTGCTAAAGGTTAAGAAGGAACAAATGTTATCATTGTGACCTGAAAAGTAAAGGAAGCAAAATTTTGGTCAATCGTTTTGTTGACTGTTTGTCTGATAACAAAGGTGTCACATGTTTGTGTTGTAGAAGAGGAGAGTGAGTTGATTCTCATTGGTTTAGAAAGGGTGAATTAATGATAATTATAATTGCTATAATTATTTTATTATAATTGTTTGTGACATTATAATTAATTTTTATTTATTTTTAATTGTGACAACTTCAATAAATACTCTCATTTTTGCAATGCACATTTCAATATTTTTTATTATTTAGACAGGCTTATAAAAGGCATTAAATTTTAACTTTTTGATTGTTTCTTTTTTCCTCCTGCTCACGTTGAAATCCTTGTTAGTTCATTGGATAATGCACTCTTTGAACTCTTTATTCATTAGTTGATTCATTCTCTTTCAAATGTTGCATTTAAATTTCCAAGTAAATATATTCTTCTAAAAATGTATATTCTATACATCCATTATTATCCGTTTTAAATTCTGGATTTTTGATTGTATAATTTATCTATTTAATTTCATTATGTAATATTTTTTTTTACGGCATCCCTTGGTTGAGCTGAATTCTTTGCTAATATTAGGATTCTAGATATTGAGACTTTTACAGATTCACTGTTCAGTATATTTGCTTTCTGATTGGGTAATTTCTCATATTCTATCTTCTGGTTTTTTGATTAGATTTATTTTCTTATGTAGGATTCATTTTTTATTATGCCTTTTTACATTTTTATTTTCTTGTGAAGTGAAAGGATAATTTTAGCCATTCCATAAGTTTTTTTACTTTCCACTCACTGATTTCATATTTTCTTTATTGATACTAAATTAGTTTCCATCAATGCTGTAACATATAATTTTCCATTTAAACTCTCTCATTGTCTAATTTCCTTACGACAAATTAAAATTCAAACTCTTCCTTCAGACAATTTCACTATTTTTCATGTAAAACTGTGATTGGATAATTTCACTTTCGAAATCTGATTGGATAACTTCATATTATTCAAATGGGTCACCTCATTCTATAAAAATGACTGACCCAGAAATTGGCTTGTTTCAAACTTCTTTCTTTATCACCTAACTTTTATTTTTCTCTCTCTCTTTTTTTTCCCTCCATCTTTTTCTATTCCCACTCTTCTAATCAGGTGAAGATCTTTGAATCGGTTTAAGAAAGCTGTTTAAAAAGCACTCTTTAAAAATATCTTGTTTACAAATTCTCTTATAAAATCCCATTGTTAATCTGTCACTAAACCAGTTATGCATGAATAAAAGCATCCATTTTGACAAAACCACCATATAACAAAGAGAGTTGTACAATTGGGTATTTGGATTTTGAATAGAGAGGTTAAGCAGAGGTCACCATAACCTTGTTTTAATCATCGGTAACTAAAACTGTCTCTCTAATACTGAAAAAATAATTTATCTCTCCTTGACCTCAGCTGAAAAATAATTTTGAATAAAATATAATAGTATACAGAGATAGTTTTTTTTTAATTTTTAAAGTCCTGTTTTCCATTTAGAGGCTAGTGTACTGATGATGAGGGGGAGTTATGCTGATGACAGGTATTCTTATTTGTGATTTTAAAAAAAACCTGGCTATATATCTCAAGATTTTTGACAAAATGTAAAGAAGGACCTGCAATGTTATCGAATCTGATCTTGAATTTTGGTCACTTTCAAACCGCTAGGTCCGACAAAGTAGTACTGGTGGCTGGTTTTGAAAATAATCTTTAATTAGTGGTTAACTGGGGCACAGAATGGCTTGTAAATTTTAATGCTTCCAAAATGAAACTGCTATCTTCTTATCCCCATAGAGAACCTATTTTGCCTTACATCAACATAGCTGATGTTAATGTCTTGGAGAGTAATTCATTGTGTCTTCTTGGTTTCTTGTTTTCCACTGACATGAAGTGGAATGATTATAATTGCAATGCCTACTGCATGGAAAGTTGGTGACCCACTGTGTCATGCCAGACAGTTTTTCTTGTCAGATTCCATCTTACACATTTATAAATCTACCATTCATCTATGCATTGAATGTTACTGCCATATTTGGTCTGATGCTCCTGTTATGTATATCTCAAGAGTCTCAAAAAAATCCAAAGAAGGTTCTTGTTGTAATAGAATGTTCCACTCTCCCTATTAGATATTTTGGACTGACTATTTCAGTAATATATGTAGTGTGCACAGGACATACCAGAGTCTGTCTGTCTGTTTGTCTGCTTCTCTGTCTGACTGGCTTCGGGAAGTGTTAGTCGACTCCCTGTCTTCAGTAGTGTATTCTCTTTTACAATAAACCTCTCTTTCTTCCATCATGTTGCTGTTCCTTCCACTTGAGTACCACATTTGTCTGTTTGTAACCTTTTTAAGGATAAAACAGTTCTGCAATGTAATTAGTCCTGACCTGGCATCTCAACTTCAGTCTCCTTCCCACCACTGTGATATGGCTTCCAGCTGTCTTTTCTCTAAATATTTTTGATGTAATGAATATGCATACACCTGGGTTCCCCCTCACAGTAATATGATTGGCTGGTGTCAGCCATAAATACAGACTAATGTGGAGGTACAGAGACAACACCTATTGGCTATGCCTATTGTCTTCGCCTATTGCCTACCACTACCTGCTTGTTTGTCCTACTTGGTTACAGTAGTCAAAAACCACTTTGCTACTTTGAACAAATATATCTCCTTCCAGGAAATATCAGTTGGATCTCATCTTCATCGCCAACTGATATGTCCCCGGAAAGGGATATATTTGTTCAAAGTAGCAAAGTGGTTTTTGACTACTGTAACCGAGGAGGACAATCTAGCAGATAACCATAATGGACGGGTCCTCGTCATAGTGGTAGGCAATAGGTGTAGGCAATACGCATCGTCCCTGTACCTCCACATCAGTCTGTATTTATGGCTGACACCAGCCAATCATATTACTGTCAGGGGGAACCCAGGTGTATGCATATTCATTACATCAATTTTCATGGCAATTGTTGTAATGGGTTTTCCTTCTTGTACCTTGATTGCAGGAAATTAAGCATACTAGATTGGCAAGTAGGTCTCAACATTTTATTGTTGAAATAGCCAAATGTAACCATAAGTTTCATTCTAATAGTTTCTTTTCTCAAACTTCTCACCTGTGGAACTCCCTTCCAGTTTCTTGCTTCCCTGCCAACTACGATCTTCAAAAATTTAAAAGCAGCACTGATCACCATCTTCTGGCTTCCTGTATCTTGTTCTTTTATTGTCCTTTCTCCTCACTAAATTCTTTTCATTCTCTTTTACTACCAGTAATCCCTTGTGTATTAGGGATGTTATTGATCTGATTGGGATGAAATGATTAAAAAAAATTATTGCTTATAGTGTCTGCATACACTTTTGTATAGTGAATGTTTCAACAGAATACTTAATGGGACCTGAGATTTACAAAGGAAAAAAAGATGGAACTAATAAATAATCAAAGCCAGAACAATTCTAGCTGTGAATACATCACAGTTGTGTCTCTTGACTTTTCATTTCTATCGGTCACTCTCCCATCTCGTTCCACCCTTCTGTGCATGATGATGCATGAAAAGCAATGGAATAAAACCATTTGGGCATCTCCCAGACCAATCAAAAAGTCAGTGTTTCAGTAAATGGCTCAGAGTCATGTGGCTACAGAATGATTTCCATTTATATGACTGTTGTTCCCCTGAGGAATACCATTTGATCCACTTGTCGGAAATCTCTGGCACAGCTTGTTAATGAAAGAAATCCTTTTGTGCTGAAGTAAAATCAATCAATTGTAGAATTGTACTGGAGGGTTTCTTTTTGGATGGGGTGGGGCATTAGACTTTAATGAGGAAGGCAATGAACAGAATTATTTTGAAAGTTTTCTGGTATCAGAAACATTGTTAAAATACAGAGAATATATATAACAAAATAAATAGCAAAATTGGTTCCTGACTCATAGCCAGACACCAGCTTCTACAGCTAATCTGTAATCGAACATTGTACAATCAGATAAACTCTAAAACAGTAATAACCATTTTTTGCCCTTACAATCGTTTTTCTCATATTTCAGAATGTCATTTCATAATTCCAAGATATACAACCATTTGGCCCAGACATTCTTTTTCATTATATTTCAGAATTTTATTATTTACACTTGCTACATATTACTTGAGGACTACCAACAGCAGCAATAACATAAATGGATAGTACATGTAACTTGAAGAGAAAATAATGTCATAATCAAAATGTTAACATTCTACACTACTTCAAATAAAAGGTTATGAAGGAAACCCCCCTTCATTACTGGGAAAGTGATAACAGCTACAGGACTTAAGAAACCTGTTTTCCTGAAAAATTGTTTCAAGAGAAAGTTTTTTTATAAATTTCAATTCAAAGCAGTGTTGAAATCAATGAATCAGTCAATGAATTCCAAATTATTCCTTGTAAGGCTAATATTATTACCATTGTCCTCATCTTTGTTATTATCTCAATGTTTCGGACATTGTACCCACAGGGATTCATCAGATCTTTATCAAACAAAGTAACATACTGGGAATTAAATAATGATGAATCCTCAACACAGAAATTAACACAGTTCAGAATGATATTCCCTAATTTCAACATTTTCAACTATTTTTTGCCCATACACTCTTTTTCATTTTTTGGCTCTTACATTCTTTTCCACAATATTTAAGTATGGCATTTTTTTTTTTTTGACCATATTTTCCTATTTCCACCCTAATTAAATGTGTCATTTTGTGGCCATTACATTTTTTAACCATATATAAGTATATCATTTTTTGGACATTTTTCACCATATTTAAGTATGTCATTTTTACCCCATACATTCTTTTTTCAACGTATTTAAGTATGTCATTTTTTTTACCCATATCTTCCTTTTTCCACCATATTTAAGTAGCTCATTTTGTGGTCAATACATTCTTTTTCCACCATATTAAAATGTGACATTTTTTGATCCTTTCATTTTTTTTACCATATAAAGTATGTCATTTTTTGGGCTATACATTCCTTTTCCATCATATTTAAGTATGTCATTTTGTGGCCCACACATTCTTTTTTCACCATACTTAAGTATGCCATTTTTTGCCCATATTTTCCTATTTCCACCATAATTAAATGTGTCATTTTGTGGCCTTTACATTTTTTGACCATACATATGTCATTTTTTTTGGACATACATTCTTTTTACACCATATTTAAATGTGATATTTTTGATCCTTACATTTTTTTACCATATATAAGTATGTCATTATTTTGGCCATACATTCCTTTTCCACCATATTTAAGTATGTCATTTTGTGGCCCTTACATTTTTCTACCCACCCCCCATATTTAAGTATGTCATTTTTTCACCAGTACATTCTTTTTTCAACTTATATAAGTATGTCATTTTGTGGCCCTTACATTTTTTCCAACCATATTTAAGTACATCATTTTTTGTCAATATGTTCCTTTTTCCGCTATATTTAAGTATGTCATTTTGTAGCCCATACATTCTTTTCCCACCATATTTAAGTACATCATTTTTTTGCCTATATGTTCCTTTTTCCGCTATATTTAAGTATCTCATTTTGTGACCCATACATTCTTTTCCCACCATATTTAAATGTCATTTTTTGACTCTTACATTTTCTTCCCATATATAATTATGTCATTTTTTTGCCTTTACCTTCTTTTTCCACCATATTTAAGTATGTCATTTTTTGGCTATACATTCTCTTTCCACCATACTTAAATATGTCATTCATTAATTCTAAGATTGTCCAATTTGAAAAGTTTATTGCAGATTTGTAATTTATTTAAAGACTAATATTTTGACAGTTAAAATCTTCAATCGCAATCCACATCTGTAATACAAAACTTTCACTCTGAAGAGGAGTGAATACCATTATGATTGATAACCCTGCACTTATAGCTATGGACCGCATCAGAGAATGCAGTGAATCAATAGCTGCAAAATGTGATGTGACTCTAATCTGAAAGGCATATATCAGAGGCATTGCTGAAAAGGTAACCTATAAAATCTGTCCTATCAAAATATACTGTCTGGGCTTTTATTGCCCAAACTGTACTCAGTTTTCCAGAAGACAACATTGCTTTAAAACAAAATCAATTTACAATAAAGACTTTACCAAAAACAGTTGCAAACAGCCATTGCATCATTTGGGAATCTCGTTAAATAGATAAAAGAATATGATCATTAATTAGACTTACTCACATTGATATTATTAAAAGTATGCACAACAAACAGCTGGACTGAATCAATTTAGTTTATCATTTCTTTTTCATATATTTTTTCTTTATTTTCCATCTCCTTTCAAAGAGTATAGAAGTAAGTTATTTTTTGTTTTTGGCTCATTACACACACCCAAAACATTACTACTTGTCACCCTTCAAAACACACACAATCATGGCTCTCCACATCATTCTGTTCTAGTTCTCCACAACATTATATTTGAAGCTAGAATAGAATTCAAGGAAAACTCTAAAAAAATATGTCGAGGAATAAGAGAAGGTCCATGGAAAGAGAAGCTATGCACAATGCACAATTTAACAAAAGACAACATGCAAACAATACTACTCTATGAAAACATATATGGCAACTTAAAAAAAAAGCAAAAATGCTTCTTAATATAAATGTAGAATATGAAAAAACATTACCAGCTAACAGCAACATCTTAAAATAATGTAAACTTTGCTGAAAGAAAATAGTGATAATTATCACTCCAGAACAACTTAAACTTCTAAAGAAAAGATTGTAAATCATTTCCAAATGCAGACATTGAAACAAATTCCCACCATATTTAAGTGTGTCATTTTTTGCCGATACATTCTTTTTCCACCATATTTAAGTATGTCATTTTGTGGTTTTTATATTCTTTTTATTCATATTTAAGTATGTCATCTTGTGGCCCAAACATTCTTTTTTCACTATATTTACATATGTCATTTTGTGGCCATATATTTTTTTCCCACCATATTTAAGTCTGTCATTTTGTGGCCCATGCATTCTTTTTCCACCATATTTAAGTCTGTCATTTTGTGGCCCATACATTCTTTTTCCACCATATTTAAGTATGTCATTTTGTGGCCCATACATTCTTTTTCCACCATATTTAAGTATGTCATTTTGTGTTAAAGAAATATTCTTTTTTATTCATATTTAAGTATGTCATCTTTTTCCCCAAACATTCATTTTTTTTCACTATTTTTACATATATCATTTTGTGCCATATACATTTTTTTTCCACCATATTTAAGTATGTCATTTTGTGGCCCATACATTCTTTTTCCACCATATTTAAGTATGTCATTTTGTGTCCCTTATATTCTTTTCAATCATATTTAAGTATGTCATTCTGTAGCCCAACTTAAACTTCTAAAGAAAAGATCATAAATCATTTCCAAATGTATACATTAAAACAACTTTCTTCTTCACTACCTATAATCACACCCTGATCAATAAGATTAAAAGTCTCATGTCATAGTTTGATGGAATTGTAAAAAATATCATGCAACCAGGAATAATCATCTTTTTCAAATTTTTTTCATATTACTATAGATTAAGCACTCAAGATCATGAGAATTAAAAAAAATTTTTATTAAATTTTACATAAGTTAAAAAAGTTGTCCAAATTGTTATGTAAATTCTTTTCAAATTGATCTCTCTATAAAAGCAAAACAAAATAGGCTCATACCATATGTTTTCTTAAAATTTTCATTGACTCTAGTTCCAATTCTAGTGGGGTTTATTATATTCACTTGCCTTCAAATTTCCTTGGGAAAGGCATGAATCCACCTCTTCTCCCTCCAGCTATGAGTTAATTAGTAGAACTTGTATAAATAAAAATCATTATCTCCAAAACTTTTTTTTATAATCTAAACATATCTTCAGGCTTTAAATAACATGCCATAAAAAAACAAATCAATCAGTTTCTTAAAATATTAAATTTTTTTTTTAATTTGAAGTTCATAATCTGAAATTCTTTTTTATATATATCACTATCAAGATCAAGATTTAAAAAAAAAAAATTTTACATTTTAAGATATCACATCATATGGGCACATTTGTTTTAGCCTCTGTGGAGTGGGTCACAATTTACAATAAATTTACATAGCAAACTGGAACCCCACTATTAACTTTTGTAAAATTTAATGAAAAAAAAAAAAAATTGATATTTGTATTTGGGAGTACTTAATCTACAGTAACATGAAGTAAAAAAAATGATCATTTTTGGTCACAATGCCTATTGTAAAACTCCGCCAATTTTTAAATTAGGGGAGTTAATTTAAGAAAATATCAAAGCTTTTAAGGTTATTAAATGACAACTTGAGGTTTTATATTGTGAAAATCACTGTTGATAGACAAAGATCTGATTTAAAATAGATTTAAAAAAAAGTAGTCAGACATAGACTAAATTTATATCTGAATCTCCAAGTATCCACCCGGGTTTCCCCATTTTCATGGGGTGGAGATTGTTACCTATCAGTAAGGGATGCAGTGAATATATTATATTCCCCACCAACAGAGCAAAGGCTTATTTAATCTTACATTGAGCAAGATTGGAAAATTGTGCCAAAATTGAAGAATTTAAAGTGTTGACAGCCTGCAAGCTTATCAAAAAACAAAGGTATAATTTAGTTATTTACAACTCTAATCATTATCAGTGATTAACAGTAATTAAAGTTGAAGGCTTCAGTCGAAGTTGAAAAGGCTGTAATTATCAGAGCTAGGGATTCAATTATTGAAAAATTACTGACATTAATTGCTGAATTATTTGATTTTGCTGTTGGCCATATTTGAGATTTAAAAGGTATAGAAAGAAAATGCAATTGCCAAATATTCAGTGAGTGTTTTGAGGATTTTTTTTTAATAAGTCACTGTAATTCTATATTTTCCAGTTGGAAAGAAAGAGTAAATTCAAAAGATTCTTCTATGTGTCATGTTCCTTCAGGATGTAGGCGATCATAGCCCTCCACAATTTCCTGTTCTTTGTAGCTCTTAAATGTTGTTTTTTGTTATCTCTCCTAAACCCTGATCTGTCATCCACAGCTAGCTAGGTAGGTTATTGTGCTCATCTTTGTCACCATATTTATTACAATGTTTCGGCCGTTGTATGCTACAGCCTTCTTCAGGTGGTTGAAATGTCGAACTGAACCCTTTATTTTGCTCAATGGGGTAGACTGTGCCATGTTTAATGGATGTCAGTTATCAGTTATCTCCTGTTAATTACCCTCTCCAAGTTTTCCAGGTATTGAACTCACACTCTTTGGGTCCTGTCACTGGATCTAACCAACGCCTTTATCCACTGTGTCATCTGTCCTTGAGGACATCTGTGAATGAATTTCTGGGAAATGTAAACCTAATGTCTTCAGCAACCTATTTTACCAGTGCTCGGTGAGGGGAATTAACAGGAGATAACGGATAACTGACATCCATTAAACATGGCATGTGGAACTAGAACAGTCTCCCCCAGTGAGCAAAATAAAGGGTTCAGTTCGATATTCCAACCAGCTGAAGAAGGCCGGAGTGTACAACAGCTAAAACGTTGTAATAAATATGGTGACAAAGATGATGACAATAGTCCGAATAATGTAAATAGTGTACATAATACGTCATCTCAGAAATAGACAGATACTGTAGGTTATGCCTTGTTTTCTTTTCTCCCTCTTGCCTTCAATCTGCCCTGTGAGTATCAAATTTTCCAAGCCCTTTTTGCTTATTACACATGCCCTAGAAATTTCAGCTATCTCTTCCTGTTTCTAAGTATATGTCCGTTTTGTTTCCATTTTCTCCAAAACTTGGTTGTTGTTCACATGTTTGATCCATGATATTTTCAACACCCTTCTGTAGAACCACATTTCTTTTGCTTCAAATTTCTTATCCTCTGTGAGGAGATTGTCCAGCATTCACTGCCATATAGGATGACTGAAAAGTTCTAGATACTTTGCAATTGATTGATTGTCAACTACAAGATAACTAATGGTTGGTAGTTTTTTATGATGCCACCTATGAGTTATCTCATGCAAACTACACATTTATTCACAGTGATATTTTTAGCATGAAAACAATCTTAAGACTTCAATTGAAGTTTTAAATCATCTCATTAAATTTTTATTGCCTCAGTTAGCTATTATAAAGTGAGTGAAGTCAGATTCTGTAATTGACCTCTGGCATTTAACATGTTCAGGAAACAAATCTAAGCTATTTTTTGTTGATATTTCTCTTTTCAAATCATCAGAATGATTTGATTTGCCTTATAGTCTATGTATGTTATATTAAGCATTTAGTAGCAAGAGAAAGGAATAACAAGGATTCAATTTTGAACAACTTTTATTGTTGGCATGTCGCAGAGAGACATTGAAGTATGTGTGGAATGTCTGTTGTCAGGATGGCAGTCAGATGTAAGGGCAGAGCCAGGAGTTGACCTAATTCTTGTTGTGGATTTGGTATGAGGTCACAGGATATGGTTTGTGCCCATATTGGTTGATCAAGATCATGGTGGAGGGTAGCATATTGTACAGATATTTCGAAACTAGGTGAAATGTCAGTTTCAGGGGAGCGGTTGTCAGGATAGCAATCTGGTCTAAGCATAGAGCCAGGAGTTAAACTATTTCTTGTGCTGGCCTGACTGAGGTTACAGGATATTGTCAGTGCATATTTTGTTGCTAGAGGCCACAATGGTAGGTCCTATTTCATTGGTTGTTAGACCTGTTGAACCAGGGTGATGTCAGATTTGTATGGTTTTGATAGGCCTGTTCTGTGGAACAGAGGTGGCTGGTGTCAACTGTGAAGGGAATGTCTTGTAAATGAGTCGAGACTGAGGTGATGGCACTGGTTGGTAGGCCTGTTCTATGAAATGGAGGTAGCTGTGTCAACTACGAAGTGAATGCCTTCTAAATGAGTCAAGGTCGACTGAAGTAAGAGTGGGAACTGGTAGGCCTGTTTTACCGAATGGAAGTCGCTGATCAAGGTCACAGTGGATGGTCGATTTCTGTTGATTAATATTTGCTGAGGTGACAGAATCATCAACAATGAAGGCTTGTATCTGTGTGGTGTCAAGGCTGGATAGTCAGCTACTCATGGCTGGTGTTTGCCAAGGTGACGAGATTAGTGTCAATGAAGACTTGTAGCAGGGAGGAGTCATGGTTGAGATGTTTTCAAGTCGAAGCTGAATAGCCGAGGTGGTTAGTCAAACCTGGGAGTGGTAATGGTCATTCAGAGGTGTGATCATGTTGAGTAGAGGCAGCAAAGTTCATGGTGGCAGTGTCAGCAGCAGCATCCTGCATGATGGCTGGTGGCACTGTGCCTTGAGAGAATATTGGGCCTCAAATTCCCACCCAACATCAAGTGAAACTCTTATATATGATCTATCACTAAAGATGCAGGCCAAATGATTGACTCTTTGTACCATTCCAGTAAGTACCTGACTCCTCATGCTGTTCTCTACCTTTATATGAGCCAGATCAGGCCGAAAATGAAGTACTCTTGCAATATTTGAACAGGAGCTGCCCAGTCCTCACTTTCTAGTTTCGATAGAGTTCAAAATGTCTCCAAGTCTTTGTTGGAGAAAAACTATTTTCCACCCTCCAACCTCTTTCCAGGGCAGGATGCAGTGAGTTTTTCACTGCTCTATTGCTACTTCCATGGAAAGTGCTCAGACGAACAACATTCCTTGGTTCCGTCAGGTCTAACCTTCAAGGCTAGGATCCTCCATGCCACTTACATTGTAGCAAACTATCCACATTCCCTCCATATTCCATCAGTAGTTCCACTTAAACAGCTTCTTCCCATGAATAAACTCCCAAGAGGTTGTTTTTCCAATCACTACCTGTTCGAGTCTAGAGTTAACCATTATCTTCCTCTCCAATCCATATAAATTATCCCTTAACATAACCTTCTACCATGAGTATCCTCCAAGCTTTTTACAGAGTGAACCTCACTGGAAAAAGAAATGTAGTTTGTTGTTTGGAATTGAAATAAATTGTTTGTGACACCAGTCCCATTTCTTTTCAGATAGATCTCGTATGAAAATGTAATGATGAAGAATTACTTTATTTTATTCTATCTTTATACATGTAAAGATTATATAAAAATGATTGATAACCATAAAATTATATTAATAATAACCATGAAAGTGGAGAAAGTCAATCAGAATTAATCTAACAAGTTTAGATAAGAAGAAAAAGTATCTGCGTGTATCTGAGTATAATTTAGATTTTAAGAAGATGGTTTCCAGTATCCTTTCTTCAATTTAATTGGTGCCGTTTCTTTCAAGTGATCGTCACAAGTGTGTTTCTTGTTATCAGAACATCTTTTTCTATAGTTAATGAAAAAATCCTTTTTCCCTGGCAACTGTTGTGCATATATGTGAATGCACATCTATTGCTCATAGGTGTGCATATTTTTGATGCATCTTTGTGTATTAATTTTGTGTGTGGGTTTGCATTGCCCATGCATCAGTGTGTCTATCACACATGTGTGTATGTATTACTCCCATGTTTGTTTGGTTATTTCTGCCATGTATGTGTATTGCCTGTGTGAATGTATTTCCCATGTAAATGTCTTGTTTATTATTGTATATTTTCCTTGCATATTTTACGTATTGCCCATGTGTGTTTGTGTGTGTGTGTGCATTGCCAGTGTATGTATAGTGATTTTCTAAGCACAGCTTAGATGTGGCACAGGGCCGAAAGTATGGGGCACCCAGTGAGGATCAAACTCACTACTCAGTTGTAATTGATCTAGCAAGATAAGCATTCTAACCATTACACCATATCAAGGTGCCCTTGATAGTGTATGTATATGTGTATATGACCATGGATCTATACGTGTGTATTACCATTTGTGTATGTGTGTTGCCTGTGTGTATATATGTGTATATCACCATGGATCTATATGTGTGTATTCTTCATGTGTGTATCTGTGTGAATTTATTCACGGCATGTGTACTGCCACATGTGTGTGTTTAATACCTGTGTTAGTGTTTGCCACATGTCTATGCTGCCTGTGTGTATATATATATGTATTGACCATGCATCTATATGTGTGTGTGTATTACCTATATATATATGCATCACCCCATGTGTATGTTTATTACCCATGTTTGTTTATGTATTTCTCGTGTGTATATGTATGAATTACTCATGGGTCTCTGTGCATATTTTCCATACTTTTGTACATATTAAATGTGTGCATGCGTATGTGTATATATTTTCTATGTGTTCGTATATGTATTGCCCATGCACCTGTATGTGTATTACTTTCATGTGTGTGTGTTGTCCAGATATATGAATGTATTTCCCATTTTCTATGTGAATATATTGCTCATGTATGTGTGTATATCTTTTCCATGCATCAGTGTGTATTAGGTATATGTATTACCCGTGTATGTGTATGTATTACCCGTGTGTGCATGTGTATTTCCCATGTATCTGTATGTGTGGATTCCTATATATATATATATATATATATATGTGTGTGTGTGTGTGCATGCACATGATAGTATGTGCGTGTGCATGATAGTATGTGTGTATGTGCATGATAACGTGTGTGTGCATGCATGATTGTATGTATGTACGATAGTGTTCATGTGTGCATGCTAGCATGTGTGTGTATGCATGTATAATGGTATGTGTGTGTATGATTGTGTGTGTGTGCATACATGATAATATGCATGTGTACGATAGTATGTGTGTGTGTGTATGCATGATAGTCTGTGTGTATGTGTGCATGATAGTTTGTGTATGTTTGTTGCCGATGTGTATTAACCATGTATATGCATGTCATGCCCATGTATATTTGTATGTATTTCACATTAGAGTGTGTCTGTATAGTGCTCATGCTTCTTTGTAGGTGCATTACTTGAATGTATGTGTGCGTGTGTGTTTGTTGTGCCTCTTTTGTTTGTGTATTTCCCATCCATGTGTTTGTGTGTTGCCCATGCATTATTGCTCGTGTATGTGTGCATTGATCATGTGTGTGTGTATTATCCACATATCTGTGTGTTTATTGATCCTGCAAATGTGTGTACTGTTTTTTTTTTTACTTTTACATGTATATGTATCAAAGGTCCATTGGATTTCTCTAGAGACTGTTGCAGTGAACAGAAAATAATTTTTCATGACCTAAATCCTTAACAATTGTTCCAGTAAAAATAAATGAAATTCCAAATACTAATCAGAGATTTTAATCTCCAGTATCATATATTTTTAGTATTTAGTAATGTAACACTCACTAATATGTCACTAAAAACAAGAATTTATTCGTTAACTCTTTCCTATTTGATAGAATTAATCACACAAAAGCCATGATACAATAATGAATGCATAGACTTTATTTTATATAATACACATCGCTAACTTTAGGATATGAATTTCTTGAAAAAAATAATTTGTTTTGTATAATATATGCTGACCTATTACAGAATTGTGAACAATGATGAAGTTTAAGAGAAAATTGAAACAAAAAAGGATATTTATACTTGAAAGCAGAAAGAGATGGTTGAAATTTCTAGAGCACATAATGAGGAAAGAGGGCTTAGAAAATTTGATACTGACAAGGCATATTGAAGGCAAGAGGGACAGAGAAAAGTAAAACCTAATTTACCTAACAAACTTGTGTAAAAGGTTGGCAGAACAGGGGTTAAGAATGATAGCAAAATAACAAAATTTATTAAGGGCTGTGGAGAGCCATGATCATCCACGTCCTGAAGGGACATGGCCTATAGATGACAAAAACAAGCTTGTGTAAATGGTTGGCAGAACAGGGATTAAGAATGAGAGCAAAATAACATTTTATTCAGTGGTACAAAGGACAGGAAACTGTGGAAAACCATGATTTTTATTTGCAATTATATTTGAATCTTCCCAGTATGTACTGTGATTGTACCTTTCATCTATTCAGCTATTAATCATTGGTACCTGAACTACTGAGTTAGTCTGCCAATAGGCTTTGTCCTGTTTACTTGTGTTAAATTATTACGCTAGATTTTGGAATAACTCTGCCATCTTTACAGTGGATGACAAATACAAGAAGCCTGCATCAAATTTTCTATAAATCTTATCAAACCTGCTACCAAGATCCTCATTTGTTTTTCCTGTTAGTAATTTATTATCTTCTTATACACCTATATTAACCCTAGAACACTAACCATCAATTAAAGTTACACCACTACTAACCATGAGTATATTATATCTGATTTTGAAAATATCAAAAAAAATATTAAATATAAATCTTTATTTGAAATATTTTACATGCAGCCACTTCAAACTTTGTACTTTGAGTTGACATTAATAGAAACTGAAAAACATTATTTAGATAAGAAAATCAGTTGCTGAAAATTGTAATTAAAAATAGGAAAATTTGCACTGGGTACTATATACCCATGGTTAGTGCTCTAGGGTGTTAAGCAGAAATAACTCCAAGACTTGTGTGTATTAATATATGTGTTTTATTGCTGCCATCATATCAGGAACTGCCATGCAGTTAAAAGCCCCTTCAGGCATTACAGATATTGGGCTGCTTATGTATATAAGTCAACCAACATCCCCCATACATACAAAAGTCTGAAGTGTTTATTTTATGTGAGTTGCCATTCACCATATCGGTTGGGTGTCTTGCCTGCAGTGACTCTCTTCAGACGTGGTTGTCTTTCAGTTATGTCTGGTTGTTGCTGTTTGGTGTTTTCTTCACTGCCATTGTTGGTGATATCTTGTTTGCGGTTTGTTTCCATCATGTTGCTGTGTTTTGGTCTAGTTGTGAGTCTTAGGTGTCTCCTATTTCTCACTAGTCTTTTCCCATTTTCCAGTTCGATCATGTATCGTCGGTATTTAAACTTTTCTGTGACAACTGCCTTTTTCCAATATTGGTTCTTGCCATATGGCTGCACAGTCACCTGGTCGCCCTTTCTTAATTCTATCAGGTCATGGGCATTTTTCATAGTATTTCTTTTTGTTGTTTTTTGCCTTTCGTATTTTAGTTTTTGTTTCTTCCGCATTAAATGGGGATAGAAATTTCTTCATCGTAGGCAGTACACTTCTCAATTGTCTTCCAAAGAATCTCTGTGCTGGGGACATTCCTGTGGATTTTGATGGTGTGTTGGTGAATTCTAGTATGGCCAGACAAGGATCGCTGTTTTCATTATTATTTTTTTATGATGCATTTTATTTGTTTTACAGCTGATTCTGCCATTCCATTGGAGTTTGGCATCTCTGGTGAGCAGGGATTCCATCTAAATCCATATTTATGGGCCAGTTCTCTCATCATTTTGCTATCAAATTCAGGGCCCCCATCACTTACAACTTCTTCTGGGATGCCATATCTCATGAAGTGTTTCTTTATCAGCTTGATTGTGCAACCTGATGATGTTCCTTGGAGTCTATCAACCAAGGTATAATTGGAGAAATAATCCACACAGACTAGGTATTTCCTTCCATCGAGTGCCATGGTATCGAGGCCAATACGTTGGAATGGGTATTCCGGCACTGGTCTTGTGATTAGTGTCTCTTTGCTATTTCTTGCAGAATATCTGCTACACTGTTCACAGTTGATATAACATTCCTGTAGTTCGTGTCTCAAGATTGGCCAGAATATTGTGTCTAGGGCACGTCTCATGTTACTTTCAACTGCTAAATGGTTTGTATGTGCCTTCTTCTTCATGTCATTTCTCATTGAGGCAGGTACAAAGACTCTGTCTTTGTAAAATATTAGATCATCCTTTGTTGACAGGTAGTCTCTGAATTTATACAGGTGCTTCAACTGAGGTTCAAGGGCTTTATATCGCATTGGGAAGCCTTGTTTAATTAGTTTTATGAGCTTCTGTAGATCCCTATCTTCTTTGGTGGCACTGACAAGGCTGTCTTTGGTCTGTTCACTTATAGCAAGAAATTCTAATAGATTCACTTCACTGAAATTAAACTGGAACTTGTCATCCTCTACTGGGGCTCATGAAAGAGCATCAGCAATAATTATGTCACTGCTCTCTTTGTATGTTATTTTGTAATCAAAATTTTGTATTGAAAGCATCATTCTTAACAGTCTTTTTGGTACTTCGCTTAGAGGCTTTTTACTGATTGCTTCTAATGGTTTGTGATCTGACTCTATTGTTGCATGTCTTCCGTAACAATAGTCACTAAACTTGTGTAGTCCAAACACAACGTCTCTCATCTCTTTTTCAATTGGTGCATAGTTTTTTTCATAGTTGTTCCACACCCTTGACGCATATGACACTGGTTTCCCATTCTGTAGGAGAGCTCCCACACCTACATCAGACATGTCAGTCTGTATCGTGACTGGCTTTTCTAAGTCATAGTAAGCCAAGATAGGTGTGTTTGCTATAGCTTTCTTTATGTCTTCGAATGCTCTTTATTGCACCTCCGCCCATTGGAAAATCTGATCCTTCCGTGTTAGCCTGTTTAAAGGTTCACATTTTGTCATGAGTGAGTGATCAAATTTCGAGAGGTATTTAACCATTCCTATGAAGCACCTTAGATGATGCAGATTGCGAGGTGCTGGGAATTCTGTGATTGCCCATATTTTTTCTTCATTGGGCTTCAAGCCTGTGTTAGTCAGTGTATGACCCATGTAGGTAACTTCCTCTGTGAGGAATTTGCATTTGTCAAGGTTAATTTTAATGTTTCTTTCTCTGCATCTCTGCAAGTATGCTCGCAAGTTCTGGTTGTGGTTATTGATGGCTTGGTCTGAGTTGTTTCCAAATCCCTCAACCAGACAGTCATCTTGGATAATGCTAACCCCGTTTATCCCTTGGAATTGTTCGATCATTTTTGTTTGGAATGCCTTGCTGGCTGGTGTGATACCCATGGGTAATCTTTTGTATCGATAATTGCCCTGAGGCGTGCTGAAGGCGGTCAGTTCTCTTGCCTTGTCGTTCAGCTTGCAATGCCAGTATCCATTTCTTACGCCCAATTTACTAAATTTTATTGCGTTTTTATTTGCAAACCTGTGTGTGATGGATTCCAAGCTTGGTACCTGGCAGTGGTAGTTGTTAATCAGTGTCTTGTTTAATGGTTTGCGGTCTAAACATATCCGAAGTTTTCTGCTGTGTTTTCTTTCAATCACATAGCTGTTGAGCCATGAGCTAGGTCCTTCCAGTTTCTCAATTATATCGTCTCTCATCATTTTTTCTAGTTCCTGTTTAAATTGTTTTTCCAGTGCAAATGGGACACCTCTTATGGGTTGTTATATAGGAACTGTGCCTGGCTCTATTTGGAGTGTTAATTCACCTTCAAATTCACCAACTCTCTCTTCAAAAACGTCTGGGTATTCTAGTAAAATCCCTTTGATGAAATCATCAATATCTAATTTTCTGATGTCTTTCAGGACTTGTTCTTTGAGGACATTGCATTCTACAGCTGAAACTGTCGAGTCGAGTCAAACTGATCTAGGTTGAACCGCATTAAATTTAGCTTTTGGCAAAGACTATAAGTTAAAATTGGTTGTACCTTCTCATTCACAGCCATGACTGAGGCTGTCACTTTTCTTCTGTTGACAGGGTTGATAAATTCTACCCTCATTGTTCCTTCGGTTCTAACCCTTTTTCCTCTGTATATTGAAATATCAAGCTTCTTACTTTTTTTTAGTAAGTGCTCCATTTTGTTGTCCTTAACAAATTTTGCAGGAATTACATTTACAGTTGCTCCGGAATCTATCATGAATTTAATGGGCTTCCCGTTTAATTTTAAATTCGCATGAACTTTATGAATTGTCTCCCCTTCAACGTGAAAACATTCATTAACTCTTTTCTCACTGTAGTTACCCTTGCAAATTCTTGATGTGGCAAAATGTTTTTTTCTATTGCATCTAAAACATTCCTGACCATAAGCTGAACAGTTTCTTATTCCTTTTACGTCTTCTCTGACAATAAATGCAATCATATTGTTTTTTTTCTTTTCCAGTCGCATTGATATCTTTCTCGTATGCGTCATCCTCAACATTTAATTTGTAGATTCATCCTTTTCTACCTATCAACCCTGTAACAGAACATCTATATATTTTTTTTTGACCAATAAAAAAACGTACTAGGCGAATCAACAAATCTCATTGGTTTAATCTGAAAGTTTTGCAAAAACGAAATTGCGCCAAAACTTTTGAGCCGATTTTGGACTTTCAAAAATATAAAACTGATTTTTTTTACTTTCAAAAAGTACATCAACGCTGACTCACTTCAATTTAAACTGACCAATTTTCTCGCAAACCTTTTGCTTATCCAAAGTGAACTATTCACTACTAAAATTTCGAACAATTCAGAAATTTGTGTTATAAGAACTCATTCCTAAAAACACTTAACATCGACATTTTTAATGTTAATTAACACAACTTCAGAAAAACGTTTCTTCAAATTCACACACACTTTGCCATATTTTTATACCAAAATATCCTCTTTTAATTGTATATAAATGTCCAGTTGGTTTCTAAATTGAATATGTCTTGTTTTTTGATTGTATTTAAAATTCGTTTAATTTGTTTGTGGATGCAGAAAGTCGCAACCTACACAAATTCCTTCTGAACTCATTTTAATTTGCACATCCCCAACAAATTTGTCGTATTTTTCAATTTTTTGTGACTGGATTTTACTTTGTTCTGCAGCTCTGCATTGGTCAATACACTGTGTAAGTGTTAAATCTGGTTCCCTCAGGAGAATGTTTTTTTTATCGTATATTCCTTTTATTATTTGTAATTTTATCATATCGTTCTCAGTGACCTTATTCCATTCACAATCTTCAGAACTCGATTTCAAATTTAACAAATAGTCCTCAAAGCTTTCATTTTCACTTTGTACTTTCTATAGGAATTCCACTCTGTCTACAGTCAATGTTTTCATGGGTTTGCAGTAGTCCTTAAATGCTTCGATAACCATTTCGAGTTTTTTTTCATTGTCATTTTCCATCGTTTCTCCTTTCGCATTCTTAATTGTTAGGATTTTGTATATTTGTTGGCCCTTTTCTCCTAAAAGGTAAATAAACAAACTCCTTTTCTTCTTTTCAACATTTGCAGCTTTAGCGGTACTATCTCTACCCTCCCCTTCAAATTTCTGAAATTCAAAAAAAAAGGTTCACTTCTTCAAGCCACTCGTTAAAGGCTTTGTGCAAATTTCTTACTGTCCAGTCAAAACTTTGGGGTGGGTTGATTGACATCATTTTTGTTGTTTTAAACAAAGTAGTACTCACTCAGTTTATCGTCCAGTTCGTCCCTCTGAAACCATGTTAAGCAGAAATAACTCCAAGATTTGTGTGTATTAATATACGTGTATTATTGCTGCCATCTTATCAGGAACTGCCCCGCAGTTAAAAGCCCCTTAAGGCATTATTGGGCCGTTTATGTATATAAGTCAACCAACATAATCTCTCATAGTAGTTCACACATGTTGACAGTGGTTTGATGCTCCCCTGCTGTCAGCTGCTGACCGCGACAGGTCTCTACCCCGGGCACCTGTTGACTGCCTGTTGAACATCCGTGTGACCCCTTTTATAGCGTTTTTTTTTTTATGGTTTAACAGGCTCGAAAAACGAAGCGAGTATAATTAGGAGGGAAGCATTTTTATTAGACGAAAAATAGAACACTTTAAATATTATTTTATTTTTCAACCGGAACTCGTGTGTCGGAAACATTTGTAAACGAAGATAATGGTCATTTTGTGACGGAGTTTTGTCCCGTTCACATCCGGCTCTCACTCTTGAGTATTTGCCTGTAACTCAGCCGAGATATGTCTTATTTTATTTTATAACAGTAATAATAAGTTTAACAAAAGTTGTATTTTTTAAATAAAAGTTGTAATAAGAACATTACACACCAAAGCAAGGTCATAATACCATTAGAATGCAGGAGGTTACAGGGAGTGACAATGAAGAGAATGAGAAGACTAAGAAAAGGGAGGACTGAGGAAATAAGAAAAAAAGGAACAGTTTTCAAGAAGACAAGTGGTGATTGGCATTGCATTTAAATTTTTCAACATTGTAGTTATCAGTGAAGCAAGAAGCTGGAAGTGATGGTTGTATCTAGCTAGTTCAACAGAAAAATGGTTGAACCTAGTTTCCAATCTAGTTGAACAGATAAATTTTTGTAGACAGCTCCAATGAAAAAAAGCTCATCAGAGAAATTGCCATGAAAATATTTGAAGAAAAGACAGCAGGAAGCCACATCGTGTCCATGAGAAAATGACTGAGGTCAAAATGTCTGGTTAGGATCAATTACATTACAGACTTTTCTTTGGATTTTGTCAAGAATCTTGTGATATGCAACAGGACCACCAGACCAGATATGGCAACAGTATTCAATGCATGGATGAATTGTTGATTTATAAATGTGCAAGATGGATTCTGATGAGAAATATTTTCTGATACGATACAATGGAGCAACTTTCTTTGCAGTAGATATAGCAATTGATTCAATATAGTTCCTCCACTTCAGTGCAAAATGTGAGACCAAGAAAATGTAAAGTGTTGCTTTCCTGGAGTTTAGCATCAGCCATGCTGATGGCAGGCAGAAAAGGTTCTCTGGATGAGAAGGACAGCTTTATCAATTCAAATCAGTTCCCTCCTTTTCACATTTCATACAGCAAACAGTATATTTAGTAGCAAATGGGTTGATGAAATACAGAAAAGTAAAAATACTTGATTACAATCATGATAGCTAAAGAGATGAGTACATGTTTGATTGACACAGCAGATATTTTTAAAGCTTTGAGAGAGAAGATGGTGTTAAATAGAAATAGACTTGTTTATGTGCAGTACTTTGGTAGGAAAGAAACCATGTAATGTCAGCAACAAAAGAATAATACATCCAGGAAGCTCAGAAGGCATTATGGGTATTGATGCTACAATAAAGAGATTATAAAAATCCTCATTAAAAGATCTAAATAAAAAAGCAATTACAAGAACAGATTAACAGTAAGTTGTCAATACAGATGATAATAGTTGATGTGTATGGCATTTTAAAACTAAATTTATATTTACGCATATTTGCTGTCAGATTTACATATACGTGCATTTATACTCAGATTTGCACTTGTGCATTCAAAGCCAGACTTACATGTAAATGCATTCAGAGTCAGATTTACACATAAGTGTATTCAAAGCCAGATTTATGCGTAAGTGCATTCAGAGCCAGATTTATATTTGTGTAGAAACTTTGTGCAATTATCTTAGCGAAGCTCAGAAGAGGGGGAGAAATGAGGGAATTCAACAGTGATCTTGTGATGAAAATATCTTTCATTATATTATTTTGTCTTCCCAGAAGATTTATTGAAATGAGTTCCAGTCGATACCATCTGACTGAAGGGGAGTCAAAATTTGCATATGTGTTCAAAGAGAGATATAAAAATATACAAAAAATAGCCAAATGTAGTGACAGTATTTTTTTTCTTCCTTCGTTGAAACCGTACTCGATTTTTCAAAACTGACTGGATGTGTTACCGAAACTGTTAATAAGAGTCTTAACTCTTTTTTTTCCAATGTTACTTCTATAAGGAGAATTATTTGTAGGCAACATATAGCATTTTTTGTTGCAATTCTTTTTAAACAAATAATTGTCACCGTAAGACTACACTAGTAACATATAAGAATTCATTATCATTTCTTTCTTTCTTTGCTGAGATTCGCTTTAAATGCTAATAGTTGCCATTATAGTTTTCCTACCTTCCCTTTGCTCAAACAGTCAAACTTGAAATCCCGACACTTGTGCATTCAGAGTCAGATTTACATATAAGTGTATTCAGAGCCAGATTTACATATAAGTGTATTCAGAGCCAGATTTACACATAGGTGTATCCAGAGCTAGATTTACATGTAAGTGCATTCAGAACCAGATTTATGCATAGATTTATTCAAAGCTAGACTTATAGTAAGCACATGTAGAGTCAGATTTATATGTAAGTGCATTCAGAGCTGGATTTATGCATAAGAGTATTCAAAGCTAGATTTGCATGTAAGTACAGTCAGAGCCAGATTTACACATAGGTATATTCAGAATCAGATTTATGTGTAAGCATTCAGAGCCAGATTTTCACATATGTGAATTCAAGGGCAAATTTACATTTAAGTGCATTCAGATTTACATATTTATTCAGAGCTAGGCTAAACTTAAGACCATTCATAGGCAAATTTACACCTAAGTGTATTTAAACAGGAAATTGATTGAAAATTATTTTATATTCTTATACTGATATTTCAATGATAATTTTTTGATATTTACAAACAGAAGTAGGTAGATTGTACAGCACCTATACTCTGAAAAGCTCCTTTGAAAGCCTACATTCATAATACTTCTTGTTTTTTGTTAAGGAAACAGTAAAAGAATAAGATATCCAGGAAGCCAAGAAGACTTTATGGGCATTGATAATGCAATAAAGAATTTTTATGTGCACAAATAAACAGTACCTTGTAAATACAGACTCTCTTAGATATTTGCATTCCAGATTAAATTACCACCACCCACTTGCACAGCTGCCTTATCAATAAGACATGCCATTTGAATTCACTTTCTCTTTTCAATCAGACAGATTTAATAATATTGTTCTTATATAAACTTTTTCCTAAGATAATTGTGCTTGATGAAAAAAATAGGTGTCAGCTCCAAATAATAATTAGAAAAACATTGATCAAAACCAAATATTAAAAATATCTTTAGTCTTTATTGTTGATTTTGGAAGTATACAAGATGCATTAGCCTGTCAGCAAGACTTACAATATGCTGCCTGTATCTCTGCAAGGGACTAAAATCTTTCTAAAAGTATCCAGCATTCATAGGCACACTTGCAGAGAAGTCAGTCAATGTAAACCATTTTTATTATTGCAAAACTAGTTCTATGTCTGCCTATTTGTGTCTAGTATAAGTTGTACCTTATATATATATATATATATATATATATATATATATATATATATATATATGATATATTTTTATAATTTTGATGTTAGCATAAAACTGGATCAGTGTCTACCATTTTGACTGAACCTGTGTTTATTATTTTGACTCTAGTGTAAAATTGTACATATGTCTGCCATTTTCAATCTCTGGTAAAATCAGTCATATTGTCTACCATTTTGATTCAAGTGGAAAACCACATCTGTATCTACCCTTTGACTCCTATAAAACCGGATCTATGGCTACTATTTTGACCTTAGTGTAAAACTGGACCTGTTTTTACCATTTTGACTCTCTGGTAAAACCAAACCTGTATCTGCTCCCTTGACTTTTATAAAACTGAACCTGTGTCTGCAATTTTGACTCTAGTATAAACCTGGATCTGTGTCTAGCATTTTGATTCTAGTATAAAACCAGCCTTATTGTCTACCATTTTTAGTTCTAGTGTAAAAATGAACATGTGTCTACCATTTTTACTAGTGCAAAACTATATCCATGTCTATCATTTTGAGTTTAGTATAAAACCAGACCTATTATCTACCATGTTGACTCTAGAAAAACTGGATCTGTGTCTGTCATTTTGACTCGTGTGTAAAACCAGACATTTTTACTATAATGTAAATCTCTGTGTCTACCATTTTAACTATAATGTAAAATGGACCTGTGTCTACCATTTTAATGTAAAATGGACCTGTGTCTACCATTTGGAGTATAGTGTAAAACCAAACATGTGTCTACATTTCCATTAATTTATTGTGACTTTTGCCTTGTAAAACTACAACATTGACTAACACAGTATGATTGGATATGTTGTTAAATTCACTACTCCTCCCCAACCTAACCTTATAGATGCTACCTGAAATTTCAAGGAAATTAAAGTATGAAATAACTTCCTTTGAGAAAACAAGAAAATGATAAAAATGAGGTTCTTTAATGTTTTTTGTTGAAATGCTTTAGAGTGATGTTCGAAAATGCTGGAAGAACATGAAAAAAACTGAGTAACTTAGCAAAATAACAGATTGATTCATCAGTTTTTCAATTTCCCTAAACTTTTTTTTTCAAGCATTTCATCCCAAGCAAAGCAGGATGCCACTAGTATGCAAGGGGTTACAGAGTGGGAGTGAGAATAAAGAGGCGTGATGGAAGAAAGGATGAAGAGAAGGACAGGGAATAGGTCAGGGCATCTGGAGATGTCAATTGACATTACATTTGAACAGTTGGAGATTATAGCTATCAGGGAAACAAGTAACAGGAATGGAATTCCACAGATGGGAGGTGCAAGACATGAAGCTATTGGAGTAGAAGAGACGGCCACATTTAACCATTTCAACAGTGAAAGGGTGGGATTATGATGTCTAGTAGCACGCTTAAATTCATACAGTCTGGGAACTAGTAGCTCATCGGTGCAGTTATCATGAAATTATGTCTAGAAAAGACAGAGGGAGGCAACAGCACGTCTGTAAGAGAGGGACTGTAGACGAGATGCCAGGTCAGGACCAACCACATTGCTTATCCATCTCTGGATCTTGTTGAGGACCTTAAGGCAAACAGCAGAGGCGCCAGACCATATATGGCAGCAGTATTGTTTTATCAAAAAAATAACTACTATCTTTTGTCACCATCAATTGATAATAGGCAGTATTCTTCAGATAATTCTTCATATGCTTCCACATTGTAATAATTTTTTGGTTGATCCTTTCTTCAACCGTCATCCAGGGGATTCTGCAAGAAAAAAGAAACATTCTTTCTTCAAGGAAAAAATACAATATATCTGTAAGTAAATAAAAATATGGATGGAAAATTATGAACAAAATTTTAGAGAGGCTACTAAACTCTAGTACTGAAAAATAATAAACAATATACACTTGGTTAATGATGAACTCAAGGAGAATGCTGCCTTTATAATTGAAGTAGTGTCTTAATGATTGCAATCACCAGATACATAAACATCAAATACAAAATCCAACCAATTAAAAAAGACAACATATAACAAACATCAAATTCAAAATCCAACCAATTAAAAAAGATAACATATAACAAACATCAAATTCAAAATCCAACCAATTAAAAAAGACAACATGTAACAAACATCAAATTCAAAATCCAACCAATTTAAACAGACAACATATAAACATCAAATTTAAACCCATCAAAAAAAAAACACATAAATGTCAAATTCAAAAAAACTCTTAAAGCTAATCTATACACAAGTACAAAACTAAAAAATTTTATTTTGCTAATATCAATTATTTTCCATCTTCAAATAGAAAAATATTACCACTCATCAATTGTTTAATAAATGTACTTTTTAAAGTTTCTGATAAAAAGAGATGAAGTCATATTTACAACTACAAATGTTTTTCCTTTAACAAATTTTTCACTTTTTAATTTTTTTAAATTCAAATGACTTCTTGGAATATTTTCCATTTTAGTGCTTCTTTAAAAAATATTATTTATTGTATGTTTCACAACTTTGTTTTTAAAAGTCAAAAGCCATCTTCTTCTATATGCTGCATCCATTCAGGACATAAATGTTCATGGCTCTCCCAGACTTCCTATCTTGTGTGGTTCTTACCAGTTTTTTTCCCTTTGCTTCGGCTCCCTGTTCCACTATCCATTCACACCTTCTCCTATCTCACTTGTCCTCAATATGGTCTTTGATGGTTACATTTTCCAAGCCCTCCTTCCTCATTATGTATCCAAAGAGTTTCAGCTGTCTTTTCAAGATACTGTGTATTCACTGCCATGTAAGAGGATGGATTGACTGCTGACCTGAGATGGAACAATTACATTGAGTCAATAACTTCATCCGCGCCAGGAAATTTTTCTCACTGGAGTCGATCCTTCAAATCAACCATTCACTCTTGCATGGAGTATTGCTGCCATATATGGTCTGGTGCCCCTTACTTTTGTCTCAAGGTTCTTGATAAGATTCAGAGACGGATATGCAATGTAATTGGCACTGATCTGGCATCTCATCTGCAGTCGCTCTCTCACAGATGGACTGTTGCCGCCCTCTGTCATTTTTACAAATACTTTCATGGTAACTTCTCCAAGGAGCTGCTTTCGCTGGTTCTCAAACTTCATGAATTTAAGTGTTCTACTAGGCTGGCATCTCACTCACACCCTTTCACTGTCGAAACTGTTAAATGTAGCTATCTCTTCTACTCCAATAGCTTCATGTCTCGCACCTCTCGCCTGTGGAACTCCCTCCCTTCTTCCTGTTTCCCTGATAGCTATCATCTCCAACTATTCAAATGTAATGTCAATCGACATCTCCAGATGCCTTGATCTATCCCCCTATCCTTCTCTTCATCCTTTCCTCTATCACTCCTTTTTGCTATAGCTCCAATTCTCTGTAACCCCTTGCGTGCTAGTGAAAACTTCCTTGTTGCTTACTCACTCCATCCATGGAATTTTCAGTGTCCTTCTTTAGAACCAGCTTTCTGCTTTCTCTTGTTTTTTCCTCATCCATGAGTAGATTGTCCAGCATTTACTGCCATGTAAAAGGATGGATACCACATATCAATCCAACACTCTTAACTTTGTTTTTAAGGATTTTTTCCGTTTCTCAGCCCCTGGCTTAGTTTTTGGAATGCATCTTTTGCTGGTCCAATGAATGTTTAGATCTCAGTGTTACATTTTTCCATCCTCTGTTAAAAGACTTCCTAGATATTTAAACTTTTGCTAATTTGTAATTTATATTGAGCTAGGTCACTATTACAGACATAAATGAGTGACTGAGTAATGTATGTATGTGACTGCATCTTGAACTTTCATCTTAGTTTTTACATACCTGTAACAAAGAATCTATGTTAAAATACCAAAACAAAAAAGAAGTTATCAAAATTATATCCGCTCCAGTGCACAGGTATGTATACATTTGCACTGCGGCATCTGTGGGCCACAGCTTGACTCTCCAAATAAGTTTGAAAAAATTTACCTGAAAGTCAAACCCAAGATTGTTTTCTTTTTTTTTTTTTTTTTTCTTTTAATAGTAGATAGGCTCTCCAATCCAATGGTCCATAATCCTCCCTCCTTCTCTTGAACAAGAGTAGAGTCTCATCCCTTGTTTCTTAATTAGGAAGGCAACCCTAGTTCCTTTCCTTTTCTCAGACATTAATAGCAGTGCTGTTGTGATTTTCTTTGTGATATGCATGGATGGTGGCAACATGTATTTATTCTAAGGGTACTGGGTTGGCAGTTTTCTGGTTGCTGTTCCTGACTGGTAGTTAGGAGCCTGAATTCTTGTATAGCATCTTGAGATCAACAGTTGCATAATATCAGGGTTCTTGCAGTGCCATATTACGCATGGAAGGTAAATTCCTTGACAATCACCTCAAGTGGACAACCTAAAGTGACTTGAATATGTTGCAAACTATATTGCAAGTTCCTTCCTTATCATGTTACATTAGACGATTGACTGCTACTACTACCCTAAGCCTTTCCTTACCAAAACAACACACTATGACTATAAGATACCAAAGATATAAATCTAAACCAGCTCAACAAAAATCACCTAAATCCCTCAACCTTTCTTTCTTCTGTTAGAATTTTTGGGTACACTGATGTACTAGTGAGTCAGCCAAAATGAGCTGACTCATTTTATAGTTCACCAATGGAAAGGTTAACCAATCAGAAGGCTCAAAATATTCAATGCGACGTGTATAAAGGCGGCCATGTTTTTTCCCGAATATTCACTGGCAGCCTTTGATATCAAAGACTGAAGAATTACAGAACAGCTGGTGGTGGTATTGGCGATATAGTCAGATTCGGTAGAGTGTCTGACTCGTGAGTATTAATCTTTAACATTGTTTCATTGAACAGATTATGTACTGCACTGTATTCTATATTCATAGACTATGGTGAACATCATTAACATCTTCAACATTTGTTGTATTCATACCAACTTAATTGTTCCCCTTCAAAAAGTCTCCAGACATCCTAGCTCTCTGCAAAACTAATCTTAACTCTTGTTGTGGACCCGGTAGCGTGCAGCGCTGGTTTTATACATTATAAAGTGGCCTTGTGCCAGACACTACAAAAGTACTGAATCCACAAGCAAAAATATATGAATATATTTTCGTGAGTGAACTTAGTGAGAAAAGAAATCAATCAACAGTTGCATAAATAATAATACAAATAGATAAGAATTAAATGACAAAAAAGGCGTCTGGTTGAAAAACATATATGAAATTTTATTATATTTAAACAAGTAATTGTCTTGACAGTTGAGACCATTAGTAAAAGTGTTCCGTGCCAAAAACAGAAAACCAAGATGGCTAAAGGCGGGAATAGTTCCATCAGAAATAAAGTTCTGGAAAAAATGACTTGTTAAACGAAAGGTGGATGTGTACAAAAATAGGAAAAAAGTATTCACTGTGTAGTTTTGATAGTTGAGTGTATGTAATGTTTTTTTAGGTACTGGTTCAAAAGTAGTTAGAAGGTTCAAAGGTGTATGAACAGATTATCAACTTTCATTGAGGAGAATTCAGAGTTGTTTGCATCAAGACGAGGTTGAGTCTTGGAATGGTGTAGGCGACTATTGTTGCCTAAAACTCTGGTAGTGAATAGAGGAAAGTTTGAAAGTTGTTTGCATCAAGACAAGTTGTCCTGGAAAAATATATACTGACGACTGTGTCGTGGATCTCTACGTTTTCTAGTTGAAAACAGAGAAGGTTCAACCTGCGGGTTACATCAAGACGAGAATGAGTCTTGGGAAAGTGTGAGATCGACATGTTGAAATTTTGGTAGTTAAGAATAAGATATTCCGGCCCGCATATGGGTTAAGGGCACGCAATAAATGAGTTGTCCGTCTAGCTAGCTTGAAAATCGGGATGCAACTGAGTTGGAAACGCTGGACGTCTGTGACGTCAAACGCGCGGGGAAAAATTCAAAATCCAAAATCCATCCTAGACAGCTATCAGGAGTAGCCAGCAAGGTTGAAATCAACAACAAAAGGATGGCTACTGCTATGTCTAATTGAACGAGGGAGGAAGGGGTGCAAACCGCGCGTGCGCACACACACACACACACACACACACACACAAGTGTGGTAGGAAGGGAGGAAAACTCGCGTAAAATGTAGGTGGAATTACTGTGTTATTCCACACTCTTCAATCCCCTCCTCTGATTTCTCAATTCCTGGCTATCTTCCTCCTCTTAGGAAGGTCTCTAATGTCCACATGCATGGCCTGGGAGTTTATGCCTGCAAACATCTCTTGCTGGCTAGGGAACTCTCTCTTGAATCTCCACACAACTCTTCCTCTCATGACTGTTGTGTGCTAGATAGTATTTCTAATAATATAGACAAAGCCATCTCCCTACACACCTGTCAACAAATATATTTGTGTCCAGTGACTTTAATGCCCACCATGCCAGGTGTCTTAAACACTCAATAACTGACCCCAGTGGAATCCAGACCCTAAATTTGTCAATCACTCAATCTCTCATGTAAGCGGTGGACTTCCCAATGCATTTCCCCAGTAACCCTGATGAACATGCTTCTCTTTTAGATCTCTTTTTTACCTCTATAACAAACTCATGTCGTACTTTGCAGCTCTGCCCTCTTGGCAACTCTGATCATGCAGTAGTGTCTGTAAACATCACTTTCTATTCCCCTATCAGCCAAGAACTGCCTAACAATAGAATATCTTTCTGTTATCAACAAGCGGATTGAGACTTGTTCTGTGACATCCCCTGGAATGCAGTTTTTAATTATCCTGTTCTTAAATCTGAGAACTCCTCCTGGAGGAAAGCCAGTATCAAAGCTTTCAGCCCAGCAAGAAAATACCAAGTTAAACTGCATTCATCTCCTTGGTTCTCACACTGTAGCTGACAGGAATCATTGCTTTCAGCTGTACCAGAGTGACATGTTTGCTAGCAACAGATGTCTCCACGCATAATGGGTACAAGCATGTCCTCAAAGAAGCAAAGTTACTGTTTGCTGATAAAATGAAACAACATATAGCATCTTGCAAGTTCAGTTCTAGAGATTATTAACAGCTCTGAAAGAGTGAGCTGAACAACAGCAATTCCTCCATTCCTCCTCAATCAATTCAAAATTTTGATAGCAAATAAGGTTGAAGGCTTTGCTCAGAAATTCTCTTCCAACTCAACACTTGACGAAGTTGGAGTACCCACACCTGATTTACCTCCTAGAACAGAGGCTCTACTGAGTGATATGTGCATAACCCTGTCACAGTTCTCAGACATTATTTCTAAATTAGACTCCCATAAGGCAAATGGAGGTGACAGAATCCCAGCCAAGCTGGCTCCAAATTTGCTCCTGAGCTGGCTCCAGTTCTCTCCAAACTCTACAACTATTGCCTTGCAGCTTCCTGCTTTCCAGCTTGTTGGAAGTCCTCCTCTGTAGCTTTTGTGTTTAAGAACTGTGGAGAACCTTCAGACCCCTCTAACTACTGCCCTATTTGTCTCCCAAGCTTTTTGGCAAAGTATTTGAGGCTTTAATCTATGCTGATGTGGTTAAGCATATTACCCCTTCATGACCTACTCTCCAACAAACAATATGACTTCCAAATCTATTTTTTCCAAATCTACTGCTGATGTGCTAACAGCCATCACTGAATATGTATATCAAGCTCTTGTTAATAACGATGAAGCTCAAGCTGTGGCTCTAGATATCTCAAAGATGTTTGACAGGGTTTGGGACACTAGTCTTCTATACAAGCTCCAGGGCTATGGCATTACTGGACATGTGTTTGATTTAATCCAATTGTTTCTGTCAAATCATTTTGAATAGGCTCACTTCCAGATCCTTTAACATGAACACAGGTGTCCCCCAAGGCTCTATCATTTTTATGGCAACTGCTTTGATAAACTTTTTTCCCTGGTTGCCCAACTACATAAATTTAAGCATGTTACTAGACTGGCTTCTATGTGCCACCCTTTTACTGTTGAAATAGTTAAATGTAACTGCCACTTCTACTTCAACATTTTTCTGGCACTTCCCAACAGTGGAACTCCCTTCCACTTACTTGCCTCTCTGATAACTACAATCTTCAAAAATTTAAATGCTGTGTCAGTCGTCATCTTCTGTTGCCTTGAACTCTAATCATCTATTGTCCTTTCCTCAATCTCGCCTATACCCAGTCTTTTCTCTCACTCTCTGTAACCTCCTGTGTACTAGTGGCACTCCCGCCTTGTTTGGGATGAAATGATTTAAAAAAATCAATAATTATTAGATTAAGCATAGAAATTGATAATCCAAAGTGAGAGAGAAGACGTGAGTAATTTAACACCCACTAATCACTTAAGTATTTAACAGAATGACAAAAATAATTATTTTTTTCATGTGGTGTCTCCCTTCCAGATATAAACGTAAATGGCTCTCCACAACTTCCTATCCTTTGTAGCTCTTTTTCAATTGTTATTAAATACAATGAGAACTTTTAAAAATAATTGCCTCAACTACATTGAGATTGATCTATTTTTGTTTATTATCTCTATCTATAAATCTTTGTTCATTCTATCTATCTATTCTTATTGTGTCTTGCTATCTCTAACCTCTCTCTCTCTCTCTCTCTCTCTCTCTATATATATATATATATATATATATATATATCACCTCTCTCTCTCTCTCAGTCCATTCATATCTCTCTATTTACCTATTTTTAAATCATTTCACCCCAAGCAAGGCAATAAAGCCACTAGGACACAAGGGGTTACTGAATGTTAAAGAGCAGGAGGAAAAATAAGGATAGGGAACAATAAAAGAGCAAGAATTAAGAAGACAAAGGATAATTATTGACATTGCATTTAAACCTTTGAATATCAAAGTTGAGTGGAAAGCAAGAAGCCAGAAGAGAGGTCCACAAGTGAGAAGTTTGATAGAAGAAACTGTTAGAATAGAAATTATGGTTAAATCGAGCCATTTCCACTGTGAAATGATGAGACCTAACTGCCAATGTAGTACTGCACTTAAATTCATAAGCCCTAGATAACATATAGGAAAGTTCATCCGAACAATTACCATGAAAGTATTTATTGAAATGCATAGGCAAGCTACATTATGGCAATGGGAAAGTGACTAAAGCTGAGATGCCAGGTCAAGATCTATCTATCAACCTCAGTCAATTCATTATCTATCTATCTTGGTTCATTGATTATCTATCTTTCTCAATCCATTCATTATCTATCTATCCGTTTTGATCCATTCTTTATCTATCTATCTATCTATCTTGGTTCATTCATTATCTATCTTTCTCTATCTATTCATTATCTATCTATCTATCCATTTTGATCTATTTATTATCTATCTATCTATCCATTTTGATCCATTCATTATCTATCTCAGTCCATTCATTATCTATCTTGGTTCATTCATTATCTACCTATCTATCTTTCTTGATCTATTCATTATCTATCTATCTATCTATCCATTTTGGTCCATTCATTATCTATCTCAGTCCATTCATTATCTATCTATCTATCTATCTATCTATCTATCTATCTATCTAGGTTCATTCATATCTATGTATCTATCTCAGTCCCCATGATTATCTACCTATCTGTAGGAAAACAGTAACAGTAGAGGTCCAGATCCAGAATAAGAAATCCAGGGTCACAACTGATATTACTTTACTTCCCTCACTCCAAAATTGTGTTAGTAGAATTTGGGAAGTAGGTTAAGAGAGAGTGAGGGAGAAAGAGAAAGAGTGAGAGAGAGTGAGAGAGAAAGAGAGAGTGAGACAGAGAGAGAGAGAGAGAGAGAGAGAGAGTGAAACAAGATTTACAAGGTCAGGATCCAACCAGTGAATAAAACCAAAACCATTCTTTGTGTGTGTGCGAAACAGAAAACAACTTTATAACAAGCAAAAAAAAAAAAAAAAAAAAAAATAAGAAAAAATGTACATACACATGGTTTGTATATAAAGTGACCATAATTGAATATTGTACAATAATAGGTCAAAGTCTTTTCGCTGGACAATGAAATATGCCCTATCCGTGGAAGCTGCCTCCAGAGTCATCAACTTGATAACTGTTTCTGATGAAAGGAAAGTCCTCATGACAGCAGTCAGAAAAGAGAAAAAAAAAAAGAGGAATGCTACTCCTTTTGCTATAAACTCCCATAAGTGATTCTCATTGGTTGGAAAAAAGAAATATAAAGGAGTAACAAGCCGCCCCCTTAAGATAAGATTACAGGAACACCGCAAAGCTATAACGAGGAGTAACAAAAAAAATCAGGCATTGCTGACCATATATCACTACCCCTGAAGGATGAGTTTGAAATAATATATGGAGAACATCACTGGAAAATAATAAAACAAAAGCACATATGATAGGCCACCAAAAATCTCCTAAGCTAGCCAAGCATGGGATATGAATATGAATGCGATGAGAACCAGTGATACAAAGTGCTAGAGAAAAACAATAATAACAACAAATTGTAATATGAGCTCTGGAAAAAAAAAAAAAAAAAAGAAAAGATAATGTTACTGAGACATTAGGAGGTAGTCTTACATAATGTCTATTTTTAGCCACAGACATAAACATGGTATACAGAGTTTCAAATTTCTGCTATACTCTGCAACTATCCTTCCCACTCCCTGTTCTAATAGTCATGTACATGCGCTTGTTAAATAGTTTTGCAAATGTGCAGGTGGTGTAATGGATAGTGGCTCAGAATGAGAAATCAGAGGGCCGAGTTCAAATTCCAGTCGAGTTCTTTACATCCATTTTAATGTAAATACATTTGAGAAAGGTATGAATGAACCCATCTCTTCTCCCAGACAACAATGGGTTAAACAGCATAGCACGCAGTGCTCTTTAGCTTTAATTGACAACCAGCATAGGAGAAGAAAAACAGGTTTGGCATCAGGCTAGCAACTTCATCCCGTAAAAACCTACTCACTACAGAAATCACAACAGTAATGTTTATCTGTTTTCTTGGACTTTATCTCCCAATGGAGTTTATTCAACATAATCTTGAGGGAGTTAGATATTTTACTCACTGTTTTCCTCTGTCCCTCTTGCTTTTAGTATGACCTGTGAGTGTTGAATTCTCCAAACCCCTTTTTCTCATTGAGAGAAATTTCAACTCTCTCACTCTGATTCTAATTATAAATGTCCTTCTTGTTCCCATTTTTCCTAAAACTTCCTCATTGCTCACATGCTTCACTCATATTTTCATCATCCTTCTGTAGAATCAAATCTCTGCTGCTACAAACTACCTCTTTATCTATTATTAATTTTGACAGGGGTGAAGTGATTTGATTGAGTACTTAGCAACAGTCTTCACTGACCCAGCAGAAAGATATGAATCTTGAAAATCTACTTCTGATAGAACTATAGATCAAAACAACACTGTAAGAAAGAGATTTAAAGGATTTATTGTCATGTCATGTTCATACATAGTTAAGAACAGAAAAAATCCTTTTTCATTATATAGATGTTTTTGGTTTTTTTTTTATATTTATATATACATTATTTATTACTGGCTGTAAACCCAGCAATGCTTTGGGATTGATTGACAGCTTGAAAAAGATGGATATTAGGTACTTTTTCATGTCAGGTTCTTCCAAAAAAACACAGAAATCTCAGTGTTATAAAAGATATTAAGATTAGTAATGTCAGTGTGTCTGGCCTTATGGTGTGAAAGAAGCATTACCAGTTGTCATTGATTTGTTTTGTTAAAAGACTGTATGTATATGTATCTCCATCTATTTCTATTTGCCTTTCACTCAAAAACAGATTCAGATACATAGGAACTGATATAGATAGATAGATAGATATGAATGGATAGAGATAGAAAGATAGGTAGATATGAATGGTCTGAGGTTGATTGATTGATACATAGGTATGAAAGGGGTGATAGATAAAGAATGAACTGAGATGAATACATAGATATGAATAGATTGATATAGATAGAAAGATATGAATGAAGAGATAGATAGATAGATAGATAGATATGAATGGACTGATATATATAGATAGATAGATATGAATGGACTGATATATATAGATAGATAGATATGAATGGACTGAGATAGATAGATATGAATGGACTGAGATAGATAGATAGATAGATATGAATGGACTGATATAGATAGATAGATAGATATGAATGGACTGATATAGATAGATAGATAGATATGAATGGACTGATATAGATAGATATGAATGGATGATATAGATAGATGAATGGATAGATAGATAAATGAATGAATGGAATGAGATGAGATATGAATGGAATGATATATATAGATAGATAGATATGAATGGATGAATAGATAGATATGAATGAATGAGATAGATAGATAGATAGATGAGATGGAATGAGAGATAGATGAATGAATGGATGAATAGATAGATAGATGAATGAATGAATGGATGAATAGATAGATAGATAGATAGAATAAACTGATATAGATAGATAGATAGATATGAATGGACTGATATAGATAGATGATAGATAGAATCTGAGATAGATAATAGATATGAATGGATGATATAGATAGATAGATAGAAGATATGAATGGACTTCATAGATAGATAGATAGATAGATAGATAGATATGAATGGACTGATATAGATAGATAGATAGATAGATATGAATGGACTGATAGATAGATAGATAGATAGATATGAATGGACTGATATAGATAGATAGATAGATAGATATGAATGGACTGATATAGATAGATAGATAGATAGACAGAAAGATATGAATGGACTGATATAGATAGATAGATAGACAGACATGAACAGACATGAATGGACTGATATTGATAGAATGGTAGATATAATTGAACTGATATAAAATATGAATGGACTGATATAGAAAGATAGATATGAATGAACTGATGGAGATAGAAATATAGATAGATATTAATGGTCTGATAGATATGAATTGTCTGAGGTTGATAGATCGATACATAGATATGAAAGGAGTGATAGATAATGAATAGACTGAGATGAATACATAGATATGAATGGATTGATATAGACAGGTCATCATGTTGTCAACCAATTTCAAAGATCATTTAGTCCAAAATTTGTGCCAAATATTCCCAGTCCTTCATTGCTGTTCCAAGTCCTGCATGAAATGCCAAAAAAATTGATATGACATCAGGGAATTATATTTTTTTGCCCCTGCTCAGGTTTGATGCAGGTTTCCAGAGTAGGAGAGAGGAGACAACCTCATTTTCGGCACAGTGACAATGGCCAGCAAACTGTGTTCAACGAGCCTGAATGAGAGAAGAAACACAAAAAGAAAATAAAAAAATTTGGTGGATAATCAGATGGCATTTCCAAGAGAGGTTTTGAGCTCTCATCAGAAGATGGGCATAGGTCCCATCCAAACATTTCTCCATGCCTTTAGAGAGTCTCTGAGTCATAGAGTAAAATTGGCTTAACAGCAGCTCGGCATATTTTGATCTTGAATTTTCTATCCAGTTATGATGTCCAGATCTTTTGCACACCATTGCATACAGACCATATCATACCCTTCCAAGCTTGAAGTCTTTCAAAGAGGAGGAGATGAATGATCCTAGATATTTATAATCCTCAACTTGATTTTATAGGATGGTCATTGTTAGCTGTACATCTGTTCATGTATTCAGTTTTGACTCATTGAGATTGAGAATTGTTAATTCAGGGTCCCCAAACTTAACGGGTTTTGGATTTCTGATTTAATTTTTGGAGAAAATTGATAAGTAATATCCATTAAAAACAAAAACAGAGAACAAAAAAGAGTTCTACCCCAGTGAGCGAAATAAAGGGTTCAGTTCAACATTTTGGTAAGTGAAGAAAGGCCAGAAATATATACAACTGAAAGCTGAAACGTTGTAATAAATATGGCAACAAAGATGAGGACAATAGTCCGAATAATGTAAATAGTGTACATAATACCTCATCTCTGAAATATAGACAGATACTGAAAGGCTGAAACGTTGTAATATATATGGCAACAAAGATGAGGACAATAGTCTGAATAATATAATGTACATAATACCTCATCTCAGAAATATAGACAGATAATAAAGGCCTTTGCTGGATAATGCTGATTAAGAATATCTAGCATATGATGGGTTTAACAGTGTTCAGCAAATCCCAGACACATACAGACACTCCACATTTCTATTTTTGGATAATTCTTCTAATGCATGTCATGTCATGCTAAAGATGATTTCTAAATCTTTTCTCTAGAGGGGGAAAGCCCTGAAGTTAGATATTTATTGTCAGCTGTAATTTTGCAAAGAGACTTTGACAACAGAACAGACTCTTCCCTGTTTGAAGAACTTTGCTTGAAAGAAAATCCCAAACTCCTGAATTCTGACAGAAACACTGAAAGCCTGAAAGGAGGAAGAATGAAATCAACACTGTCAGTTTGGTGAACCAGAAAACGAAAGCATGTTTATTCTGTAAGGCCTTTTATAAAAACTTTATGACAGATCCGAAGAGCTGAAAGGCCTGCAAGTTATCTGGGGTCAGATTGGATGATCTTCTATCAAATGAAGAAGAATGAAAAGAAGACCTTGTCAGATACTGTAGACAGGAAAATATTAAAAAGATCTGTTATCGCTAAAAGTTTGCTATTAAGTAAAAAAGAATATTATGCTTTTTTCCAAAATATATATATGAATATATATCAATATATATATATATATATATATATATACATGGTAAAAACATTAATATATATGTATATATATATATATATATATATATAATGTTTTGAAAAACCATATTTAGGCAGTGACCCTTCATTTATATATGTTTCAATAAATACAACAGACAAGGTACTAAGATTAAGCTTTTTATTTAATTTTTCAAACAAGTGTTTTCTTTTCCTAGACACAGAGTTTGTATAAACTGTACAAATGCTCTGTAATTTCTGGCAATTTGCTTCTTAACTGGGTGTATGGGTTGTGTGTATGTTTTTTAAGTTAGAGGGATGTTTTATTTTCCAAATACAGTCAGCACATTGTGGCCATGTTTGTAGTTAATATTATTAAGTGTTGGCTTTTTCTTTTTTATTATTAAAGCTTCCATTACTTTTAATCGTTTTTTACATGTGGATGAGGTTATTATGGTTGTATTTCTACTAGTATATTTCAGATGGAGTCTGGTAAGTTTGTGTATGTGTTTAAATGGATTCTAATAGAGCTGTGGTCAGATAGGTGTAACTTATAGGTATGTACTCATGTGACCAATGTAATTATTTATGAGTTCTGTTTGATCAGGAATACAGTTCCTTACAGGGCATTTGAACTCATAGATAATGTTCGTTCATTGTAATTTTGATTTTGTTGGTGTTTTTTTATTTTGGGGGATAAGGTTAGCTGTTTTAAATATTTTGTAGTAGATAATTAATTTGATATTTTTGTTCTTGTCAATTGCAGTAGTGTATTTCTTTATGATATTTCTAAGTGTAGATTCATCTTTACTTAGAAATATCATAAAGAAATAAAATGCTGGAGATTCTGAAGTCATCTGGATGCATGGTTGAAGCCAATGGCAATTTTATTGGATAAATTTACACTTTCATATTTCATGATAATTTTGTGTAATTTTGGTAAATATATCTGTTAAAATGAGATGTCAGTGTTATTTTCATTTTTTGCATAATTTAGACAACAATTTATCCATAACACCCTGTGTATATATATATATATATATATATATATACAGGTAAGATGAATATTTTCTATGAAAATGTCTTGGACATTCAGACTGGTAAATGTTATAATACTGTTTATTGTAAAGAAGCATTTACTTAAATATTTGTATCTATAAAAAGAATGTATAAACATGAGAAAAATGTCTTAAAATATTTATATATATATATATATATATATATATATATATATATATATATATATATAATATATATATATATATATATATTGAAATCACATCATTTTGGATTAGATGAGGATTTTAAGTTCTATGTTAATATTTTCTTCTCTCGCACGTCTCGCTTGTTGAACTCTTTTACTTCTTGCTTTCCAATCAAATTTGATCTTCAAAAGTTTAAATGCAATGTCAATCATTACCTTCAATCTCCTTAATTCCTATTTTTTTCTTGTCCTTTCTCCTTAATAATGTTTTTCTTTTCCTGATATTCTTTCTCACTAAGTAACCCCTTGCATCTCAGTGGCTTTATTTCATTTCTTGGGGTTAATGATTAAAAATATATACGCATATATTTAAATATGATCTATTTATAAGATAAGAATGCTCAATATCAGAGATAGAGCATTTGTAGATACAGATAGGTTTATATAGTGCTTGAGACATGAAACTGACATTCATTAATATAATAATGTATAATATATATATATATATATATATATATATATATATATACACTATATTCGGAGTTATATTTAAACTATTTGGGTGATATGTAACTGATTTAAAATTTCTGTTTTTCTTGAAATTTACTTTTGGATAATTGCTTATGCTTATTTCACCCTAATGGCTTGTATTATTAAAAAAAGATGATGGGAATAAAGAAAAGAAAAATTTTGGAGTTAAAAAAATGGAAATTTTAAACAGACTAGACGCTGGTGAAAAATTTCAACACTAAGGAACATAGGAAATTGGTGCAACATTGTATGATATAAAACCTTCCAAAAAACTATTCTCCAGCATTCACACTATCACAATGAACAAGGAAATAAAAAGACATGATTGTAATCAAACATGGATTATAAATGAAAAAGCTATTGCAAAGGTTGTCAGTTTTATGGAAAGCAAGCCAGCATTCAGCTATGATGATTGCAATAATGCAAGCTGAGTTAAAAAGTGTCTTTCATTTAAAACAATTCAAAAACAAAAGCAAAACAAAATGCAAAAAAGTTGAGAATGACATTAGAAGAAAAAGAATCATCATGCAACAGCGATTAAAAAAAATCCTTGTTACATTATTTGTTTTGCATGCGTGGTATACTTAATTTAATGAATTTTCAATACATAATTTATTTCTTTTTCCTTAAAATCAATTCCATTATATTTCACTCACCATTAGCTTATTTTGTTTACCATAAAACATTGAAAATAAATGTTAAACATGATTTCAGTTCTTTCATTTAAATCTAAATATAACTCCTCATATCCAGACTTTGTAACCAATTCCTCATATCTGGAAGGCCTTCTTAGTCTGGTTGTCATGTTTTCTACTGCTTGTATATATATATATATATATATATATATATATTATAAATTAACTGATTTAAAATATTTTAAATCAACTAATTTATAATTTTAATGCTTTAATAAATTTACATTGAGCACTAATTTTTTGAAAATAAAATATCTATAAGAACACCGGATTTATATATCTTACTGTTCTTTTTTTTATTTATATATATATATATATATATATATATATATATGATCTTGATAGCTCTGTATATATTTTTCTGATATAATATTGAAGATTATGATGTTCTCTGGAATTTTATTAATTTCTCCCAAGTAAAAAAATTTCACGAGGAATCATTTTCAGGAGAAGGGATCTGTGGCAAAGTCTGCTTCCCAATTCTTGATATTTTATGCATTCTGATTAAAAAAAAAAAATTTCAATGTCTTTTTTATCATTTCACCCCAGGCAAGGTGATAATCCTTCTGACATGCAAGGGTTTATTGGGGATGGAAGAGAATGAGAAAGTTTTAATAAGGAGAAAGGATAATAAAGAACAGGATTCAGGAAGACAGAAGATGGCGACTTCTTGCATTTAAATTTTTCCAGTGCATAGGTGGCAGGGATGCAAAACAGCAGGTCAGAAGTCCAAGAGAAGAAACTTAGAATAAAAATTACTGTTACATCTGACTAATTCAACAGTAAAATGATGCAACATTGTTGCACACTTAAATTTGTGCTGTCAAGTTACCAAGGAAGAGAGCTCATTAGAACAAATGCCATGAAAATATTTATAGAAAAGACAGAGGGAAGCCATTTCATGGAGGTGGGAAAGTGTTGTAACCTAAGAAACGTTACTGAATAGAATAATCAAAGGTTAGTAATGAATGATAATACTTAGGACAAGAACAACACATATAAGATTCGCCAGTGGTGTGTAGAAGTTGTCAACTGCTAGAAGTGAATCAAGTGAATTTCACAATGAATTTCCAACTGCAGACCAACATACAGTATTTACTACTGTATTTATGTGAATGGGCACATACCTATTATCATCTGTAGGTATGCTACAACAGAAAGTGATTGAAGTCTTTATTACATATGTTCAAAAGTATTGGGTGAAAAATGCTGGTAATAAAAAAAAAACTATCTGTAAAAATAAAAAGGTTTTAAGTTTGATCCCAGTGCTTATTGGAATTTCACATAAAAGAGATAAAAATTCTAATTACAGGTAAGAATAAAGAAATTACAGGTAAGAATAAAGAATTGATTTACATTTAAAAAATCTCTGTAGCCTTTTTGGATAAGAAAATACAGATAAAAATAAAAAATTAGGAAATAATGTTTCTTTATGGAAAATGCTTTTAAAAATTTGATTATCAGACAAGGAAATAAAATTGAAAATATAATTTTCTTTTAAATATCATTCCAGTATTAATAAAACCATTTTTCATTTGATTACAAACATATTGACTAGATTTAAAATCCCACCAACAGTTAATTACTCAAATTGGATATTGAATTACTTGTTATGTTTTATTCCCAGCTTCTGTCATTGTCATCATTTGCTATATTTGCTGTGTCATATTTATTTGGCAAATTTATTAATGATCTTTCATTATGAAAAAAAATTTCAGAAAGTTCAAGCAGCATGGCACACTTCTTTTAGTTAAATGTAACCTCCTCTTCTACTCCAACAGATTCTTCTCTCACACTTCCCAACAGTGGAACTCCCTTCCTCTTACTTGCTTCCCTGATAACTATAATCTTCAATAATTTTAATGTAATGTCAATCAACATCTTCTGATGCCTTGATTTTGATCCCCGTTCTTCTCTTTATCCTTTTCTCAAACACCCCTCTTTACTCTTATTTTCACTCTCTGTAACCCCTTGCATGCTAGTGGCATTCCCACCTTGCTTGGGGTAAAATGCTTACAAAAAAAAAAAAAAGAAAGAAAGAAATTAAGTTATCTCAAGAAGAAAAAAATTACTTTGATTCTACAAAAGGTTACTCACAATACCCTGGACAGAACATGTTAGAAATGAGTCCTGACGAGACATGATGGTATATAATAACCTCATTAATAGTTGGTCAATTTTTGATGATATAATTTAAATTTTCTTTTATGTAATTAAATGAAATGAAGATTTATTTTCCCATTTAAATCACTCTCTGAAAGAAATGCTAAACAAGACTTTGCTAAGATGTCTTCTTTTATTGCTTGTTTTTTAATGTTAATATAATTTTATAAGAAAAAGCATGTGTAAAAAATATGGTTGTTTGAATTTGAGCAATTTCATAAAAATCTTTTAGTGGATCCCAGTAATTCACAAATTGTAATCAATTTGATTATTATTTGACCATAAGAAGGACAGTCCAAGATGTCTGCTATAAGGTGGAAACCATTTCATGAATTTAATCATAGTACTAGATTAACAGTTAAGTTTCTTCATTTTAGTGTTGAAATAGCTAAATGTAACCATAACTTCTGTTCTAATAATTTGTGTTCTCACACTTCGCATCCATGAAATCTCTTCCAGCTTCTTACTTCTCTGCAACCAACATTCTTGAAAAATTTAAATGCAGTATCAACCATCAACTTCTGTCTGCATGAATCCTTTCCTTTTATTATCCTCTCTTCTCTTTAACGTTTTCTCATTTTTTTCACTCTCAGCAACCCCTTGTGGCTTGGGGTGAAATGTTAAAAAAAAAAATACAGAAATTTAATTATTTGGGAAGTGTTATAATGTGACACAGAATATCCAAATAATGAAAGATACCTTCAAAAATCTAAACAAAGTATTAAGAAACAGGAATCTGCTCTGTAATATCAATCCTTATATATGTCAGTGAATGCTGGACAATTTTCTCACAGAGGAAACTTGAGGTAATAAACATGTGGTTCTACAGAAGGCTTCTCAGAATACCAAGGACAGAACATGTAAGCAATAAGTAAGTTTTAATAACAATGGGAACAGAATGGACACTTTTGCTAAAGATCAGAGAGAGACAGTTGAAATTTCTTGTACACATAATGAGAAAACAAGACTTGGAGAATTTGACACTCAGAGGACGTAGTGAATAAAATTAATAGCAATGTGAAACACATATCTAATGAGTTTATTTTAATGGATGACAGAACATGTATAGGGAGGGTTATTTATTTATTTTATTTATTTGTTTGTTCAGCAGCATATCAATTCCTTATGGGTCATTTAATTTACAAAAATGTATTGCTGGTAATTTTTTATTTTTTCAAATGTATTGCTGGTAATTTTTTATCATGAAAATGTAGTGCTGATAATTTTACTATAAAATTTTTTATGCTTTCATATTTTAAAGTGAACTATTTCCCCATAGCTGGAACCTTAACAGGTGCTACCGCCCCGGATTAGAGTGGAGCTGGAAATGAGAGCAATTAATAAGTGGTTCCATGCTCCTCAAAAACCCCCAATCAGAGGTCTTGCTGCCAGATGTAGTTTATCGCCATACCCAGGATGATATAGGGAGGGGTAACAAGTGGAAAAATATTGCTTACTGCTACAAGGAATAGGAAGTTGTGGAAAGCCATGATCACTCACATTGAGGAGGGATACATCGCATGAAAGAAGATTATAAATTTTTTCTTTTTCAGGATTTGAGCCTCCATCTGAAATACCTTATAAATTCTATTAAATCTTTTGAAGCTCTATTTTGAACATTATGGCCAATTTCGATCTCATTGACTCAAAGTTATTGACTAGCTGTGGATTAAGATTTGAGCTGTCATCTCAAACACTCCATCTGCTTGACCTTATTACTGAAATCTTTTAAAGCACTGATGGGGCATAATTTTTCAACATCGGACAATATTATTGATTAGAAAAGATTTGTGAGCATCGGTAAATGACAAAAGAATTTATAAATAATTTTTCTTTGCCAAGACAAAAGACAATCACAATTTTTACTGCTGTCGTTTTGTTGTTAAACTTTAGATTATTAAAAATTTCCTTACAAGAATTATCTTGTCTTGCGACCTGAACTGATGCTGAAAATAAAGCATGCAAAAGTTATGAGTCACTTAATGCACCTCAAGATTAAGATATGCATTCAAATTTCTTTTGTTAAGTTTTCTGACAATCTTTCCACTATGTTACTTAGACTTAATGAATTTAAGTGCAGCACTAGATTGGCAGCAAGGTCTCATCATTTTACAGTTGAAATGGCTAAACTTGACTGTAAGTTCTATGCTAACAGTTTCTTCTATTGCACTTCTCACATGTAGACCTTTCTTCCAGCTTCTAGCTTTTCAGTCAAGTTTGATCTTGAAAAATTTAAATGTAATGTTGATCATTATCTTCTGTCTTCTTAATTCTTTTATTGTTCTCTCTCCTTAATAGTATTTTTCTGTTTTTTTCACATAATCTGTAATAGTAACCACTTCTGCTTTAATGTGGCTTTCAACTCATCTTTTTACTGTAGTTGATTTAAGATTGAACATATGAAGAGTTAGAGGAAATGGAAACAAAAACAGCACTTACACTTAACATCAGAAAGAGGCCATTGAAATTTCTAGGGCATATAATGAGGAAAGAGGGCTTGGGAAATTTAATACTCACAGGACAGACTGAAGGCAATACAGACAAAGTAAAACAATGCATAACCTACCTAGCAAACTTGAGTCAATAGATGGCAGAGTAAGGTTTAGGAGAGATAATAAAAAGACAAAATTTATTAAGAGCTGCAAAGGACAGAATATTATGGAGGCACATATAGAAAAAGAAGAAGTGTTTAAGTGTTTTAAAATGTTGTTGAAATGTTATAGAAAATGAGTCAATGTTAAATTACTAAGGAGCTTGGAATATCAGTGCATGTCCCAGAGACAAATCACAAAATTAAAGAAAATAAATTGCTATGGAAACCCTAATTTTTTTACAAACACTTCAATTCACTATGTCATGTGTCTGTTGTGAGTTGGAAGTTGGAAGTTCAATGCTTGGGTCTGGTAGTGCTGAAAAGTCAAATACACAGATTAGGTGGAAGAAACAGACAAGTGACATAATAGTGAAGAAGATTTGTGAGTATTAACTGATACGAGTTATCTCCCCTAAAAATGGAAAATGGAGTGAGAACAAATTACACTTGTAGATTAAATAAAGGGCACAGTTCAAAATTCCACTAAGTTTATCAAGTACAGTGACAAACACCGGAACATGGCTGGAGATTACAATGTGAATATAACAACCAAGATAAGTATGCTGGCATGAACAGCAAAGCATAAATGATGGAAGGCTGAAGAAGGCTAGAATGTACAATGACTGAAACATTGTGAGCATGTTGGTATGAATCACGATCACAAGACCTGTAACTCTTCTCCCCCAGCTATGGATAAATAGCAAGACAGACTTGATTCTATAGCCTTGGGTGGAACTGGACTGGGAGAAGGCAAACTTTGAATTTAAAACCAGCCTGGAGAGGGTTGGAATCCCTCAGAAAATCTTGTCCCAGAAACACCACTACTACTGCAGCTGTAGTACTTGTGTTGTTCCTCTACAACCCTAATGGGCTGTGTGTCTTGTGATTATGAATCCTATTGTCCTATGGGGTACTTACACTCTGCGGAAATGGAGCAAGCAATAAATGAGAAGTACTAAATAAGAACTAGACAAGATATCCCTAGACACAGTCAGTGGAACAAGAACAATCTTCCTTATAGATTAAATAAAGGGTTAAGTTCATATAACAACCACCTCATCCCAGAAATTCAAATAGAAAATTTTCAGTTGTCTTAACATCATTTTTAAATAGAAATATAGTCCTAGGTATGAGGATAAACTACATCCAGCAGCAATGCCTCTGCTCAGGAGATTAGAGGTTTTGTGTAGTGTAGTCTTAATTGTTGTTATTCTCATGTCCACCCTGACCCAGGGTGGTGGCACTTGTTACAATTCCAGCTATTAGTTTGATGAGCTATCCTCTTTGGTGCTCTGACTGTATGAATTTAAGCATGTTACTAGATTAGCAACTAGGTCTCACTATTTTATTGTTGAATGAGCTAGATGCAACCATATGTTCTATTTGAATAGTTTCTTTTCTTGCACTTCTCAACTGTGGAACTCCTGATTTCTTGCTTTCTCCAAAAGGTTTAGGCCAGAAAAATAATTATTTACTTGCCACACTATTCCAAATATCTGAAATAATTATTTTATTATATTACATATTAATATGTGATCCTAGACATTCTATAACCTTCATCAATCTATCATCATTTTATTTTGTTAACTTTTCTATATTTTATTTAAGGATAGTAGTTTGGCTACTTACATGACTTTAGTCAATGTTCTTAATATTTTGCAGCTTTTTGTTTATATTTGCAACACCAGTTTCTTTCAATATTTTCTTGCTTGGCCAATCCATTTTTTTTTTTTTTTGCTTATTACCATTTTAATTTTTCTCAAATCTCTTTTGCAGACATTCTTAATTCCAGTTTTTACTTCTTCTTATCCTACCAATATTTTTAATTTCTTTTTGGATTGTTCTACAATCTCTGCTCAAATTTTTCATGAATTCCAATACTCTGCCATCAATAACTTGATATCTTTTTTCTCTTTTGATGTTATATCTAAGCTTAGTATGTCAGCCAGGACTGTCTCAGTTTGTGGGGCCTGTCCTGTTGACCCACTAAAGATATAAACTATCGGTAATTTTTTTGTGTGTGAGCATTGAAATCAAAGGAATGTTGGGTCCTGAAAGCATTTTATTTAATATATTTTTCTCGTTTGATGTTATATCTAGGCTATATATATTGGTCAGGATTATCTCAGTTTGTGCAGCCTGTCATGGTAACACATGAGAGATATGATATAAACTGGTAAAGTTAGTATCTGAGCAATATAGGTTAGGTATGTGATTGTAAAACTCAAAAGCCCTAATGATACTCAGTTAAAAACATCACTGAAAAAGTGTGCCAGATTATCAAAGAGATGTATTTCACTATATATATATATATATATATATATATATATATATATATATCATTTGGGACAACAGACTTTATGGACAATTTTTACACTCCCTTACCCAAACCAAATGGAAAAATTAAGGATACTAGAAAAAGTCCATTAAAAAATTGAAATTTTCCTTTTCTGTCATATTCAACAAAACATGTTTGAAAGAATGGCTGCTGCCCAAATAAACATGATATATATATATATATATATATATATGACAAAGTGGAAAATCTTTTTGTGTAACACATTTCATCCCTTCTGGATTTCATCAGATAAGGCTTAGTCCAATGATGTCCTAAGGGATGAAATGCATCACACAAAAAAATTTTTTTCTACTTTGTCATACATTTTTCCTCCAAAACTGTTCTTTATATATAAAAATCTATATACTGTTATATATATATATATATATATATATATATATATACACACATATATGTATGTCATTTGCAGACAGTACTGTTTAGCTGTATCACAGCTCCTCAGTGCGACTAGACAACTGAATGCCTCAAACCCAGATCGAAACCAAACCGATTTGGTGTCAGTCAGAGCTTCAACCACTGAGCCATCTTCACTTGACAGGACGAGTCAACTAAATCTAGCGTATTGTTTTTACAAATGTAAACAAACGCCAGTTATAACCAAAACATTTCATTTATACTTTGATAAGAGGTAAGATGAAAAAGAATCGAGTACAATTCCAACTTTCATAACATTTAATTTAAAAGAGTGCTCAATATAAAGTAGAGCAATATTCTTTATTTTAGGATATTACATTGAAAAACATGTCAAAATTGCTGCACAGTTGCAGTCATGTTTCAATACATATACAATGCATCTCATCAGGCAATTATAAATTACTGGCTAGTGAACAATTTATTCAGATTTAAAAGCAAAATACAGCCTCTTTTTATGAAAATAGAAAAAAAGAGAGGGTGGAATTAGAAGGTTTAGATTAACCAATCAAATAAGACCTATGTTAAATTTAAACTAAGCAAAGAAGCAAAAATTAAGAAATTATTTTCCATAAATAGATCATGAAATCAATGACAGCAACAGAAATTGTATATGCATCAAAGCAACTGCAATTGTGTAGCAATTTTGACATGTTTTCAATGCAATATCCTAAAATAAAGTAACTGATTTCACTTAGATTCTTTTTCTTTTTGTTTCCGTCACTTTTTTATTAAATATCCCACATTGTGGTAATAGAAGATCTGCTAAGGATGGTGACAGATAGTACGAATCTGGATGCAAATCTATTGTAAATGATTAAAGCAATTAAAGCACTTTCTAAAAATTTTGGTCTTAGTAAATTGTTTTCTCTTTTATCTCATATTGTAATTGCACTAGTTTTATTAGGAAAGGAGAAGTTGTATGAACCTGCAAATAAATTTACCATGGAAGATTCAGAAATTAGTGCACTTTCAATCGAATTAATATCCAACTTAATGAATTGCATGAATAAAACTACCCTTTCCCAGTTTCTCTTTTTAGAAACTGAAAAGGACTAGTTTCCTCTTCCTCTACTTTCTTTCAACCCCTAGTGACCTATGAATACAGCCCACTAAAGGTGTACTTGCATGTAAATGACTGTCACCATTTGGTAATGTCTATATGCATATATTATTGGGATTTTCCCAATTATATTTGGTAACAAAAATATTGTGACGCCGGCAAGAAGAAAGGAACACCAACACAGTTGAAAATGTTTGAAAAAACTTGTATTTGTAGGAAAAGAGAAGTAAAGTTTCAATTGCAAACAGTCGGTTTGTGGAACTTATCTGAAAGATGTGTCCTTATGACAGTTTTATATTTCCTGTGTCGTTTTGGCTGAGTTGAAGAAAATAGAGTCTTGACTTGTCACCACCACAGTATTCGTCCTCGCATGACACCTATATTGAATATATATTTCTAAGACTGAATAAATATTAAATACTACCTTCTGGTCCTACTATATCCACGTTGAATGCATTTATTGAAAGGATCGTGTTTCCATTCAATATTTATCTAACATAATTTCCAATTTGGTAAGCAGATTATGACTTGACATCACGAAGAACATTTTACGAGCAAAAGTTTCAATTTTATCATAAGTTCGTTATCTATGTGCACGAGTGTGTATTTAATAGTGTGAGCAACACTGTACGCCTTCACAGGTTCACGTTTGCTACTGGCACGAAGTCGCCAGACTATATCGAATCAATTGCTATGTCTGCTGCTAGGAAAGTTGGTTCACTGTGTCGTGCCAGAATTTTTTCTCGTCAGAAACCATCTTTCAAATTTATAAATCTATCATTGATGCGTGCATTGAATATGCTGTCATATCTCGTCTGTTTCTCCTGCATATATATCTCGATAATCTTGACATAATTGAAAAAAAGGGTCTGTAATGTAATCGATCTTGACCTGGCATCTCAACTTCATTTCCCATTTACTTTTGGCTTTTCTATAAATATTTTCATGGTAAAGATTCTGATTAACATCTTTTTTCTGTACTGCCTCGACTACATGAATTCAACCGATTTACAAGATTGGCAATTAGGTCCCACCATTTTACTGTTGAACTAGCTAGATGCAACGCATGTTCTATTCTAACAGTTTCTTTTCTCGCACTGTGGAACTCCTTTCCGATTTGTTTGCTTCCCTCCCGCCTACAATCTTCAAAAATTTAAATGTGTTTGTCAATCGCCATCTACTATCTTTTCTGAACCCTGTTTTTTTTCTCGCCTCTATCTTAAAGTCTCATTCTGTTTTTAACCCTTTCTTGCTTCTTCCCTCACTAAAAAAATCGTTTCTTCCATACCCTGTAACCCTTGCATCTTAGTGGTATTATCGCCTTTGTTTAGTAAAAAATGATTAAAAATACATAGGAAAGATGGTAAATCTGAGTCAGAAATAGGAATAGACATGGTCCACCCTGTTTAAATTTCTAGGATAATGATATCATTGTTTAGATTATATATATTAAAATAAAAGTCCTTATCTTTGTTTAAGTCGTTGTGTCCAATTTACAATCTTCAGGTGTTTGCCAATTGAACTAGCTTTCAGAAAATTTTGAACAGAATCTTTTATTAAATCTTTTTGGTTGTTATTTCCTTTTTCTATAATTAAAGGTTATGTTGTCTTTAATTCTTTATCATTGCTAGTTATGTTTCTAATGAATATCAATTTCTCTGATACTAGACCAAGGCCGAGGATTGAACTCACAATTATTATGTCATCAAATTTGCTACCCAATGCATTTTCTTTAACTTTTCATTGTCTCCTATAAATAATTAAACAATTAACCAAATCAATAAATCCTAGAATTTTAACACAATAAGAACAATCCACCCGGGTAAACCAAATAAAATATTCCGTTCAAAATCTGAGACAGATGAAGAAGGTCGGAGTGCATAACAGTCGAAAAACTGCCTGATCCTGATTGTAAATAAGACATGTTTGAATTAGTTCTTGCCTGTACAAATATGAACTAAATTTAAATTTAATTGCATCTTTTTTTTAGATTAACAAAGTTATTTTTTAAATGAATAACCTCAATTGGCAATTCTCATTCATCGACTTTCTTCAGAAGTCCATAACGCGTTAGGGTTGTAGATATTCCAGATGTAATGTAACAAGAGCAACAGTGGCGTTTCCTTTGCAACAAGAACAACAAAGCGTTTTTTTTGCAACAAGAACAGCAGTGGCGTTTCCTGTGCAACAAGAGCAACAGTGGCGTTTCCTTTGCAACAAGAGTAGCATGGCGTTTCAGCGCAATAACATATAGAGCAACAGTGGAAAAATGCGCAATAAGAGCAACAGTGGCGTTTCCTGTGCAACAAGAACAACAGTGGCGTTTCCAGCAACAAGAGCAATAGTTATTTTCCTTGCGCAGTAAGAGCAACAGTGTAAATTCCAATGCAACAAGAGCAGCAGTGTTTACATTGTAACAAGAGCAACAGTGGCGTTTTCCTGCGCAATAAGAGCAACAGTGGCGTTTCCTGTGCAACAAGAACAACAGTGGCGTTTCTTGTGCAACAAGAACAACAGTGGCGTTTCCTGTGCATTCAAGAACAACATGGCGTTTCCTGTGCAACAATAGCAGCAGTGGCGTGATCCTCTATAAAATTCAATTTCTGACGGAGTCCGTCCGTCTTCACTCTGAAAGCTGCAGTTTAGTTATTTAATGCCTTCAAAACTAAACTGTTCTAATTTAATCACCATAGAGAAAATTCCCTGTCCGCCATCAGCATGGCTGATGTTCGACAGGAGAATGTCTCACTGTGTCTTCTTGGCCTCACGTTTTCAACTGACTTGAAGTGGAACAACTACATTGAATCAATAGCTGCATCTACTGCAAGGAAATTTCGTATATTGTGTCGTGTCAGAAGGATTTTTTCGTCAGAGTCTATTGGCAGATTGGGAAATCTTCCATTCGGTCGTGCATTGAATACTTTTGCCATATTTGGTCTGGTTCCTTGCTGTTTATCTCGAGTTTCTTTTAAAAACCTAAAGAAAGATCTGAAATTTAATCGATCCTAATTTGGTATGAACGACTTCACTGTTTTTTACAAATTTTCTCACAGATGTTTATTTTTTTTTCCCCTGGTGCCCCTGACCTCACATGAATTTAATCTAGGTCCCACCATTTTACTGTTGAAATATTTAAATGTAACTGTTTCTTCTAACTCCCAACAGTGGAACAAAACTTTCCGCTTACTTTTTTCATTGATAACTAAATTCTTAAAAAATTTAAATGAAACATCTGTTGTCTTTTTACCCTTCATCTTTTTATCCTTTTCCTCAATCCCCCTATATCCAGTCTTTTTTCTTTTTTTTACTCTCTGTAACCCTTACCTACTAATTTTTGCTTTGGGGTAAAATGATAAAAAAATAAAAAATATCTTTCCCAAAGGGTATTTTGAGAGAATAACGGACAATCCGGAATTCGAACTCGGATTTCCGTTTCACAAAGATTTTACTTTTCCCCTCAAAAACAATATGCAGATTATTCCTTGACAAAAAAAGATTACTTGATTGATTTTTTTTGAATGCAGATCAACTGAAAGATCATTTAAAGATAAATATATTTTCGGATAAAATATATGCAAATATTTATAGATAGAGAGATAGAAGTTGATAGATGGAAACATTGACTGACAGAGAGTTTTTAATGTTAAATTTCATCTTTTTGCCATTTCTTTTTTTAGTTTTATTATTATTATCGAACTCTGCTTGTCGTCTGAGAGTCACAACTTTAGGCAGATTTCTTTGAGAAAATAAGGCAACGTCTGTGGAATGCTTCCAGAAATTCCGGCTTTCATTTTTAGCTCGTGTCTTCGTAGTAAGTCCATTAAGAAGTTCCATCTCAATTTTATGAGCACCAAGACAACAACAGTTCCATCAACCATAATCAAGGAAGGCCAGGAAAAAAAAGAAGAAGAATCTTGAAGATTCAAAATCACAAAAAAAAAGCAATATGGCTGGTCGGACAAAGGTTTCTTCGTCGACAAGAGACATTGATTAAGATTGTGATTTAATATTTGTCTTTCTCTTTTTTATATTCTTCTTTCCTTTTTATCTTTTTTCATCTTTTTCTTTTTTTTGCTATTTTTTTCCCTCCAGAAAAAATGCACTCCAAATTTTGATTTTTTTTTTTTCTAATTTTTTGCAAATAGTCCTTCCAATTGTATTTTTCATTCTCTGGTCGCATTATATGGTTTTTCATTCCTTCGTTTTTTTTTCCTTCATTAAATATGTTTCTTATATCACTGACTTTCATATATATATATATATATATTATATATATATATATATATATATATATATATATATGGCTTTCTGACAAATGTATGACAAAATGGAAAAAAAAAAATATTCTTGTGAAACGTTTCGTCCTTTAAGATTCAGGATCGGACTAAATTAGTGAATGTTGAAAAAACTGCACATATTCACGAACGAGGTCAAATGTTGAGAATTTTTTTTTTTTTTTTTAACAGGATTTCGATTTCATTTTAGATTTTTTTTTTTTTTTTTTTGTTTTCTTTTCTTTAGATATTTATATATATAGTATGCACTATACAAATTTGGTTCCATGAAATTCTAAAGCATGAAACAAGTCAAAGAAAATTTTTCATAATTTAAATCATTTATTTTCCCCAATATTGTTCTCGATATATAAAGATATATATCATGCAAATCTCACATATCATATATATATATATATATATATATATATATATATATATATATATATATATATACATACACATATATATATATATATATATATATATATATATATATATATAGTGTGTGTGTGTATAATATATATAAAATTATTTTTAAAAAATTAAGATTCCTTCATACATAAGAGTTCTTATGTTTAAAAAACAAGAGCGAAAAACTTCAGAATAATTGTTAAAATTAAATTAAGTTTACGCATTTTTTATATTTATCACGTAGTAGCTGTTTTTTTATTTATCTTCATTTGTAAAATTAATTGAAACATCGTCTATCTTATGTAACAAAAGTAATCATATTTTTAGAAAAATAATTATAATTTAAATTTTACATTTGTATGGAGCAACTGTTTATTAAAAATAAAAACTTGTTTACTAAAGAACTACGAATTAGTTACCTAAGGTGTTCTTTCCTATTTTTTATATATTTGCACACACACACACACACACACACACACACACACACACACACACACACATATATATATATATATATATATATATATATATATATATATATATATTTGTGAAAGCAGAAATTTTTTTTTCATGCACAATTCATTGTATACGACAGGTCTTAAATATAAGTTCAGATAATAATTCACCTCCTAGAACAAAATTAAATAGGGCAAATATTATTTACGAAATTTAAATGCCCATTAAGGAATTGTATTCCTGATCAATCAAAATTTATGAAATAATTATATAGGCCACACTACAACATACATTTGACACGCAGACTCACTCAACACCTTTCTGACCATAGCTCAATCAGATCTCATTTAAATATTCATGGAGACCTACTGGACACTATTCGTAACATACTTGTTGACAACACTAATATAATAGCATCATCTACATGCAAAAAAAAAGGCTAAAAATAATGGAAGCCTTATTAATAAAAAAAAAAAAAAAAACCAACACTTAATAATATTAACTTTGAACATGGACACAATATCTTGACCGTGTTTTGAAAAAAAATGAAAACATTTTATAAAACATATATAAACAAACTATTTCTTTTTAACATTTAAAATATTTAATCCTTGAAAATGGCTAAATGTATAGCCGAAAGCGCTCGGATAAAAAAAGAACATTTGGACAGTTTTTATATAATTTATCATCTGAAAAAAAAAAAATTATTAGATCGCATGAGAAATTGTATAAAAAACTAAATAAAAGCACCTTGTCTGTCGTATTCAATGAAATGTGCATGAAAGAAGGATTATATATAAATACATATATATATATATATATATATATATATATATATGGAGAGAGACATATAAAAGTATAAAGAGTAAAAGTTCATTATAATTATACAATTATATGTTATTTTTATATATGAAATAAATGAATCGAAATTTCAATGTTGAAGCTATATTAGTATTTTTTTACATTAAAAAATCATTATTATCTGAAAAACAAAAAAATAAATATTTAAATTTAAAATATTTTCTGTCTTTAAATAACCTGCAAAGAGTTGATAAGTCATAGAAAACAAATCAATCAGTAATGATGTATAAATTTTGACCATTGTTTTTTTATTTTTTGTTGATTTTCAGTACAAAAATAAAAAAACTTAGCAAATACATTTATATCATATATATGTGTGTATATATATATATATATATATATAAATGACAATAGGAAAAATATTGCTATCATGTGTATATTTTTGTTTTTCCATGATGACAAATTCTAAATTTTTCAACATTTGAAAAAACATATTTGTCGACATGGAAAAATAAAAAACATACATACAGATGGCAACTATTGCATTTTCCTATTGTCATTTATATGTATAAATATTTTCTTTTCTACATTTTAACTCTGACTCAAATTTTCATATATATATATATATATATATATATATATATATATATATATATATATATTATAGCACAAATTTATCAGTATTTTTTCTTCCATTCCTGAGTTGTTCTTTCCTTACTTTTCAATACACAAATATAGATTGAAATGTTCTTCGAAAACTTTAAAATTATTTTTATCATCATTTTTTTTTGCCTGTCATAAGAAATATTTAATTTTTTTTTACAAAAAGGACAAAAATTAATGTCGGTGGAGGTGGAATAAATAAATAAAATATTTGAGCAAATTGTTATAAAACCATTTTTTTTCTCTTGATCAAATGCAGTTGATGATAAAATAAAATCCTGGTTACCATTTTTCTTTTTCAAATTTACCAACAGAATAATTCTACAATTGCTATATATTATTTACATTATTTAGAAGTGGATTATTAAATCGGTTTTATTTTTTTTTTTTATTATCCCAACATTTCAGCTACTGTACCATCTAGCCTTCATCAGGAATTGCAAACTGAACTTATTACAAAAATCTACAGGAAAGATTGTTCTAGTTCCACTGTCCATGTAGAAAGGATATCTTGTCTTGTTCTTATTTATAAAATTCAAAATTGCTTCATGGTTTATTTCCAGGGTTTTTTTAAAAAAAAAGGCCCAAGGATTGAACCACAATTACTAAAATCAAATTCATGAACCAAATAATAGGTTACCATCCCATAATGGGTTACTGATTTTTTAGTCAATAAATAAATATTTAAATAAAGGTTTTTCAAACTTATTCTTAAGATTATCCAGATTGACAAGCATTCTGATGAAGGTTGAAGGGTACAATGTTTGATAAACATGATAACAGCAACAAAGATGACAACAATAGTCATGTAAATAAAGTAAACCTCATCCCAGAAACTATTTGTATATGTAATCATTCCTGTGAATAACTTTTTTAACATAAGGATGCAATGGCTAAATTATATTTTTATTTTTTATTTCATGCACGTTGTTTGTTTTTTTTGATTTTTTGTTGACTGTACAGTACATCTGTGAGAAAAAGAGCATTATGTTGCAATTCATTCCACCAAAAATTTGGAAACAATATGCTGTACTGATTTGCATTGGAAGCTCTAATACAAGTATTTCAAAGTGTTTGGGGTCAATCTAAGGACAGTGAGAGGATTCAGAAAGAGTTGGATGAGTCTAATGGTGATTATGAAGACATATGGCATAGAAAACTCCTCTGCTTGTCCTGATAAGAAAAGAACTCCTGAATTTGTTGGTGAGGGCTTCAGACTCAATACATTTTACATCAAGTGCCTTGAGAAGATAGAGCTGCCCTGGGGCAAGAGGGTGGCTGCTGAAAGACCCTAATGTCTTGTAACAGGACTCAACCATTTCACACAAGCAGAACGTGAAGTAACTGTCAGACAATTTCTGCAACCACATCACCTCTTAACATTTGGCTACCTAACTCTCTAGACTGTAACCTCCTTGATTATTATACAATATTAGGGACCAACAATATTCTGAACCAAAGACAAGGATTATAGCAGCATTCACCCACTTAAACAAGGAGACCATCCAGAAGAGTTGCAGAAGATTCCGAAATCATCTGAAGGTTGTGGTTGAAGCCAATGGTGATTTTATTGAATAAATTTACTCTTTAGTATTTCAAGATATTGGTAAATATATCTGTTGAAATGAGATGTCAGTGTTAGTTTTTTTTTTTGCATCATTTAGACAACAATTTGTCTTATAGATCCTCAAATATTACAAGTGGAAGTTAGTGTGAAAAAAATTTGCAATGCATTTCTATATTCAAATGATTTCCAATAAATTTCTATACATGCTTTTTTCTATCTGTCAGTAGATATGAGGTATGCCAGATATTTAAGAACTTTGAGCAGGCAATAAATGGAAGATAACCTAATGTAATTTTACAGAGAAAAAAAAGAAAACTCAAAAAAATTTCAAATGTATTGAGTGCATTAACAGCTTCTAATTTGACATAGGATCTGAAAAGGCATTCAATGCTTTTGCATTACGTGTAAACCATAGTGACTCAGAGAAAGCAATTTTCTTGAAAATGGCCATTCCTTTGTATTCAAGGTCATGAAGTTTCTCTTTTTAGAGGAGTGTCATCCATGGCCAAGAGAAAGAAACATTCTCAATGTCAAATGTCATAAGAATAGTTTATAATTTTGCCCATTCATCAAGTGAATTTTAAATTTGATGGTTGGGGGCCATTTCATATAAGAAGTTCAAAGTGATAAAGACCAGTAACTTTGTGGTAAAAAGATATAAAGTTTACTCAATACAATGCTCTGAAGAATTTACTCAAGGTAGAGGGTTACTGAATAATTTGCGTGATGTGAAATATAGGAGGAGGAAGTAAGAAGTGATGATTACAATGATATTTTAAATAGATAACAATTGACCCTTGACTTTTTAGAGGTTAAGATTATGTGCTGAAAGGACACATCCATGTTCTAACAGGTATAACAGCTCCTGGAAAGAAGATTTTCAATAGTGGAATGAATATATTACTAACGAAAAATAAGGAATGATATTGATTAAATTCCACAAACACAAAAAGGCAGGTTTGAGCTTTGAAGAACTGTGCCTGTATACTAAAGAATAGAGCTTATCTGAACATTTGCCCTTGAAGTAATAAATAGGGAAAATTATACATTTATATTAGGGAAAATAGAGTGTAAAAAATAAGTCATTCTTCCACAAGGTAAATGATTTTGAACTTTTTCAAGCCTGGTAAGTGAATATTGAGCATCTCCAGACCAGATATGGCAGTGATGCTATTAGTTTTATTCTTTGATTTAAATCTGAAGTAGTAGACTAAAGAGCTGACCATTTTCCAGCAATGGATCATATGTATTCCACTAGAGGTCTGGAGTGAACTTGAGTCCTGATAGTCTGATCAAATTAAACACTTATATACAAGAACAAGAACTCTGACAAGCCTGGCATGCTTTCTTCTTCTTTGATAAGAATAAACTTCAACTAGGAACAATGAAATGACAGATGGCCCTATGCTGACTCCATGGTGGAACCTATACAGATGCACACCAAGTTTACATATTTCTGTGATAGAATTGGGGATTGTGAGCAACAACGGCTCATGTCATGGTAATCCACTTCATGTATTTAAAAATGTCTTAGGGTCAGTGTAACTGTATACATCATGGTGTCCAAGCCCTAGATAAATAGTAATGTTAATATTAGTCATATCCTTATAAGGAAACATTCAGCATTCATTAACCAAAGCAGCTAGTGTTTTTAAAGTTACACTTTTTTTCATTCCATGACCATTGGGCTGAGATCAAAGCATGTTATCTGTTCTCATCCTTAATGATAATATTGTTTATTTCCTTATAAGGAAACATACAAACATTCATTGACCAAGCCTTTAGTGCTGCTTTTTGATTGAGATTTATGAAAACTTTTTTTTGGTTATGAACATAGGCTTTCCAAATCCAGTAACTGTTATCTCTCTTTCCAGTATTGATGGAATAATTTCCTTCCTATCCTTTTGTTTGAAGTAGTGTGGAATGTCAACATCTTGATTATGTCATTATTTTTCTTCTCAAGCCATGTAGCTATTATCACTCTTTCCAGTATTGAGTGAGATTTCTTTTTTCCAACATTTTATTTGAAGTAGTGTGGGAATGTGGTAAAAACTTATTATATCATTATTTTCTATTTTCAAGTCCAGTAGCTGTTATCCTCTTTCCAGTATTGATGGAGATTTCCTTCCTAATCTTTTGTTTGAAATATTGTGGAACGTCAACATCTAGATTATATCATTATTTTTTTTTCTGAACTAAACCCTTTATTTAATCTATGAGGGTAGACTGTTCTCATTCCACTGCCCGTGTCTAGGATATTATCTAGTTCTTATTTATAGTACTAAAGTTTTTGCCCGCCTGATTCCCAACCCAGGGATTGAATTCAACCCAGATCAATATACTCCTGAGAAAGGCTGGAAATACACAATGGCCAAAACGTAGAACAGTCACGTGGTCAAGATAAACACTCAGTTGTGGAGCAAGCTAAGTGAATAATAACTCCATCTTGAGAAAGAGAGCTATTTATGGTGCCATGGAGCATCTCATTGTGCTAAAGTGGGATAGTCCATTGCTTGGGCTGTGATTGGCTGCTGGTACATGAGTTGAGGTATTTCTGTATAAATACCAGCTTGATCATCAGTTAGTTTGCAGGGTTTGTATTGAGTTACAACCTGCTTTATTTTTTGTCTGCCAGCTGGACGCTAGCTGGGACCCTTACGCCGGTAAGTGCTGTTTATTGTATTGTTATTCACAAAATTTATTTTCAAAAAGCTTGGGTCAAAAATATGGTATTGGACAGAGGACTTCCCAAATACCACGAAAAATTTAATCGTATACAAAACGATAATATCTTCTAGTGAAAAAAAAACCATGGTGTTTTGAAACCCGGCTCCATATTAAAAATATAAACATTTTAATCAATTAATAACTGTAACAGAATGCGAATTTGGCCAGAATGGTCAACGATTTTCGTGGGCGTGATATTCTGACAGTGATGGATTGCCTTATCTGGATTTGGATAGAATTCCAAAAGGCGCGAATTGTAAAAAAAAAAAAAAAAAATTAATTTCACCTCATCAAGTAATTTACCCAAACACAAAATGCCACAATCGAGTTAATTATCAAAATGTCAATCTAATGCCAAAGTTTCTTCGCAATTTCAACCTTCATTAAAAAGAATAACTACTTTTCAAAGTTAACATACACTGCCAACAATTATGGTCAAAAAATCGAAAGAAAACGGTCAAATCCATCGTTTCATTCTCCTTCAAGAAACTTACAGCACAGTCTGTTGATGCAGAACACCATAACAAAATCACCCGGGTAAACAATATTCATTAAATAAAAATATTGAGTATGATTCGTCACAAAACTTTTACCAGGCTTTGAATTAGGATCTTTGTATATCCACATGCATTGATTGATTTTATTTTAACCCCTGATGAATATTCGTGAACATTTTCAAATTTAAAAACATTGTTAAACAAATGACATCCTTGTCAAGTCCCTTATAAACACGAGAACCATAAATCCTGCATTGCATTGAATAATGTCTTTCAGCGGACGTAAACGCATCGGTTAAGAATATTTTTCTGGTTATTTTCAATATAACACCGCGCTCAGTTCGCATTACAAATTTCCAGAATAAAGGTTTTCAATATATAAAATATATTTTATTTTACTGCTCCATTCGAATTTTGCTTGATAAATTTGATAAAATCTACCGTTTTGGAGATATCGACAAAAAGTTTGGTTTCATTCGCGTTGTTGGCGGCAGGATTTACATGACGTTGTTTGCATGCATTCGCTGCGGAAATAATCGTCACTGAAGACTACGGAAAGCTAAGTTGCGGAAAAAATATTTTCTTGTCTAAATTTCTAAAACAATAGATTACAAGAGAAATATAAGTGGAGAAAACTCAGTAACAGGCAACAAAAAAAACTTACATGATAGCTATTCTGCAGCGAATGTATGCAAACAACGAACAAATGACTGCCCTAAATATATCTAAGAAATACAGTAGATTTTATCAAATTTAGAAATAATAATAATAAAAGAAAAAATGGCGTTCGTAAAATTACAATGGGGCCTAAATTCTTAAAATGAGCCGAGTGCGGATGTTCCAAAATAAACAAAGATGAATTGTGTTAATGCTTTTAATTTCATTATATAATTGGTTTTGTGTCTTTTTGGCTTAGTTTTTTGAAACATGGTAATTCCTCACCTCAAACCATATTTTAAATCAGTTAGTTTATAATATTTGTATCTGTCAATTTTTGGACACTTGTAACAAAAAAATATCCTAAGTACAGTGATGATATATCTTACTTTTTTCTTTATTTTTTTTATATATATATATATATATATATATATATATATGATTGATTTTACAAAACATGCCATTGAATGAAAATATGCTGCTATATAAATATATATATATATTTCTAGTTTACTCTTACCAGCAAAAAAATATTTCTTCTGATGATGGCCATTTTGGCCTAAACTAGTCGAAGAATTTAAATGATTCAATAAAAACGAAAGAATATTAATCTACAACCCATTGTGTTTGCAGGTTTTAATTTTTAATATTTTTATTTTTGTTCAATAAATATATATATATATATAATATATATATATATATATATAGAGAGAAAAGAGAGAAAACAATGAAATTTGAAGGAAAAATACTTTAAAAGCCAACATAAGTGTTAATATGTTGGGAAAAAAATAAAAAAGTTAAATGCATCACCTCTTCCCTTTAAAAAAGTTTACATACGTCCATCATTGAACCAAACAATTAATCAAAATTAAACAATATACTTTAAAATAAATACTTGAATGATAACTGGACTTTACTTTTGACAAATTGGAATTGTGAATTTTATGTGACAATATATGCCTTTGATACCTAATCAACTACATAGCATTAACGTTCAAGAAATTTTTAGGAAAATAAACAAAATGTTATCGTCACATCTTTTATACAAACAGTGCAGCATCAGAAAAATCCCATCCAACAAAATTCTTTTAATAGACATTAAAAGTTTTTTATAGTTTTCTCCACTGTTTGCTTTTTGACACATTATTTGAAATATATTTGTTTTGAAAAATAAAAATATTAAAAAATTAAATTTTCCTTTTTACCTTTATCAAATATTTTTTTGTTTTATTTTTTAATTAGGTTCCTGTGAGTAATCTTCGGTCAGCCTGGAATTATCAGGAGAATAATCCCTGCTTGTTAGTAACAGTAAACTACAAGGAGTTAAAGAGGTTTCTGAAGAAATGAATTTTATCTGTTATTCATTTGTTTTTATCGTTAATTGTTAACAATTTAATGGATTTAAAATCCTATACCTGAGAATGGTATGAATCCTCTTTATCTTTAGCAGGACAGTTCATGTTGCCATAGCCTAAGATATGAACTTGTCAACCGCAGAAAGAAATGGCAACCTAATGGGGGAAAAATTATACCTCATCAGTCATGTGTTAGGGTCTCATGATGGATAAGACAAATGAACATAACTAACTGAATTTTTGACAAAGTATTGTATATTTCAAACAAATTTTTTTATGTTGTTTTTTAAGATAGGTCTGAATTATTCTAACTTTAAAATTCAAATTTTGACAGATTTGTTTTTGACAATGGAAAAGTGTGTTATATTTATGTTATCTCTTTCAGTTCTTTGAAAGACTCTTGTGTAATTTGTGGAACTTGTTTTTCAGTGGTGTATCATTGACATCAAATTGAGGCAAGCATGTCTGTCTTGTGTGGATGAGAGATGTGGGGCCAAGGGACTGGATTTATTTGGTTATATTTTTTCTATCTATGTTGTCAGCATTTTTGGTTAAGTTTTCATTGACGAAAATGTTTTCAAATGCAAAAAAATTTTGTCTTCATGTCCAATATTTTGAAAATTTTATAATTTTATTTTTCTGTCATTATTTCATAATAGGGAATTTTAATGGCTTTTAAAATCATGTTTTATCATTCGGAGATATTGTTCTAAAGATAATCAATTTTTCGTGGGAGCCGATTTTTTCAATTATTTTTTCTGTGTTCTTTTGGCCCTTAAAATTCTTGTTTCTGGTTAGTTTACCTAATAGAAAAATTATGTTTTTTTTTCTATTGTTGTCTTTGTATTCTTTTGAAATTCCATTTGCCTTTACTGAACCTTCTTCAACGAATTGGTTCTTTAATGTCTTGAAATTCTTCATATATATATTTATATATATTTTATATATATAATTACTTTGTTAAAAACATTTGTCGTCCTTTTCTTTTAGTTCTGAATTTCAGATCGGTCCCCTTCTTGAAAGCAGAGTGTTTGAACTTGTGATCGTTTTCTGTCGAACCCTTAATTGATTTGTTTCTTTAATTAATTTTTTCCCCCCTTCTGGGACATTTTTCGTTAGCTTTAGGTCTCTTCGCTGTTTTGTCTTGAGTAATTACTACTGAAATGTTGATGGAAGTAATGATTGTTCATCCAGTTTATAATCCGCTTTCATGATGTCTTTCCCAATTAATTCGGATAATGTCATATCTGATGGGAATACCAATTTCTAAATATAGCACTGAAGAAAATCTCTCCACATTTTTATTTACTTTTGACATCATCATGAGGATGACTTTTTATTTTTTCTTATAATGAAATACCTTTAAAAAGCTGAATATTTATTGGATTTTTTTTCTTACATCATTTGCAAGTTGACACCGTGTGTTGATGGTAGGCGAAAAACAAAATGAATTTTATGTTGTTGATGACAAAAAGGCCGTCGATAGCATTTTTAATCATCATTCTGTTCCAAAATTCATAATCTTAACCTTCTAAATTTATCCAACAAAATTTGAAAATTATATTAGTTATTAAAATATGTTTATTAGGGTCTTCATTAAAACGTCCAAAACAAGCGTAGATATAAAAAGAATGACAAATAAATTCGACATGACATCAATTTTCAGGGTTTTTAAGATAAGGTGATAGCCATGTAAATAAAATTATATTGGAGAGATGTCCAGTAGTTTGAAAAGCCTGCAAGGCAAATATAGACATATAAATGGAGTGAATACACACACACACATATATATAGATATAAATATATATTATATACAAATATACATTTAAAAGTTGAAGACATTTGATTTAGTTGTATGTATATATATATATAAAATATATATATATGATTTGACACACATTTTTATACACTACATAAATGTAAGAGATAGGTTCTTAGCGTAAAAAAAAAATAATTAAAAAAAAATCAATAATCCATAAAGCCGATTAAAAATCGATAAATTCACCTTTTTTTCCTCAGATTTCGTTCATCCTCGGTATGTAGGTTACTTACATCATGACGAGCTCAACAATACCTCATTTTTTATTTCTACGCCACTGCGTTTAGCGAAAAAAAAACCGAAAAATCGATTTTTAATAAAAATCGATTTTCAACACAAATTTTAAACTAAAAAACTCCCTCAATTTTCAAGCAATCTAATACAAACTTCACTCAATTGTAGCCAACAATAAGTTGATTAACAGTTTAACTTGATAATTGAGTCCACCCATATAGTGAAAACCCGCGTAAATAGCGAAAAAATGGCGATTTTTACTGGTTTCTTTCTTATTTTTCGTTGATCTTTCAACCAATTTTCATCAAACTTAACAATTGCTTTATAAATGTATCCTTTTACATCCCTGGTAGCACACTGACAAATTGAATTTCAAAAACTCCAAAATAATTGTGGTCTGAAGTGGGTCTTCATGTTGCCTGTTTTACCCCTTCATGTCCTCGGCTAACTTTGATTGAATAAATACAGACTACTTCTGTTATATCAGTAACTGCATTAATTCAAAATGTTTTTTAATGATACATCTAAACATGATGCTGTTTTTGCTCCATTCTAATTGAATGCTTTTTTTCTGATCGACCAGCTGGGTATGGCTGCTAGTAGTATAATACGAAATATATTTACAAAAAAAAGCATAAAAATTATTATATATAAATCAAAATTTAATTGTTAAATATGCATTTTATTAAAATAATAAAGTAGAAAATATTTAAAAAATTGCCATTTAAATATTTTTCCATTATTTGAAAGACAAATGTTAAAAAGTTTTAATTATACATATAATTAAATTTCTTTTTATATAATTAAAATATATTATAATAAAATGGATATTTGCATAAGATGGTTGTTTATTAATCTGGTTTTAAAAATTTTATTTTTTTATCGAATTATCGGTAAAAAATGTTAAATATTTTTTTTACATTTTAAAACAGAATTTTTTATATTTGCATCAAAAATCAAGTGAAAGAATAAAAACACAAAAGCCAAATTCAAGCCTTGTTCAAATGAAATTAACAATTTTTGAACAAATTGGCATTCATATATTTTAAAGAACAAAAAAAAAACATAGTCATTCTGATAACCTGAAGGGTTTGAATAAAAAAACTGGTGTTTTGAAAATTGAGATTATCATTCTATTATTTAACAATTTCTCTCCAAAAAATTGTAAAATTAATAGGTCTGATTTCAGACAATAGTTTATTATAATTTTTAAAACCTCTTTAAAATAAAAAAAAAGGGTAAAAATCTTGGTAATTATTGTACATTAAAAAAAAATGTTTCTCATCCCTTTATGTTATTATTAAAAAAATTTATTCAATCATTATCAAACAAAAATGTTTTATATCCCAAAAATATTCTAAAGGTATGATTTCTTTACCAATTATTTCTTTGGTTGAAATTCAAAATTTTCAGTAGAAAATATAAATTCAGTTAAACATTAATCTACTTTCAATAAAATAAAAGAATAAAAATAAAATAAAAGTTGTTGTTATGTTTAAAAAATGAATGAAAAATGAACATTTTTTGTTCAACGAATACTGTCCTCTAAATTTCAAGACATTTTCATAAGGCCATTGTTGAATAAAACTTTTTTTAAGAAAAAGAACAATGAAAAATCATTTGTATACATATAATAAAAACATAACTTAAACATGTATAAGGATTAAGGGATCGAAATCAAGAAATATAATTTTTTTTCAAGTTGAAAATAAAAAACGAATTTAATTTTCAACATCTGAACTGATTGAAAAATTAAGCGGAAGAACGATAAATATATAAAAAAATTTCTGTTAATTTGGTCTTTTAAAAAAAAATATGATTTTCAAATTTGGATGAAATTAACTGATATCCAAAGGATTATAAACTTTTAATCTATCTTTAATATTTTAGTTATATAAAAAAAAAAAATAACAAAATTTTGAAACTTTTTTAAATTTTTTTTGGGAGAAATTTCATTTGGGAAAAATAAAAAAAAGAATCTTGACTAAATCAAAAAGAAATTTCCTCTGTTTCCTTTTTTTTCCATATTTTAAGTTTATTTCATGAAATTTCTTTAAAAGAGATCTTGTTTAAATACTATGTTATGTTGAAAATTTCAGTAGAGATCAACATTGAAATTAATAACAACATTATATATTTAACATCAACAAAATAATTTTATTTCCTGAATTTTTTTTTAATCAAAAAACCTGAAAACATCTTTTGGTTATATGTACAACACTGATTGGTATTTTCAAAATCAGGACCAGGATCAAATTTTAACATGAAAAAATTTTTAGCATTTTATTTAGCAATATTTTAATTATTTTTGTCATGGCCATGTCCCTTCACAATATTAATGACACAAATTGTGATTTCTTCGAATCTTTTATCTTATTTTTCAAAAATCATTACATTCATCCATATATTCAGTTTGACTTTTTTCCAAATAACCAATTATTTTTTCATTTATATTGAAAACAATTTTTTATTTTTTTACTATTAATTTGATTATTTTTTATTTTTTTTGATTGAAACTTAAAAAATAACATAAATGAAAAAAATAAACAATTTTGTTCTTAGATATTTTTTTGCTAAGTAAAATATAAAGTTTATGCTAAATATATATTCAAAAGACAAAGAAAAAATTTGAAAAGAATTAAATGAATTTTAAAATTTTTTATGAAAAGTCCTATTTTACAAAATATTTCAAAGAAAAAAAATTCAAAATATTTTTTATCAAATAATGAATTTTCCAAAACAAAAATTCCCAAAAATGGATGTTCAAATAATAAATTGTGAAAAAAAAATTTAATTTGAAATATTTCAGTATAAAACTAAAATGTCCGGAAATTCCACCAGTTTTATTTTTATTAAAAAAAAAAAACACTTATAAATACTGTAACAAATATATTCCAATGTTATTCCATTTCATATTTCATTTAAAAAGATGTAAGTTTTTCAAGATGAAATCATGAAATAAGACAAATGTGAATCTTTCATTTATGAGGAAAAAAATTCATAGTCTTTAAATTTGCTTTAAATCATTATAATATTATTGCTGTAAAAAATTCTAAATTAATTATTTACCTTAAAACATATTAAAATGGGTTTAAATTGAATTTTCAGTGGCTCTTGGGTCTTGTACTGGATAAACATCATTATTAAAAAAAAAATTTTTTAATTATTATTATTATTACATATATATTTATTTATTTTTCTTTTTTAATTCCATGTCTCTTCAGGATATAGGTGATCATGGCTCTCCACAGATTCTTTTTCTTTTGTTTTCTGCAAATTGATATACATTCTTAGGAAAGATAGTGTAGTAGTTTTCCATTGCCTTTACCTTGATTTGGAATTCAGAAATTTCCTTCTCTTAGATTGATTTCCTCTAAAAGCTAGAAAGTTCAAATCCATTTCTATTTAAATATTTTTGTTTCTAATTTTATTCATTTTCTATGGTTTGTCACCTCTTTACAGGTTATTTAAAGATGGAAAATATTTTTTAGATTGTATATTTTTGTTTTTACTAATGATTTAATATTACAAGGTTTTATAATTAAGTGTATAGCTGAAAGAAGATTTGGATTAATATTTTTTGGAAGGCAAACCTGTTTCTTTTTTAACAATTTTAAGTCATTGTTCATGACAGACCAATAACAATATTTAAGGATTTTATGAATTGTCAATTTGTTCTTGATCTAAAACAATGATAGGGAATTTATTCTTTTCCTGGAAACATATAGTAAATTTTAAATTATAGATTTTTTTTTACCTATTTATCTTTTTAAAAGATTCCATAAAATGCTTCTTTTAGGATCATTTAAAACAAAAGAATATAATAAAAACAAATGAACCAATGAAAAATTTAAATTTACTACCTGATACATTTAAAATTTCTCTTTTATTTAATATTTATTTATAAATGCTTCATGATCTAAAATATAGATAAACTCATCTTTTGACAAGGATTCAAAAACGTAATAAAAGTCAAAAAGAATATTACATGACCCCCTAATTTTGATTGGAACCAAATGCATATTGAAATAATGGATATAAGTAAATACCGAATCTTATCTTATATATTATCTAAATATTTGGCAATTAAAGGAAAACAAGAAAAGAAAAAAGTAAAATGGAAACCTGTTAATGCAACAAAAAAAATTTCAAAAATCATTTAACACACTTCCCTTTATATACTGGAGAAAACAATAATTTAATTTAAATTACTAAAAAATATTATAAATGATATAATTTTATTGAAAAATATAAATAATTTTCGTTAAAAATTAAATTATGATATTTAAGACAAAAAAAAATAAAAAAAAGAAAATCCTTTAGATAATTTATATATGTTTTTAAATAATAATATTTAAATAAGAACTTCATTGTATATATTGGTTGGCTGGGATATCAAAATTTTTCTTTTATGAATGTATTATGAATGTATAATTTTAAGAAACATCAATATTAAATATTCAAAAATATTGATTACTGATATTAAATATCTTTTGATAAAAAAAATTGAAATAAAATAATAAATTTTCATTGAAAATTAAAATTTTTAAAAACAACATTTTAAATATCCTGAAAAAAAAAATATAAAAACCCAGATATATATATTATAAACGACAATTATAATTCATTATTGATCAATATATTTATAATACGTTAATATATATATATAGATATATATATATAATTGACTTTATGATACATTTTCATTATGAAAAATATAATACTAAATATATAATTAGAATTGAAAATGATAGAATAAATATATATTAAATATACAATAATATATATATATATATCAATGTATTTACAAAATAAGTTATTCTTAAAATCGTTAGGGATTTATATATATATATAATATATATATTATATTATATATATATTAAATATAAATACATATATATATTTATTATATATATATATATATATATATATATATATATATATATAATATATATATATATATATAAATATATATATAATATATAATATATATATATATATTATATAATATATTATATATATTAATATATATACTAATGTATATATAATATATTATCATATAAATATTATATATATATATATTTATATTTTATATATACATATTTTATATATATATATATATATACAATATATTGGATACAAGAATAAATATACAAATATATATTGCATATATATATATATATAAATATATATATATATTATATATATATATATATATATATATACAATTATAAAACAAAATATAAAGAATGGATATTAATCTAATATATTATACATTTAATATATTATATCAAACAATATATATATATATATATATATATATTATATATATATATACATATATATATATGATATATATATATATATATATATAATATATATATATATATAAATATATATAAAGGATATTTATATACATATATATATATTTACATATATATATAAAATATTTAATGATACAATTATACATAAATATATATATATATATTAAATATATACATATCACATATTTATATTTCCATTTCCAATATAACATAATAAACAAATTGCCTTTATATAAGTATATAAGGCTGAGTTTTCTATTTAAACATTTAAATGTATGGAAGGTCTCAAAAAATTTTTAAATTTTGGATCCCATATTGAATATAATATGTATGGACTTTCCTTATATACACAATATAAAAATATGTCAGTTTACATATGAATATATAGAAGCATATGATTTCATTTAAGTATATTATAAATGATTTTTTTTGTGTTCAAGAAATCATAATATTTAAATAAACATGGTTATTGTAAATCAATGACAAAGAATGAAAATTTGAGATCCCCAAATGCAAAAATTTCAATTTGTATGAAATGTTAGTAAACCGAAAAAAACTAGCTTTTATTCTGATTCATCAGAGGAGAATAAATGTTTTTTTCTTTGTGACGTTTGCGTTCAAAATAAGATGAAAAATAAATAAGTAGATAAAGTAGCAAAATAACACCCAAATACAAGAACATATTAGAAGTTTTATTTTTCTGTTTTTTGACCAATGCTTACCATAACATTCCCCCAGATTCATCGAAATACTTATTTTGAGAAGTGAATTTAGCTGAGATCTCTTCATGAAAGCACAAAGCCCAAAAACCTTCAGTTGTAGTAAATTTTAAATATTTCATCTATCATGATGAATGGTTATCAAGTGGAACTCATATTATTATTTTCTTATATTTGTCCAAGTGTTTTCTTTTCTGGACACAAAGTGTGTAAAGACTGTCCAAAGGTTCTACATATCCAAGTGCTTTCTTTTATTCTTGTAGCCATTATCAAGAACGATTTTTATTTTATTTTATTTTTTATTTTTAACTGAATGTGTGTGTTTTTTATGTATGTGCCTGTGAAGTTATAGGAATGTTTTATTTTCCAAACACAATCAGCACATTGTGGCTGTGTTCACAGTTAATGTCATTGAATTTTTTTATTAACGTTGGGTCAAATATTATTTTTAATCTTTTTTTTTACATGTAGATGAGGTTATTATGCTTGTATTTTCTACTAATATGTTTTGAATAGAGTTTGGTCGGGGTTTTTTTTTTGTATGTTTAAATGAGTTCTAATTGAACTATGGTTGGGTAGGTGTAATGCGTTGTGTAGATAGGCATGTAGTTTATGACCAATGTAATTATTAATAGTTTTGGTTTGAACAGGAACATAGTTAAATTTAAAGAGCATTTGAACTTGTAAAATAAATGTTGATTCTTTATAGTTTTGTTTTATGATTTGGTGTGTTGTTATTTTTTGATGATAAGGTTAGCTGTTTTAAAATTTTTTAATTTTTTAATTTTCTTTATGATATTTCTATTATTTTTAAAAAATTTGTCTTCAAATAGTTGACATGAATTTTTTTTAAAGATGTTAATGATTATTTTTTTTATTTGTATGTTCAGTATCACTATTAGTTACTTTAGAAAGAAATAGTCTAATCTGGTAGTCAATGGGGTAGTTAGGACAACCATTGTTAACTAGCATCAGTTTTATATTATTTAGTTCTTTAAGGAAGAGGTTGAATTCTCGTATGCTCTCTTTAGGAAATTTTTTATAACTACTATTTTATATCTAAGTGGCCATTCATTGTTAAAATTAAGGTTGCAAGAGTTTCTGCTAGTGGGGTTTTATACAGTGAGGTGGTGAAAATGTTATTACTGAATTCTATAAGCATGTCTAAGAATGGGAGTTTATTTTTTTGCTTTTTTTAATTTCATAGGTAATTTTTAAGTTTTATTTTTAATGTGGTTTTGAAATTAACAATTTCTTGTTTGTTTTTCGTTAAAATAAAAATATCAACTACATAGTGGACATATACTTGGGGTTTAGTGACTTGTTTAAATATTGTGTTTTCTATATGGGACATATAGTAGTTGAGGAAACACAGGCTGAGAGGATTTCCAATATTAGCACCATTAGTTTGGCTGTAGATGTTACCAATATAGTTGTAGAAAGGGACTTTAGTTGTGCAAGCATGCAATAATTTTTGGGGGATATTTGGTTTGATGGATGGAGATGGATTGGAATTATTTTTATGCATGGAGTTAAGGAATATGTTGATAGTCCAGAGATGTTTCAAAAATAAATTTTCAATGTCAAGTGATGATAAAATATCTTGGTTTGGTTGTAAAATAATATATATATATATATATATATATATATATATATATATATAATCGTTAAATTTATTGATTATATTTATTTTATTCATTCAAACATATCTTGGACATAACACTAACTACCACAGTCCTGCATCAAGGTCAGAAGGTCATTATAAAAAAATAACTGGTCAGGAAACAAGTGGTTATTGAACAACCAGTCTGTCTTTTTTGCCTAGGCATCCAGAGCTGTAGATCACTCCCAAGTTCTTCTTTTGCAAAGTGCATCCTGCATTCACATAAGATTATTGAAGTATAACAGATGGGTTGATAGAACAGTGATTTAGTTGGATGTTGTCTCCAAGAAATATAGCTCTCAGCATCCGAGTGTAGGTTCTATCAAGTTTAGACTCTAGTGTTTTAATTAATGTCCAAGCAGCGGCATCATACATTAAAACTGCCTCTACAGTGGCTCAAATGAATACCCATTTGAAATTGTCTGGTAGATCAGATTTCCAGATTACATTCATTTTATTCAAAGTGGTCCAGGCTATGCAAATTTTCACATCCTTTTCAGTAGAATTTATTTCACTTCTTAGGTATGTAAAAGATTTAACAGACTTTATGGATTCACCTGAGACAGTTTGTATTCAGCCTTGCTGGTCAAAGCCTATGAATTCATAGATTATATATAACACTCATTATATAAAACAACTAATTTAGAAATTTTTAAAAAGTTTCAAATGAAATTTGATAGAACAAACTTTTTGAAAGAATTCTTTGCTGTTGAAATACATCTTATATAATTATTTATTTTAGGATATTAAAATATGTTAAAAATTGCTAGATAATAGAAATTATGTTTCAACACCACAAATTCATCTCCTCAAGCAATGTTAAACTATGAGCAAGTGAAAGATTAATTTCAAAAGCAAAATACATTAAAAAAATAGACTTGTGGCTTTGCCATGGTTAACCAATCAAATGTGACCTACACTAAATTCAAATTCACCTTAAAAAAATTTTTTTAATATAGGTCATGACACAAACTTGTGTGCATATAAAACGTAGATAATTTCCTTATGGGCAGATACAGGTTACTACATTATTTCGTAAGAGGTATTGAAGTCAGATGTTCAACTTCCCTAAAGTAAAAATGAAAGAGATGGAGAGATAATTTAACATAATGCTAACTAGTTATAGGCTCGTTCAGCTTCTTACATAAAATTCTTTAGTTGATAAATAAAAGGCACTTTTAAGAAACTGGTAAATAACCATTCAGAAAAAAATATTTAAATAATATTTAGCTCTACTATGTATGGAGCCCTGTTTTAAATTAAATGTTACATAAAGTGTAATTATACTCCATTTGTTCTCATTTTACCTTTGTATATATATATATATATATATATATATATATATATATATATATATATATATATATATATATATTAGTGGTAAATATATACATACATATGCAAAATATATAAATATATATACATAGGTGCATATACATACATGTATTTTTTGAATGAAAAAAATTCCAAGAGGATAGAATCCAGGTAGAACTCTCAGATATTACCCCCTCTCTTTTTTTAACATTCGTCCCACACTTTCATACTTACACTCTCTCTAAATTCTATTTTTAGTTGTTCTTTTCTGTTTCTTCTAAATTATGACCATGGAATATTAGTGTTTAAGCCTTTTTATTATATATATATATATATATATATATATATATATATAATGTAATGGAATATCCTGTCACCCCCATGAGTGACTACACTATCAGTAGTAACTACCTATAAGTATCAGTAAGTCAATGGACTATAGAGACTAGCTATCTGTTGAGTATGACTCAGACTTATGCGAGAACTACCAACCTTCCAATAGTAGCACTCACTACTGGATTGACTTACAATGACCTTGTGCATAACTGTTACCTTTATTCTTATTGTACTCGTTTTGTACAATAAACCTTTACTTATTTTAACCACCTTGTTTTTCAAGTATATATTCCTATTAGCACAGAATATAACTGTGTATATATATATATATATATATATATATATATATATATATATATATATATATATATTAGCTGTTGCTGCCAATGTTGTATTCTGGTAGGACTTGTAATACTCTGAGAATCACCTCACTGTATAGGTTGAATAAGTCAAGTAAGAAGATACACCCTTGTCTTACACCTCTTACTATTTTTGTATATTTACTGAATTCATTTTCTATCTATATGCCCCGGTGGTTTGCTGCCCATATAAATTCTGGATTATTCTAATATCCCACCCCCAAATATGTCAAGGTTACCAAGCAGTTCCATCAGTTCTTTGGGATGTGCTTTATCAAACGCTTTTGCATAATCTATAAAACATAGATGTGCATTCTTGGCATTTTATTTTCTAATCCTAATACAGTACAAATGGACAGAGATATACAACTATTCTATTCTCAAGATAAGCTTTTCTCCTTGGGTTTATGTTATTCAAAATCTATTATTAAGATTTATTCATTTCAACAATATTTTTTTAAATTCATCTTGGAAACAGAAAGTATCCATTATAAAGAAGGATAATAGAATTTCATGATCTTTGCCAGTGATTTTTAAAATGAGATGCATGGCAAAGAGAAAACTGGCAAAAAAATGTCCTCTCAACACAGTGTATATCAAATGAACTACTTTATAGAAACTATCTGACTTGTTAGCTATTGTAGCATGTCAGCGCTTCCTCACTTTGCTCAATTCAGAAGCAGCAGCAATGGAAATAATCAGCAGGGTACAAATAGATGTCATAAAAGCCCTGACAAAGCCCCATCCAGCCTCTTTCCCATCTTCACTTTCAGTGTCCTCTACCTTCACGGACAGCTCTCTTTCCAACTTTTCCATTTTAGTGGCCTCCACCTTCAAGTCCAACTTAAAGGGCTACACACAACCCTTGCTGCAGAAGACACGTGGCTTGACTTCAGATTTCTTGTTCCATCTGTGTGAACATTCTGAGAAATATCGCTTCAAGACACCCAAAGGAAAACTACACACAACCCTTGCTGCAGAAAACTCATACCAGTCCTATCAGTTTCACACTGAGATTTTTTATTCCTCCTAGCAGAGAAATCTCTCTCAACAAAACATCTACTCAAGAACTTTGTTAACTGGGAAACTCTACTTTTTTCCCACAAAATACTGTTTTGCACTCTCTTTCAACCAGAAATAAAAGCTGTTGAACAGTTATTTTGAGCCTTGGGTTTCATTCATTCAACTCTCACTGCTGGGCACACATTCACACTGATACATGCAACTAGGAAAAATTCTTATAACTTTTATACAAAACTATAGGAATAATCATAAATTACCAGTTTATGCAGGAGAATCACTCCAAAGCCATAAATAAACTGTACATAGTTAATATTAAATGAAATTTGTATAGTGAATATTAAATGAACTACCATATTTTGCAAAATCTTTGCTATTATTACAAGCGTTTGACATGTGAGTCTTTAAATGTATTTTTCCCATTTATTATATTAACATATCATAAATCTAGTGGAGGAATCAATTTAAAATATAACAATAGAAGAATCATCCACCAACTTTGTATCCAATAAAATCTTTTTCTGTTAATACTAGTTTACCAATACCATCAAAAGTGACATCACATTTTGTTAATTCCCAACTATTACCAGGTTTTCACATGTGAGCATTGAAAATTTTTCCCAAGTTATATTGTTGTTTTTAGTTTTTCACTTTTTGGCTTTGTAAACAATTAGCCATTGTCCTAAAAATGACACTGACACCTGGAGTCACCAGTGAAAAAGAAGACAACTAGAGTTATCTTCTTTTCATTTGAACATTAAAATTAAATGCATTAAAGAAAAATATATAAATTATATATGACATCACTTTGGACTGTTTCAAACTTTCATCTCCCTATCAAATACCAGTATGTAGGCAGACGAATCTTGCCTACCACACTGACAGCACATGGTTCTTGATAATGATGGAGATGCTAGAAGGTTCTTGAAAAGAAATAACAGATCAAACATGAACTTTGAACAGTTTATTCTCAATTTACAGCCACCTATTTGAAAATTCGAAAAAATATAATAAAATTTAGACAGACCATGTTGTTTAAATTTAATAAGACTTGTTAGCAGACATACAGTTCATCAGAAGTTATGCAAATCCTATAAACCTCAATAACTCAAAGTTCCTTTCAAGAATCTTTGTCAAATTTTAATTTAGACATCGAAACAAAGCTTACATTAAATTCTTAGTGTTGTATAGTAGTAAATCATCATTGTCAATATTGTAGTTTGAACATAGATCACTAGCAAGTAAACACAGTCAGTTCTATTATTGAATTAAGTAGATCATGTAATGGCAAAGGAAATGTATATAAGGGAATTAGTGTGGCATCTAATTGATCACCATTTCTATTCTATCTTCTATTACTATACGAATCAATATTTCCATTCTCTACTCTATTCACTATACTATTCTCCCTTTCAGATCACTATATGGATTGCTATTCTGATCACTATTCAGTGGTTACTTTTTGAGTGGGTATTATTGAGCAAGTACTATTAGTGCAAGGATTATTTGAAGACATCTGATACCAGTATTGTTCAACGGCATTGATATTGTTGTATCTGCGATTACAAAGTCTCTACTACAATGAGCATTGCGAAAGTGACAATGAGTGTTCGTTGACATCACAAAACTTAGATAGTTTTGGCATTGATCACCATTTCTTTTCTATCCTTTATTACTATACGGATCACTATTTCTATTCTCTACTCTATTCACTATACTATTCTCCCTTTCTGATCACTATTCAGTGGTTACTTTTTGAGTGGGTATTATTGAGCAAGTACTATTAGTGGAAGGATTATTCAAAGACATCTGATACCAGTATTGTTCAACGGCAATGATATTATTGTATCTGCGATTACAAAGTCTCTACTACAATGAGCATTACAAAAGTGACAACGGGTATTCGTTGACATCACAAAAGTGGCAATAGTTTTGGCATGTTTTATTCAAGTTCTTGGATTTATTTTAAAATTGCAGTCTGAAGTTTCCTGATGTTTTGAAACTAATATTAGTTTAAAGCCTCTGAAAAACAAATAATTTCTTATTTTTTACACTTTTTTCCATCAATTTATTTAAAAACATTTCTAATGGATGGATTAACAAATGCTGAAAAATTTTGTTGAACTATATTATTGAATAATGGATCAATAATTTTTGGAAATATAAAAATGTTTTTTTCTAAAGATAAAGTTTTCTTTGATAAACCCATAGTTGAAAATCCTTTTGTTTTGAAAACCAAATTGAAAACCACGTGGTTTAAGAATTTGTTTCCTTAATATAAACTAAAGTTTAGCGATTATAGTAAAGCAACCACTACGAAAGAAGTGCTCAGATCTTTGAACAGACTGGAACTGAGAGAGTTGAGAAGGACAAAAGGTATAGAATATTTCACAAATTGGCATAACGAAAAAAATAAAAGAGTAAATAAAAAGCATTAAAATATTTACAAGAAATACATGAAAATTGATGTAGCCAATAAAGTAATTTTAAAATGGACAAATATGAAGGTGACAATGATGAACCTGATTTATTTATAAAGAGCATAAAACATTGAATATCTGTCTATATTTCTGAGATGAAATAAAATATCTTTCTTTAAATTATTCGGACTATTTATCACAAGTTTCAGCCAATGTTGCTCAGCCTTCTTCAGGTGGTTGAATATCAAACTGATCTAACCTTTATTTTCACTTGGACTGTTTTAAATGTTCCATTTTGATTCTGTCCATGTCTAATGGATGTCATGTGTTATCCATTTTTCCTGTTGTTCCCCTCTCGAAATTTCTCAATTCTGCCTTCACCAGGTATTGAACTCACAACTCTTTGAGTCCTGTCACTGGATCTAACCAATGCCTTTATCCACTGTGCCATGTGTCCTTAAGGAAAATCTATGATCAGTTGTGAAGAGGAAATTATATAAAAGTGAAAAATTATATGACAGCAAATAAAACCTATAGGAAGCAATTAAAACCACCATGTTGGAAATTGAACCTGACAAAGTGAAACATTTAACAAAAATCAATAGATAATAGATTGTTGGCTGTTATTGAGAAGAAGCCTCACTATATTAAGATACAAATGCTTCAAAGGCTTATCATGTATATTATTTATTATAGGTGTTGATCAATTGTTAATGATTTTATTGACCTGGTTACTTTCCTAGAAAGTCATTTTCAATGGTTTTTCAACATTTTTTTAGAAACAAATTCAATATATATATATATATAAATATAATCATATATGCTATCTATCTAATATAATTTTTTTGACATCCAAAATAATTTAAAAAATTTTTGAAAAAAATTATTCAACTTAAACTAAAGTTATTGTTTTTCAATTTATGATAATATCAATATATATATATATATATATCTGTATATATATATATAAATCATGTCTTTATTAAAACCCCCCTTATTCAAGTCAATTATTTAAAATCATTTTTCATCACAATGACTAACAATTGACCTGGAACAAAATAATGTGTGATTTTTTTTTACATTTGATACGCCTGGTAACTATTTTTGATTTTCTCCTTGAGAGATTATTGGTCTGTTGAAAGTTTATACAATAAATTTTTAAATGTGAAACAACAAAAGGATTTATTATAAAAAGAATGACAGTTTAATAGGATACTATTTTAAACGAAGGACGAATATTTTTCCAAATCTTGTTTGGACATTCAGGCCGGTAAGACTTGTTAAATACTGTTAATCTCTAATAAGATATTTACTCAAGAAGCTTCGATTTGTTAAAGGTAAAAATTTGAATAATTGTCGGACTTTTTTTTTTTTATAAAGTCATTTATATAAAAATAATCTCATAAACCTTAGGAAATTAGTTGGACAAACTCCAAAAAAATGCCACACTGTATTATCTTGAGTTAAAAATAGCCATTTTGGAAAGCAATAAGTAATTTCAATTTTTTTGTTAATTGTTCGCTTATTTTTATTTTTTATTCCTCTTTTCCATCTTCTATTTTCTTTTTCTTTTTTATTTTCTTCTCACTTTTAATCTTCATTGAATTATCTTTTCTTCTTTTTCTTCTTTATTACTTCTTCTTTTTCATTTTTGTTCATTTTCTTTTTAATATTGAAGTTTCTTCAAGACATAAACAGTGATATTTATAATATATATTTTTTTTTATTCTTAGTTAATTTTGTAAAACTGATTTTTGGGAAACATATTAGAATAAAGAAAAAACTCGAATTCTCCATGCTTTTAAATTCAGATATATTATTTTTTAAATTCAAGACGTAGATTAGTAAATGATTCTCCAGGAAGGAATTTCCTTTATTATCTGTTAATTAAAATGACTTCTTGGACAGAAAAAAAGTGGTTTCCAGATAATTTGTTTAAAATAAATTCTGGATTATCCTTAAAGAAAATGTCTCTATGAAATTAAAGAATAAACCCCACTCTTTTTTGTAAATCTTTAATCCATAGCTGTAATGGATGGAAAGAAGAGAAAGAAAATATTTTTTAAAAGGCAAATATGTAAAAGTGAAATAAAAAAAAAACGAAATTAAAAAATTTATTTTTCAATCTCTTATTCCATTTCCCAAACAGAAATAACCTTTAAAAACCTGAAGAACATCCTCACTTTTTCATTTTTTCAATGAAAGGATGAATATCTTTTCATCTGTTTTATTTTCTTTTTTTATTTTAAATCTTATTAAAATGGCAATTATGCTGAGAATGCTGGTGATATACAACTAAGTTCCAGTGTTCTGATGAAAACTGGAACTACCTTGACCAACAGTATTTTTATCCTAATTTTACTATTTTTTTGTGAGTTTATCTCCTGATAGTTTTAACTTATCCAGGCAGGTCATTGGGTAGGAGATTTGATTGCTTTCAAAAAGAAAAATCTCAACCTCTATGGGTAACACATGAAAGAAAAATCTAAAAATTTTGTAAAAATTTCTTTTTAGGGATAATAATTGTATAGTGATGCAAGTTAATTTTAATGAATGAAAGAAAAAAGAAAAAAATATTTGAAAAAAAGATTCATACCTTTCCCAAATATTAATTAAATAAAAATATAAAAATGGAAATAAAAATGGAAGGAAAGAAGACGTCTGAAATAAAAAAATTCAAGCCATTATCCAAAAGAAAAGATGCAAAATCAGAATAAATGATTTAGAAGGAGCATTTTCAATTCCAAGTGAAATAAACCTATCTGGGTATAAATAAAAATAAAAATTCTTAATTTTGGTGATTGTAAAGAAAACAGGTAAAAAGAAAGCTAAATCTTCCTGGTAGGAAAGAAAGGCAAAGAAAAAACCATCTCAAAAAGAAAAACCTGAAGGAAAGAAATAAGAACGAAGAAAGAAATTGCATAGATAAAAAAAAAATAAAAAGATTGAAAAAAAAAAAATAAAAAAAAAATTTTAATGGAAATGAGAAAAACAACAAACAAAGCAAGAAAAACCAAAAATAAAACAAATTATTCTTTTGGAAACAGCAAGTTGCAAAAAAAAGTAAAATCAGGGGAGCAACTAAGAAGAGAAAACATGTTTAAATAAAATAAAATGAAGATTATGGCTTAATCATAGTAAAAGTTATGAAAAAAGCTTTCATTGTAAATAGCATATTAAAAATGTTAAAAATTTTTTTAAAATGACAAAATTCTTGAAAAAAAAAAATGAAAAGTTTTAAATTTTCACATTTCAGGTTTGGCAAAAATTCCATGAGAAGAAAGAAAGTAACAAAAAAGGAAGAAACTGCTCAGAACGAAAAAAGAAATTCTTCATCTATTAATTATTGAAAGAAAAAACCCTTAACCTGGGTGAAAAATATTTATTTTTGATATATAAAAAAAATATAAAAAGGTTTTAAATATTAAAAAAGACATTGAAAGATTTATATGACTATTTATAAAATTCATTGAAAAAAAATAAATATGTATTAAAAAATCAAAAAATAAAATGGAAAATTCCAACAATTATTTTTAAAATGTTAAATAAATTTGGTTTGAAAAATATTCATTTTGTAGCTCAATTAGTTAATGCACTACATCAGGTTTTAATGATAGAATGATTATAGGATACATGGGTAGAAATATGTTTAAAAAATGAAGAAATTTTTGAAAATTTTTCCAGAAATGTAAACATTTTTGTTTAAATTATTTAGAATAAACATATAAAACTAAACTTTTTATATCTATAAAACAATGTATAAACATCAAAAATCTTCGAAAATAATGTCTTCAGTTTTGTCGAATATTTCATAATGTATTTTCTTGGCAAATTTTATTCGATATTTGGATTCGTTATTGAATATAAATTACACGAAATTAATGGAAATTGAAAGTTTAAAAAGCAAAAAAAATTGACTTTGATAATCGAACAATCCTTGTAGCTCAATCATAAAAGAAATAAATTGGATATAAATGTTTGAAATATGGACGCATTTGAAGACAAAGTCATCGAGAGGAAAGAATATAAAAGGAAGACAAATTTTTCTCTCCAACATTTACTTTTTTAGACTAAAAATTTTATTAATGAAGATTTTTTATAAATCGAGCTTACGGTCAAATTTTTGATATAAAACCGGTTCAAATTTGATCACCGAAAGGTGAACAATTTAGAGCCAGGTCAGTACTTAGATGGGGACCGCTTGGGAACAATCGGTACTGGTCCCCCAAAGTCCAACCCTTACCTCACAGTCGGTGGGGGGTGTAAACGGTAGTGTCAGAGCTATGCCGCCCGGAACTTCGTTCCTGGTAGGGCCACCCAAAGGCGGACAGGTCTGACACACACGCCGGCTAACAAGGGCTCTGGTGAAAATCCAAGGAGCGTCTGCATCGGCAACCGGCGGCTTCTGGTCGTTCCTGTCTCTGCGTCTGTGGGAACCCGCGGCAAGCAAGAACGTTATCCGAGTAGGCCTGGGTACCCTACTTCTGTAATTTATCCCAAGAATCTTCTTCTCATAACAGGAAGAAGCCGGCTCAATCCGCCCAGGGTGAATGCCGCATCAGTACAGTACAGTTTTAACTAGAAGCATTTATTGAAAATATTTGTATCTAAAAAATAAATTTTAAACATAAAATGTCCAAAAAATATATATATATATATTTAATAAGCCATTGAATTAAATTTGATGTTGAATAAAAACACCAACAAGATATAAACAATATTGGCAATAAGATTGATGATTTTGAAATTTATTATATATTTTTTTGACTAAATTGCTGAAAAAATATTTTAAAAAGTTAGAATTTTTGGACACAGCTGTGTTTTTTTCAAATGACAAGGAATAAACAAAAAATGGGAGTTTCATCTTCAGAAGAATAATTGATGCTGTTGGTTAGGAGGATTCCTTTGGAAATTATTTCTCAAAGTAAAAAAAAAATCCCTGATGTGATTTTATTTTGAAAATATATTTCAACTCAAGATTAATGCGTTTTCTTATCATCTGTTGAATGAAGACAATAAAATGCGTCTGATATAATGTCATCGAAGATTTTTATTAAATTGTTAGGTCAAAAATTGATAAGACCTCAGATGACAGTTAATTTGTTGTCTTTGGGGATTAAATAATATTTATTAAAGTATACGACAGAATTAACATTCTGATTTCATTTTTTTTATTTTATTCATATATATATATTATATATATAAATATATATAATATATAAAATTAGGAAATATAAATATACTGTATGAAGAAAAAAAAAAAGGAAAGAAGTTTTCTTTTGTAAATTTAAAACAAGATTCTTTTATAAATTTTATATATTCTGTATAAAAATATCATTCAATAAAAAATTTTTTATACAAATTGGGAAATCAATTATTTTTTTTATCATATAAATTTATATATTTATATATATATATATATATATATATATATATATATATATATATATATATATAGATTGGAAAAATAATCAAATAGGATTTCAAAATTGAAATATATTTTATTAAATTTCTAGAACAGTTTAAAAGTTATATTCATATTGAATAAATTTAAAACGATTAAATGGAGTTTTGCAAAAAGAGTTAGTGATCAGGAAAGCTCAATCTTGGAAGAAACAGTTCTACAGAGCATCACAGTAAGAAATGCTGGATAGTGGAACTTAAACAATCAACAATGGACTAAACTTTTAATAGATCCGCCAGCTAGTAAACTATTTCAAATGGTGGACCCTTAAGATTTTGCCATTTTTGAATAAGAACAAATAACAATACATATGTTAATTCCATTTAAATGATACATTTGCTTGAGAACTTTGAATTGAAGGTTTTGGAAATATTTATTTATATATATATTTATATACATATGATAGGGTTGCATAATTGAACATCCTCATAAATTCAGAATGAGAAATTGGATTTTTCAAGTTTGAATTCCAGTCAAGTTTGTATTCTCTCCCATTCTATAGGTTAATTAGTAGGACTGTATTTTAGCCTTTGAAACAATTTTTCCAAGAGAAAAACAACTCTGCATCCAATTGATTTATTCCTTTGCACCAATCCTCTGTATTCTGTTCATTTAAAAAGCATAGTTGGTTGTGCATGAGCCTTCACAATTAATGATTAAATTACATGGGTGATTAGTCTGGATATCCAGGTTTTGTTCTTTTGATTTTGGAAATCAGTTGCATCAATAAAAAATATATAAATGTTTTTTTAAAAAATAAATTCATATATCAAGATGATGATAGAGTCTATTATTATCTATCTATATAAACTGCATCTAGAGATTATATGCAAAACAGCTATTGTCAAATATTTTATGTAAAATTCATAGATATGTGTTATCCAATGAAATAATTTGTACTGTTATGTATAGCGAGTAAGCATGAAAGCAATTAAGTCCCAATTTTCAATTTCAGATTGATATTTAGTATTTTTTCAGTAATTATAGCAATTTGCAGTGTCAAGAGATTATTTGCAAGAACTAGAATTTAGTATTATGGCTGTAAAAAAAATTAACAATGAATGAAAAGAACTATATAATCAAAGAAATTAGCAAAGGAAAGTCTTCGTTCAAATTTCTAAGGATTTGAAAAGGGATCATCGAACAATCAAGAAAAATATGTCAAATGGGAATTCAACCAAAAAAAAAAAGTCTCAGGCTGAATTCAGGAATTTAACAAAGCGAGATCTATCACATATCCGTAAAAGAGAATTAATAAGAAACCCAAATGCGTCAAGTGCGTTCATATTTGAGGAACTGGAGCTCCTATGGTGTCAAGGGAAACAAGGTGTAAAGCATTAAGGAAGTTTGCTGATGTAAAAAATCAAATAAAGAAACCCATTTTAAAAAAAAAAAACATAAGGAAAAAGATTGCAGTGGGCAAAAAAAATACATGAAAACTGATTTCAGTAAAGTGCTTTTTACAGACAAATCAAGGATCCCCTTGATGGGCCCGATGGATGGGCTCAAGGATTGGTTTGTAAGCAACATGACTCAAGAAAATTTTTAAACGCCAACAAGGCAGTGGTAGGATCATGATATGGGCTGGGATTATTGGTAATGAGCTCGTGGGTCCATTTAAACTGAAAGACGGGGTTAAAATGAATTCCAAAAGTTACTGTGATTTTCTAGAGCAATATTTCTTTGAATGGCTTGATAACCAGTCTTTAGCCAAGCATAGATCTATGATCTTTATGCAAGACAACGTACCAAGTCATGCATCAAAGTTTACTAAATCCTGGCTGAAAGAAAAGGGATTTGTTGAAGATTCTCTTATGGACTGGCCTTCAAATAGCTGTGACTTGAATCCCATTGAGAACCTGTGGAGCATCCTCATGAGAGATATTTATTCTAATGGAAGGCAATTCAACAGCAAGTGTGACCTCTGGGAGGCAGTTAAATTTGCTGCAAACAACTTAATTTTTGCTAAAATTGCAAATCTAACATCAGATGTTGACAATAGGCTGCTAAGAGTTATTGAAAAGAAAGGAGCATTTGTGCAATAAATTTTAGGAGGTTCTTATTATTTTTTTGTTAATATATTTTTTTTTTAAAAATAAAATGTTTTTTTTTATATTTTTCCTTTAAGAAATTGACGAATTTGTTCTAAAATCTTTTTCATATTATTTTTTACATTAGTTTTACAAGGTATAATAATGTAAAAAAGTATCAAAATAAATAGTTGCAAATAAACTACTGACAGTCAAATTAGTTTGTTTTGTTAACTTAGTAAATTTTTTTCCAACCAAAAACAATAGTTTTCTATCACTATATATCTAAGTTAATAATATTGAGTAGAATCTAAACAACATCATAATAGGACTTTTAACATTAAAGACGCAACTCTTTATACCAATTCATAACTTGCATATAATCTCTAGACACAGTTTTTATATATATATATATATATATATATATATATATATATATATATATAATAATAATGGACTCTCCCGTTGGTTTCAATGTATGAGGATCTGACAGCTTATTGATTCAGTTAAGAAAATTTGTGCGATAATCTTTAAGACACGCTAGTGATTTACAAAGAAGGCCACATATGGAGCAGATGTGAGGATTGTGAGATGAGATCACTGTTAGATTGGCTGACCTTTTAGATCTTGCTCTCACTTCTTGAAGATGATTTAGACAAGCAGATTGAAAATTGCTGAGTCCACTAAAACACATTAATCTCCATTCTACCCACTCCAAAGCTAAGCGCTCAAGGGTGTTATGTGGTATATTGACTTCTGACAAGTTGCTTTTAAGCTTGACTTTGTATCTTAGCCATGGGCGTTCTACATTCCTGTAGCCCTGATCTAACTGGCTGTACATTAGGATCTTGGGTATCCTGTCATCAGACATTCTCAAGACATGACTAGTCCACCGTAACTGAGACTGTATGATAAAAGTCTTGAATCCTCCAATATTACACCTGTTAAACAGGTCTACGTTAGATGTCCTATCTTGAAGCTTAACTCCACAGATTGCACGCAGATTATATTTATAAGATTACATCTAATAAATATTCCAAATTACTTGTAAGGAATCACCAAAGGTTCTGGCACCCCACCTGAAAAACTGAATTTTCCAACACAGACTTCATATTTACAATAATATATATATATATATATATATATAGGATATATATGAAATAGAATTACTGTTCAATTATCAAGTCCTTTCTCTCAAGTTCATGAATGGTCAGTTTTGGAAGCTCATGGGATCAATGAATTCCCCCAAAACTTTTTTTCATCATCCTACAATTTCTATTTTTTATTAATGGTCTGCCTTTGATATGACAGGTCATCCACATCTGTTCAGATTATAGCATTATATTTATGAATATATATATAGATATATTAGAGACTTAAAGCTGATCTTGTTGCAGGTTGCTTTTTATGATTGGATAGAAACATCTTTCAATAGTTGTATAATAATTAACAATTTATCATTGATTTGAAAAAGTCCAGGTAAAATATATAAATATATAAATAAACAAAGGTCATGTATTTATGAAAAGGAATATATATATATATAAATGAATTTAAAACATGAAACTAATATTATAAGAATGTGTGTGAGAAGGTTACAAAAAGTTCAATTATTGTTTAAAATTTTATGAACATGTTTTAGTGGGGGGATATTTTTTCAATGCATTTTTTATCTATGTCTTATAGCCAGAAGTTTTTTTTTGTCTATAAAGAGACTAGGTAGAAAAATGCATGCTTTTTATAGACATAAAAACTTTCATTGTTAGGGACAGTTTTTTTAAAAATCAAAGTCAAATTGATAATCCACAATCTTTTTAAAATTAAAAGCTGAATGGAGAAAATGATGACTTGTAATTTATCATTATTATATACTTTTTCCAGTCTTCAGTTCAATTATAATTTTGTGGTCTTATTTTGGAGGAATATTTATGGAACATGTGCTCTGCAAAAACTTTTTATTAAATAGACACAATGTTGCAATCCTGTTGCAACTCTATATATATATATATATATATATATATATTTTAGATTTAATATCTTTATATTTAAAGTTCAGCATTTTTAAATATGTTATTAAAATATTAATTCCATGTTAAGAGAATTCAAATATGGAATCAGATCAAAATAAAAGAATCCTTGTGTTTTAAACGTAAGAAAATATTCCTTTTTTAAGCCAATCTTTTTTTTTTTTTCCCCAACGTAATTTGGATTGGACTTATAAAACTCCCAAATTTCAATATTGACTTCTTAAAGTTATTGTTATCATCCTTCTTTTCCTTATCTTCATTCCTTTTCCATTCATCATTGGTCATCTCATTGATCTTAAAATTTTTTTGATTTATTTACATTGAAATTCTCAACATAAATTTCCCCATTGAATGAAATTTATAAAAAAAGAAAAAAAATTGTTACAAAAAAAATTAAAAAAGTAGCAGTATAGACTGAAATGGGACATTTCATTTATTAATTTGATTTTTAAATAAGGATATTGGAGGCAGATTGAAAATTTTACAGAGAAACTCTTGAAAGTTCAATAACAGTGTTCAAATTCCATCAAATCCATTATTTTCTATACGTTTTTCATCTTCCAAACTCAACCCAATTTGAACTATAAACTTTTCTAAATCACCCAAAGTTATGGGGAAAATGCAGGTTTTTTTTAAAAATTTATTTTTAGCTTTGGATGGGAATTGGTCCATAAAAAAAAAAAAAAAATGGCAATTTTTACCTGTCTTTTTTTTGCCTGAGTTTTTTGTATAAAAAGATGATATGATTCCTAAAATTTTCCATTTAACTATAAAACTGAACTGGCCAAGGGTTACTGAAAAAACAAATTTTGAATTAAACTTTTGAATTGCAGATTATAAGTATTTAGCTAAAAGCTTTAATATTTTCTTTTTTTTATGACTAACTGAAAAGGATTTTTTTAATAATGCATTCACCCACATACAGGAGACATTTCATTTTTAAGTCCCTCTCTTTTTTTTAAGGATTATATTATCATTATTAGAATCTGTTCTTGTCATTTATGGATTTGATTTATAATCTGACTTTTTATTTTAAGAAGAATTTTTTTTGTATTCAATTTGAACCTTTTGAGTATTTTGAGATGGGGAAACCCATATGTGATAGGCAACAATAAATATTACAAACCCTCAAAAACATACATTTAATATTAAAAACAATTTAATTCTATATAAAATGCAACCAAAATAATTACAATCGCCATAACCAAGAATATAATAAGATATCATTTAAATGGAAATATATATTTTAGATCTCTATTATCTATAGTATTTAAATATTCATATCAAAATACAAATCCCTTACTATTTGATACAATCTATATTAAAATATATTATAATACAATACTCAAATTAAATCAAAGGTGTTCAAATTGGTTAGAAATTATATAAATGTGATTACAAATGGATCAATCTACAACTAAAATTACAGATATTATATATTATATATGCTTACATACAAAAATTATAAAAATCAACAATTTGACTGACAGCAAAAAGAGATTTAATTGTTTAAAAAATTTACTTAAAATTAAAATATTTTAAAAAATAAACATTACCCCAGGTATTATCAAAGAAACATTTTTTCCTGTATCTATAAACAAGTTTTTTGCAGCAACAGGCAAATAATAATGTTAGCTAAGTATGGCATGAGACACAGCTGGATTTGACTGAAATCAATATATATATAAGATTTTCTGTTATACAATTTTTTTCTTTGTACCAAAACTGGAGCTAAAAAATTTTTAAAAAATCTTTAAAGAATATTTCTTGTTTTCCTATATATATTTTAAATTTTTCTACATGTCTGTAAAAAAGTGGATTTGAATTTATTTAATAAATATATTTTTTTTTTTTTTTTTTATTATTGAAAAATAAAAATATGTATTTTTTTAAAAAAAAAAAAATGGAAACACTACAAATATGTAAACAAAAACAAAATATAAAAAAAAAAACAGTAAAATATAATTTGAACAAATCCATTTATTTAGAAAATATATATTTTTATCAGGAATTTTTTTAATATATTTTTTAGTTAGGGAAATATACAAAAATTGAAATGAAATCTGAATTCAATCAACAAATTATTTTATTTATTTTTATAGAATTACATAAATCATTTTCATCTTTAAACAAGAAAATTAAAATCCAACAAAGATAAGGATAAATAATTTTAAGAAGAATAAATAAAATGAATTAAATTTCAGTGTTATATATATATAATTTTTATATATATATATATATATCACACTTTTGGAAAACTCAACTTGGATTCTTCCTTTGCAGTTAATTTTTTTTTATAAAAATATCACCTTAATAGTGTTTTTTTTTTTTTTTTTCATATATTTTCTTTTTTTTTTTTTATATATATATTTATTATATATATATATAAATGATTAAAAAAAAAGAAAGTATTTAGAAATAAAGCCATTTTGAAATATAAGATTTTTGATAAATACAATCTTAATTATTCAATTGATTTTTAAAAAATAATTTATTATATGGTAGTTGTCATTTTATTTAAATTTTCCAAGAATTTAATTTCAGGGAAGATTGATCGCTTCCTTTATGATGATGATGGTCGTCTTTGATGATAAAATGGACCAAGATTATGGAAGAATATTTCATTGACTGTAGGGAATAATGTTGGTGGAGGATTAGTTGGATTTTTTTGTAAATTTCTCTCTTGTCATTTGACTTTTTTCTCTTTTATTGGTTTTAAAGCTTTTTGGACATTGGATATAAAAAATATATATATATATATGAAACCAAATTGGAATGACTGATTTAGAGAGAAAAAGTGGACTTTTTTATAATGCATGCATTTATTTTTAGCTCCCAGCCAATAAAATGGCCAAAAAAGTTTTTGTGTAACAGTGGGAGTGTGTCTTGTAAATTTCAGAACACAGAATTTGCTTGTCCAAATTTACCTTTGTGTGTTGACAGAAATTCTTAGTTTTTCAACAGTAAAACCATGTTTTTTTTTTTTTTCACCTTAGCATATATTGTAAACTTTTTTTATTTATTTTTTTTGTCTTGTTTTTTTTATCAGAACAATTAAAAACTTTGGAAATTTCTTTTTGTTGAGACAATTCTGTTAATTATTGAAAATTAATTAAATTGGATATAAAAATAAAAAAAATCGATTGCTATATAAAGGGTGTTTCATTAAGATGAGATCAAATTTTAAATGTAAATAAATGTTTTATTGTTGAAAATGTTTTTCTTTTTCTTTCTATTAGATCATGTTATTTAAGTCTTTGGAAATTTCAACCATGGAAAAATTAACAATCAAACAACATGTTTATTGAAGGCTTATTACAAAACCTCCATTCAAAACAGAAAACATTTTAACACACTTTGCAATGTTATTGGTCAACATAATCGACCAATATGTGCAATTGGAAATCTCATCATTCAGTTGTTGAATAGGTTGTTCCTTGTGTGCGATAGATGAATAGTTTTGAGATGACCCCAAAGGAAGAATTCTTGTGCACTGCAACAATGTTTTGGACTGAATGAAAAATGGAATTGACTTTGGTGTTTAGGATCACATCTGCCACCTACCAACTTTGTTTGAACGAACCATTTTTTTCAGTAATAGGCTTGAAACTTTAACACATTGTTTGATTGTTAATCTTTCCCTGGTTGAAATTGCCAAAGACTTAAGTTGTTAAATCTGAAAGAAAAAGAAAAAAATCATTAGACGCTTAAACTTAATTCACATTTAAAATCAGTTCAAGTTATTGGAACACCCTTTATTACAGACCCTTCTTTGATATTTTCTCCCTGTGATAATAATTGTCATTTTTAAATATGTAGAGACATATCCCTGATCATACAGACACACTTGATAATAAAGCTATATTAGAAAGGGTGATCTATTTATGCTGATGTCAGAGTCTGCTAATTGCTTTCATTGTCAGAAGTGATAGACTGAAAAGAACCTTGTTCTACAATTATCTTATTCTCATGTGCTCGTCATCAGTATTTCTAAATAGTTTCCTTGGAAGATTAAGAAAGAAAGAGTGGCACAATGAAGGCTGGCTGTGATCAGAACATTCACACAGTAAAGTAAATGTTAAATATACTTCATGAATATTCTTAAATTCCGAAAAGTTAACATTTTTACTTTTGTTTATAAATATTTGTTGCTAAATAAAATGCTTAGATTTGACTTGGTGAAGTCCATCAGAGGATGAAATGCATTAGCTTCTTTTTATTTTTTTTTTAAATCATGTCATCCCAAGCAAGGTGGAAATGCCACTAGCACACAGGGGATTACAGGGAGTGAAAGAAAAGAGTTAGTATAGAGAGAAAAGGAAAAAAGATGAATGGGATTCAAGAAGATAGAAAATGGTGATTGACATTCCATTTAACTTTTTGAAGATTTTTGTTATCAGGGAAGCAAGTAAACAGAAGCAAGTTCCATAGGTGGGAAGTGCGAGAAAAGAAACTCTTGGAGTGAAAGTGGTGATTACATTTAGCTAGTTCATCAGTAAATGGGTGGAACTTAGAATCCAATCTAGTAGCACGCTTAAATTCATGTAGTTCGGGCACCAGGTAAAAAAGCTCGTCAGAGCAGTTGCCATGAAAATATTTGTAGAAAAGACAAAGGAAAGCCATGATACATTGATGAGAAAATGACTGAAGTCAGGATAGCATGTCAAGATCAATTACATTACATATCCTTTTTTGGATTTGTTTTCCTTTTGTCTTTATTCATATATATATATATATATATATATATATATATATAATAAAATGGCTTAAACATTAATATTCCATGATCATAATTTATTCCATTGGATTCAAATGGAATAAATTATGACCATGGAATATTAGTGTATAAGCCTTTTCATTATGTCCTTACTCTGTCCTGGACATTGAGTTCTACCTGGATTCTATCCTCTTGTAATTATTTTTTATATATATATATATATATATATATATATATATGTGTGTGTATGTATGTATATATATTTATATAGTTTAGATATATGATTGCATATGTATGTGTATATTAACCACTAATATTATATATATATATATATATATATATTTCAAGTTGCCTTCTTTGTGGATTTGAATTTAAATATGTCTTTCTAGACTGACTGCCAACCAAGGCTAGAGAGCTCCATATACCCTGCTATCTAACCTATAACTGGTGGTGGTAGAAGAGATTAACTAACACCTTTCTTTATAGCATTTGTATTAAAATGTATTCCATAGGCAGGAATGAAAATTTGACCTTGTCAAAATATTCAACTCTCCCACAAAGAAAATGAAAAAGCAAAAATGAAAGTTGATAAAATGCAAATAAAAATTTTTATATTCAAGAAATTTTTTGGGTGATTTTTTTAAAAAAAATGCATTTTTTCTCTCAAGCTTTTTTCTTAGAATATTTATAACAGGAAATAAAGTCGACAGAGGAAGATTCTTTAATGACTCCTCTTGCTAATTCAACTCAGACTTTTTCTCTGTCACTTGACCTGATTACTTAATACATTGTCTTTTATTTATACAAAGTGTGTTTTTTTTTTTTTTTTAGAATGGATTTTTTATTAATCTGACTGATTTTTATCACTTTAAACATTATTTTTAGTGGATAGTTGTATTTAAGTAGATACTCTATTTGGTTATTAAACAATGTATTTACTTAAAAATTACCAGTGTGAAAATTTAAATATCTGGAAACTGTTTTAGCAGTGAACGGAAAGTGTGACACTGAAATCTGAAGGCTTACTGGTATAACCAAAGACATATTCCAAAAGCTAATCACAGTATTGAGAAATAGAAAAAATTCACTAGCAACAAAGAAAAGAGTACTAAACTGCTTTTACAGTCAAGGATGCTAAAATTAAACAAGTACAGAAATTTAAATATCTGGGAAGTTTTCTGACAGAGAATAGAAAGTGGGACACTGAGTTCTGAAGACACATTGGGATGGACAAAAATGCATTCCAAAAGCTAAGCAGAGTATTAAGAAACAGAAAAATTTTGTTAGAAACAAAGAATAGAGCACTGAACTGTTATGTTATGTTTGTCCTCCCATATGGCAGTAAATGCTAGACAATCTCTTAAAAGATGAAGAAGAAACTTGAAGCAATAGAAATGTTATGCTACAGAAGGATGTTGAGGATAACATAGACCAAATGTGAGCAACAATGAGGTTTTTTTTAAGAGAAAATGGAAACAAAAAGGAAATTTATACTTAACATCAAGAAGAGGCAGTTGAAATTCCTGCGGAACATAATGAGGAAGGAGGACTTAGAAAATCTAATACTCACAGGACAGATTTAGGAAAAGAGGGACAGAGGAAAGCAGTGATGAGCTTGAGTAAATGGATGGTAGAACAGAGTTTGGGGGAAATGACAAAAAGACAAAACTTATTAAGAGCTATAAGGGACAGGAAGTTGTGGAGGGCCATGATCGCCGATTTCAATCTGTCTAAATTGTTTATTTTACCAAATCTTATTTTATACAGATTTTAAAGGTTTTCTTCACAAGCACTACAGAACTTGAACTCGGCCTGACTCTTTTGCTTTCCATGCTGCTAACCATTACACTATCCATGCATCCAAATATTTTCTTTGTTTTTAATCCTTTCACTTCAAGAAAGGCAACAAGAATCTAGGGTTTACTGAGAGTGAAAGAAAATGGGAAGACATTAGTGAGGAATAAGAACAATAAAATAACATGATTCAGGAATACAGAAGATGACGATTGATGCTGTATTTAAATCTTTGAAGATTGTAGATGGCAATGAAGCAGTCAAGAAGAGGACAGGTTAGAAGTGCTAGAAGTGAAGTACAGGAGAAGAAACTATTAGAATAGAAGTTACGGTTATATCTAGCTAATTCAACAGAAAAAAAATGATGTCACCTTGTAGCCAATCAGCCAATCTAGTCATATGCTTAACATCTTCTCCGGCACAGAAGAGTATATACGTTTTACCAGAAGTGTCTTTTTCAGACACAGGTGAATAAACTCATTCAAAACATTACATTCAAAAACTAGCTACAGATGTGTTTATGCATTGATCTTCCAGTTATCAACTCATACATCCAGTAGATGTGTCAGCCACTTCTCAAGTACTTTAAGGTGCTTCAGTTTCTTATTATCCCCAAACAAATAAAAATATTCATCATAGTTTAAGGAGGGAGACAATAAATAAGACTTGATACTAATCTTCTAACAAGATAGAAATAAATCTTATCACAAACTGGTCAATTCAAAATGTTTGATTTAAACAAACTTAAGCAAAGAAAGTCTGAAAAAAAATATATATATATATATATATATATATATATATATATATATTCAAAAAAAATATTATTTTTCCAACATTTATCAGTCTTTCTTTTATATATATATATATATATATATATATATATATATATATATATATATATATTAAGAAATGGAAATATCAACATAAGCGGTAACATTTAATTTGTATAAGAGTTTTAAAAAAAAGCATCTTTAATAAATATTTTTTCTGTGTTATTTATTTTTAATTCAAATTTTCAAAATTACTATATATAAGCACTGTTGCTGTTGAGAAAGTTTTTTCCTCACATTTTATAGAAAGAATTTCTATTAAATGTCAAAAGTCAGTTATAAGCCAGTGACAATTTACTAGTGTTTACATATAAGAAAATGTAAAATAAATATAATCATGGCTTCTAAAAATAACATATTTTTATTATTTTTATATATAGACATAAGTAATTTTTAAAAATATTAAACTTTTTACAGAATTAGAAAATTTTAAATGAAAACAAAACTGCACCAAATTATTTAAATAAGTAAAAAAAAAATAGTAAGTTTGCTGAATTATTATTATTATTAATAATACAAACATTAGAAAATTTTAAAATAAGTAAAATAATGTTGTCTGCTGAATTATTTTGAATAAAAATATTTGTAGAAGTATTCATCTAATTATATAAAAACAAATTTTATCTCTTCTTTTCTTGCCACCATTTTGTTCTTGGTTTATGTTCATGATTTTCTCAATTGAAACTTTGTCCTTTTTGCTTTTACAACAATGATTTAAGCAACAAACTGTATAAAAAATATACAGAAATATTTTACAATAATAACAATATTATACCAGTACTAATGAAATGTTATTGAAATTTAGATGCAGGAAGATGTAATGGTTGTTGTCATGGAAAATAGGATTATTTAAAGTTATGTTAAAACAGCTTGCATTAACTTTACACTAAGGCATGAATCCATTTTTTCACCCAGGTCTTTGTATATATCAAAACAGTTGGATCCCTTTAGCTATAGAAAAGCAAATCAACAACTAAAAGAAAAAAAAACAGACCCAAGTAAAGGAGAAGGGAATAGAGTTGCCAATTGCACTCATTGAAGAAGAAGAAAAAACTATTACTATTCTCTTAATGGTGACAGTGATCAGAAGTTTAATAGCAATACCAACCACCCCTTTTATATTTTAGAATGAGAGTAACATGGTTAATGTTGCCCTTATGAGCGGGTGATGAAAAGTTCATAGAAAATCTACTTCCCAAATTCCGGCAAAATGACCAAACATCAGAATACTTTGATCCGTTTTGGTTGAGCTGAGAATTTTCTGCATCTCTTTGTATTTCAGAACCAAACAAATTATGTCCTAATTTAAAACTGAGAAGAGCTACTCTAAAAACTAATAATGATATTTTGATAGTACTTATCAAAAATGGCAGGATTATTTCCATATGGGTCAGCACTTCAGCCTGGGATCAGTGTTGTATCTGTGCACTCAGAATCAGACTTATTCGTATGCTTTAACTCGAAACAAAATGCTGCTGCCCAGCACTTCTGACTAGGATCATTGCAGTATCTGTGCACTCTGTTTAGAATCAAACTTATTTGTATGTCTTAACTAGGAAAAAATGCTGCTACCCAGCACTTCTGCCTCAGAGCAGTGTAGTATCTGTGCATTCAGCTTAAAATCAATGATTGCATGTTTCCTCTTTTGTGCTAAATGCATACATTGTCTAAAACAGTGCTTCTCAAACTATCTGATGTGGTGGACCAATTTTCCTTGATTTGTCATATACCAGTAATATTTTGTGGTAATATTAATTTATACCAGAAATGATGTATATAGTGAATATAATAAAAGTTGACTATTTTTTATCTTCCATTTATTTGGCAAAAAAAATAATTCAATATCAAAATATATAAAAAGAAATAAAAAAATAAGCTTCAAATGATTCCTTAGCATGGCTTAGACACTGGCTGCATACCAGTAGCTGATGGCTCATGTACTGGCACCAATCCACAGACCACCACTTTCAGTAACATTGGTCTAGAATAGACATATCAGTGGGGGACTCTTCAACTAATAAAACAAGAGTGCCAATTCAAATAAATATTCTGTCAGAAATTTTTTTATATAAGTTTAATAAACATGGAACTGAATAATCATGCCATGGAGAAAATTATTTGAAAAATAACTTGCATTCTATACCAAATAAGCACCATGCTGGGTGGCAAATTGAAAGAAATAATTGAATTGAGTTGTCACCTGTTTTGTGCACTAGAGTAAAATCTGTGTAGTGACTGCACCTGATATGAAAAGGATCAAAATGTAGTATCTGTGTTCTTCATTTCTAATGGTAATATTAGTTGTTTTCTTATGTGGAAATGTTCAGCATTTGTTGACCAAGCAGCCAATCTTTCTATTAAAACTTTTTTTAGGAAAATACGTTTCCTAAGCCCACTAACTGTTATCCCTCTTCTTAACTTTCTTTCCTTCCTAACCTTTAGTTTGAAGTCGTGTGGAACATCAACATCCTGATTTGAGTTACATGTGCTATCCATTTTAGTTGTTGCCACTTTTGAAAGTCCTTGCAATTTCTGTGATTTAGTACAGATAGTCCTCACTAAGACCTGCAGGCTTCATTCAAAGAAAGCCATTTTTTATCATTAGCCATCAAATGCCTATCTCTTCTTTTTTCAGTGAAAAGAGAATTAAAAAAAGCCAAAATGATGATGAAAGTATTTTAGAAAGGAAGGTATAAAAGAGAAAAGATAGAAGGTAATAAAGAAAGCAAGAGGAAAATGAAAAGAAAAGTGGGTGAAAGAAAAGCCAGGGGAATCAATGGAGATGAAAGAAAAACACATCAGATTATCTTTAGTCTGATTATCTCTTTAACTTTTAGATCTTTTAAAATGTGAAATTTAAAAAAAATATTTCTGTAGTGTGTGATTCATGCAAAGCACAACCAGACCAAATCAAATTAAATATCAATAAGGAACTTTTATTCACTGTGAATTTAATCTGGAGGTGACTGTAGTGGAATCACCCTAAGAAATAAAAAAGTACCAGAACATCAGAAAAACCAGGTACACAAAGCATTGTCCTGAAAGGTGAACCCTATTCACCAGTTGTAGATTCACACCTCTCAACATATCACCAAACATGTAAACAAGTGGTTGACCAAACTGCTGCAATTAGGATAAGCACATGTGGAAAGATATATAAGTGTCCCACCAAAGAGAGAAAAGACAGGAAGTTTCCCTTATCCTTGCAAGAATATCCACATTCAGAGAAAGTCAGCAAAACTACACACCCCTTATGAGAATATCACTGTTATACTCTGCCTTTTCTGATTCACTTCACATCATAACCTCTCGGCTAGATGTGAATGCTATTAAAGCAAAACTAAAGATAATTGAAAAAGTTGCTTTCTGCACAGAGGCTCTGATCATCACATCCAGCTCACAAAACAAATTTACCTCCCAAATATAAAATACAATTTAAAAAAGAAATAATCACAAATATTTTTCCTAAAGCAAAAGCATGACAAAAACACTGAGTCATGTATCCACCATGAATGCTTTAAAGGACATTGTTCATGACTCAAGATCAGTCACAGGGTAGACAACAAAGTAGATAGACAGGTTGTCATAGAAATCACAGTGGCCTCAGTTAACTGACACAAGTTTTGAAACCACTCACTACTACCAAATCCCCCATCCTCCAGGTCACTTCCCTCACCCACTTAGAGACTTCTTGTCTTGATCCTCTATATCAGCAATACAAAGAATTTTATCTTTAAAATTCTTGTCTTCTTTTTTCTTTCAGCCTCACCAGAAATACTTTCTTGTTTTCATTTGCCTACCATACAGTAGTAAAAAATAAAAATATTTCAGATGCTTTATTTTTCAATTCACCAATGATGTAATTGGATAGTACCTATGCACTTTTTACTGCATTTAACAGTTTATAGATATAGCATAACATACAAACTTTCAAATAAACAAAAACAAATTCTAGAACGTTCCAGAAAGTCATAGTACTACTAAGATTATATATGATTTAAAAAATTTCATGTTGGGGTGACATTTTTTGATAATTTATGAACAAAAGTTCATCGAATTATGATATAGGAAATCAATTATTTTACAAAAAGTCATAACCCTAACAAACACACACACATATATATATATATATATATATATATATATATAGTACAAATACTGTCAATCAATATTATGAAAAATAATCATTCAGAATCATTTTTCTTTTTCTTATTTTTATTCATAAATATTCCTGCTTAGACATATAATCCATTTTTGCAATTATAATAAGGTGCTTCTTTTCTCAGAGGATGAATATACCATTATTTTCCTTGTCTATATAACTCTGAAATGGTTGGCTGGAATGAAAATCCGGGTGGCCCACACTATATGATACGATCATCCAATCAACATAATCTCATACAATCATGCTTCCTTGGCTAGATTCAAGTTCTTAACCAAATTTTTGTTGGGATGAAGAACTATCCAATTATAAGCAGGTAAAAACACTGACGATATATTCATGAACAGTAGATTAGATCTGGAGGGGGTTGGGTGAAGCACCTAACCAAATTTGGAGCAGAGCATAGGATTATCCAATTATGGTTCATGTAGAAATGCATCACCCACTCCGATCAAGGGTAGGCCTGAATATTGAATAGTTTATTAGACTGGAATGTTGCAGATCTCATGTAAATTGCTTTGAGTGGCAGATTTTAGCATCAGACCAGCAATATCCATGAAGCAGCAAGCTGTCTATAACTTCAGCCTAGATTCTTAGTTTAGATTGTAGTGAATATGAAGTGGGTGATTGTTTTTCTATTGATTGATTGATTTGTTTTTTATGGCTTATCAACCTTTTGTAAGTAATATAAAGCCAGACAATATTTTTAGACTGTTAGATTTTTTTAGTGATAATAATGATTTACTGATACAAGGCCTACCAATTAACACATAACTGGATGGAGAGAAGGTGGATTCATGCCTTTCCCATGGGTATTTGCATATAAGTGAATATAACGAACCCAACTGGAATTGGAACCTGGCTCACCCCTTTCATCACCTGCATATCCACAGTTACAGCACCTGGTATTCCCAAGTGGTCACTCATCTAACTACTAACCAGGTTCAATGTTGCTTACCTTTAGTGATCATATGAGAACAGGTGTTCCAACATGATTTGGTGGTAAGCCATTAGTGTTCTGTTATTAAGAAGCAATAAATTGATCCCCCTAGAATCATGGAGGTTATCTTTTGACAACATCCATTACTTCCATAGGAAGGTATAAAGGGTTTGGGTGTATATTGTCTTCAGTTAATGATTAAAAGAAAATGTATGGTGTTGAAAATACAAAATAAATCTTTATATAATAATAATACAGAAGAATTTGGTAAAAGTTAAAGTTTCAAGAGTTTGTTTGTATCCACATGTAGCAGACGCTACTTGAACATGTGGTGAAGGATATTTGTTTTCAACTGTAGCAAGGACAGGTTAGCTGTCTAAATTTGCCAGCCATGCAAATGTATTTTGTCTCTGGGAATTTTACAATGGTCACAGCATCAGAGAAAGGATAAAATTAATTTATCAACTCTGATTTTGGTTGATTTTCCATCTGTTTATATATACATCTAGAGATTGGCTCACGGCCTATATCCTGGTTGTAAAATCTTTCTAATTGGTTGATTGAATTAAGGTTTTTTGCCTGGTGATTTTTATTATCCATCTAATTTTAGAGATGGTTAAATTTTGATCTTGTTAATTATTTATATTTATTTCTCTATCACCATAGAATTGTTTCTGATGGATAAAGTCTCAGAATGAGAAATCAGAGAGTTAAGTTCAAATTCAAGTCAAGTTCATTACATTTATTGATGCACAAATATCCTTTGGAAAAAGTATAAATCCATCACTCCCCAAAGCTATGGCTTAAATAGTAGAACTTATATCTGGAAAAATTGTTGTTATCTCAAAAAAATTATTCATGTAATATTCACTCACTAAAAAAAAGAAATATTCTTATAATCCAAAATTATTTTGTCTTTAAATAACTGAACATAACTATTAATCTCAGTCTTTTCCTATCTATCTATCTATCTATCTATCTATGTATTTCAACCTGTTCGTATCTATCTATCTCAACCTGTTCCTGTCTATCTATCTGATGTAGTCTGCTCATATCTATCTTTCTATCTGTCTACCTATCTATGTCTGTTTATATCTATATATTTCAGTCTGTTCATATATATATATATATATATATATATATATATATATATATTAATTTCAGTCTTTTCCTCTCTATCTCAACCTGTTCGTATCTATCTATCTATGTATCTCAACCTGTTCGTATCTATCTATCTATGTATCTCAACCTGTCCGTATCTATCTGTCTACCTATCTATGTCTGTTCATATCTATCTAATTCTGTCCATATCTATCTCAATATTTTCCTATCTACTATCAATCTGTCTATCTAATTCCATATCTCAGTCTTTTCCTATCAATTTCAGTCCATACCGAGCTATGTATTTAATCTCAGTCTTTCTCTATCTATCTGTTTGTGATCTATCTAATTTTGTCCATACCTATCTATCCATATTAACCTACTAGTATTTTTCTATATATAAATGTTAGGGGATTTCTAATTATTTGTTCAGTGGTGATCTTGCTTGCACTATTTTCTGCTTCTTTTTATTTCTATATTTTTTGTGTTGCCTGATTTATCTCCCTTTATTTTTTTTTCACTGATTTTATATTGTCTGTTATTTCTTTTTTCAGGTAAGTGACGGATGTTAATTCTTGTTGAGAAAAAAAAAAAACAGCACTACAATCAGAAAGACAAATTTAAGCTGAAGTTTCTTTCTTTCTTTTTCACTTTGCTGATTCAAATCAGGTAAAATTTTGCTGATTCAAATCAAATAACCTGAATCACTTTTCACTGATCATCTTCACCTGTGTTGAAATTTCTATCTTACGATATCACATTTATTTTACCTTAATGGAGAGTCCTCTTTTTGTCAGAGAGAAATTTCTTTGAATTTTTTTTTTTTTTTTTCATTTAATAACTGCAGGAACTGGACACTTTGACTTGATGAACTGATATGGAAACTTTGTATTTTGGCAAAAATATCATAAAAATGCCAACTACAGCGTGACATAGATTTATACCATTCTAAGTAGAAAATATGTTATTTAATATATATATATATATATATATATATATATATATAAATGGGTTTATTTTTAATCTACCGTTTTTATTACTTCAAATATTATTTTTAGTTAAACCGTGTGTGCTATATCTATTGGCCTACACACTTGAGAGAGCCCATTTTCTTTAAGATACCTCAATAGATGTAATAAACACTATTTAAAATTGAAAATGATGCATGTATTTCAAATACAGGTATCCACTAAAAATAGCATTTGAAATAAAACGCATACTTACATACATACATATATATATATATATATATATATATATATATATATATATATAGTTTTAAGGTATGCTCTATATATGGGTTAAAGTGCTTAATATCATGGATAGAGCATATTCAAATATAAAAGTGGACATTGACGTCATCAGACAGAGGCAATAGTCTGTTTCATGCTAGACGCAATTGTCAGGCCATGGGCATTTTGTTTTTGCTCGACTTTTTATATATACACATCAGTGATGCATTGTGCCTAGTCTATTGCATTGTGGGTAGTCTATTGTATTATTCAAACAGTTATTTTGGTAGGTGTGGTTTGTTAATTTGTTTATTATTTAATTAGTTTATTGACGTATTTATTTGTACAGATTAATTTATTATACTTCTTTTTGTTTATTTTCATTTATTCTTGTTCATTTTCAGTTTTTGATTTTTAAGTAGCATTGTAAAGATTTGTTTTTATGTCTGCATTTTCAGATGAGTTTTGATCATTTATTTTGTAGTCTGTTTTGGTCTGGTCAGGTAATTATGACCATTTATTTCTCCAGGCACATTTTACAGTTTTTGGATTGATTGATTTTGTTATTTTCCATCTATATATATATATATATATATATATATATATATATATATATATATTATTTTGAACATTATTAAATATATTAAAAATATTCTAACTACATTTGGACAGCCCTAAGTTTGAAACAATTGTTAGTTTACGTCACCACTGCAAATTAAGGGGTTACCACTATTGTGAGTGTGGGTTTTTTCTTGTAGAAGTAAAAGAAATAGCATAATTAGTTACTATAATTTTAACTATCTGGCTCCAAATTATAGCAGAGAAATCTTCTGGGTTAATGCTGAAAATGAATTGTGAGGCAAAACATGTAACAGAAAACACAATAGGATATTAAGTTGAGATGATATTCCCTTCCATGTAATTAGTGATGTTAATAAATTTACGGATGTGTTTTGTTCGGTGTGTGTTAAATTGTCATATGTGACACAATCTATAAATATTTTAGTATTATGATTACTTGTTTATTCTCATTTTTTGTTTAACTTAACTGAATATATCAGTTTTGAATTCTTCTGAGGATTAAACTGTGTAAACCAGTGATGAGATTCAGAGACTGTTTTTGTGGGCTGGGGGGAGTTGTAGTAGTCACAATTTTATGTCTGTTGTATTGAGAATCAAATCTCCTACTGGCCTCTCTAGTGGGTAAGTGAACACTAATTCTAATATCAGACAGATTTTGGCGGTAAAAGAAGGAAAAGGTTTTCTATTTTTAGCTGTGATGAAAGATCATCTCTTAAAGACTATTACAGGTTCAGCATATTCTATGTCTGAAAATACAACAAGTAATTCTTTAAAAAATTAATTATTTGGCAAAGTAAAATCTAAAAATTATCTGCAAATCTATTCTAAATAAATGATATAAGTGAAATTCCTTACCAAGACAATCCTTTACATTTATTCAATTCTTTGTAAGGGAGAAACTCATTATCACACCCAATGAGAAAAGTGTGACCATGTGGTGTGTATGCACAGAGAGTATGCATTTTTTTCAGATTTAGACATCTAGTGACCACAACAAATAAATTACTAAATAACCCCTAGCCTTTATTACTAGACTATGTAGTAGTCTGGAACCAAAATAATTTATAATAAAAGAAAGATTAAAAGTTAAGCAACAAAAATACTTTAAATACAGATAAGAATGGTCATTAGCCATAAAGAAAGAAAATGTTAGATTATAAAAAAATAGTTAAATAAATATAGAATATTCCCATGGTGCATTAGAACAAGTGTTTTAATGCCAAATCAAGCAGAAATTGAAACTTTCTCTCTTTATTTGTCAATGGTCAAAGGAGGCAGAGATCCTGAACAGTTCTCTGATAAAACATGTTGCCACCAACAGATAAGCAAAACTTCTTTATTTCTGTATATGTTCTTTAAAATATATAATCATTTCTCTGAAATGTATATAAAAGCAATTTATTATTTATTTCTATACTTATTTTGTTGTATCTCATATATGATTTTGTTTGTAATCCATTGTGGTCTGAGGATGTCTTTTTAACTGCCTCCCCTACCAAAATGGATATGTTTAAGAAAATTGCATTCAAATGAGGCCAATACATCACCAGAACTCCAAAAACAGATACATGGAGGTTGCAACATATGAAAATTTTAAAAACAATGTTTACAAGGAAATGAAAGCTCAGTACTGTTTCAATGAAGGGAGATTCCTCACTTTGTGGTGATATAAGTTATTTCCAACAAGGAATATTACTAATGGCAAGAATTTTTACATGTGGCAAGGGTTATTACGACTGTTGAGGAATTTAAGTCCTACATTCTTTCAACAAAGAAACTTGTTTATAAATATTTGCAAATCATTCAAACCAATTTCTAATGGATACAAAAGAAGAAACTTCATCAATATATACAGCTTTAACAAAATTTTGCCAAAAAAATCTTTGAAATCTTTTCATTATTTTATAAAAAAAAATAGTCAGATCCATAAAATTTATCACAATTCTTGACAATAAAGATTATCCATTATCACATGCCTCTCTCACCTTTTGCCTGTATTTTCTCATTCTCTCCCTTATCTTTTCTAATCTTTGTTGTCCATCCATCTCCATTACTAGTAGGATAGTTCTTTGCCTTGACCAGAGAAAACCCAACTTCCCACTACTTCCTCACCCCAAACAAAAGCATCATTTATATTCACCATAGCCATAGTCTTTTGGTCAAGAATCCAGCAAAAACTTTGTCAGTCTTAATTCAACAATCTCTCTTTTTTAACTTTTTTATTCTTTTAACTATTAATTAATTTGTCTAAAGGTAAAATTTTTATTTCTTTATTTTTCTTTAAATTTTTGTCTTAAGCCTGGACTTGACAAAAGTGTATATATATATATATATATATATATATATATATATATATATATATATAATATCAGTCCTCCTATATGGCAGTGAATGCTGGACAATCTCCTCACAGATGAAGAAGAAAAGTGCTACACTGAAATCCAAAGGTGCATTGGGATAATGTAAGATGCCTTCCAAAAGCTAGGAAAAATATTAAGAAACAGGAAAAGTTTGTGAGAAACAAAGAAAAGAGTACAGAACTGTTACATGATATCTATCTTCCTATATAGCAATGAATGCTGAACAATCTCCCCACAAATTAAGAAGAGACTTGAAGCAACAGAAATGTGATTTTACAGAAAGATGCTGAGAATACCATGAACCAATCATGTGAGCAACAAAAAGCTTTTAGAGAAATTGGAAACAAAACGGACACTTATACTTAACATCAGGAAGAGACAGTTGAAATTTCTAGGGTGCATTAATGAGGAAAGATGGCTTGGAAAATTTGATACACAAAGGACAGATCAAAGGCAAGAGGTAAAAATTGCTACTTAGTGAGATTGTCATCATCATCATCATCATCATCATCATCTTTTGACCTCCTTATAGTTGGCCAGAAGTCCACTGCCAATTCCTTTCCACACTGTTCAGTCCTGTATTGCTGTCCTTAGATCCCCAATGAGTCCCCAGCTATGGTGTCTGGGAAAGTCACTTTTCATGAGAGGACATTTCCAGAAGGATACCATAGGAGTAAGGATAAGATGATTCTCCTGTACATTCAGTGTAAGGGGCTACAAAGGATAGGAAGTTGTGGTGTGCCATGATCACTGTCCTTCTGAAGGGACACAGCATATAGAAAAAGTCAACTACTCTGTGGAACCTGTTGGAATTTTTAGTGAGCCAGCCAAAATGAGCTGACTCATTTTATAGTTCACCAATAGAAGGATTAACCAATCAGAGGGCTCAGAATATTCAATGCGACGTTTATAAAGGCAGCCATTTTTTTTTCCCGAATATTCACTGCCAACCTCTCATATGGAAGACTGAAAAATTATGGAACTGCTGCTGGTGAGTGTTAATCTTTAACTTTGTTTCATTAAACAGATTACGTACTGCGCTGTATTCTATATTCATAGACTTGGCAAACATGGTCAACAGAAACAACTCCCAAGGGAATGTTTCCCTGATCACTACAATCTTAACCTGTTCAAGGCTAGGGTTAACCATTATCTTCCACACCTATCCACACAAATCATCTCCTAATGTAATTGTTTACTTCAAGTGGCCCCTGGGACCTTGCAAAGGGTGAAGCTTACTGTAAAAAAAAAAAAAAAACTTGCAACCACTATAAGGAACTTTTAAAATTCTATAACAATAATAATATATTGTATAAATTTCCTTAAATTGGGTAATTGGCAATATCTAACTTTTCTTGTAGCAGTATAGGAGTAATAATGATAGTAATAATTATGATATTAATAATGATAGTAATTATGATAAATAATTATGAATGTATTAAATAATAATAATGATAGTAATAATTATGATATTAATAATAATAGTAATTATGATAAAAAATTATGAATGAAATAAGATCATAGAGTAGTAGTGGTAAGAAGAGAATTGTGTATTAGTAGTAGTAACGTCGTGTAGTAGTAATAATAGTTATTATTAGTAGTAAGAAGATCATAGAGTAGTAGTAGTAAGATTGATTTATTTTCTACAACTTATCAACTTTTTTCAGGTTATTCAAAGCCAGACAATATTTTTAGATTGTAAGAATTTTCTTTTAAATAATTGTTTAATGATACAAGTTTTACTAATTAACTCATAGCTGAGGGAAGATGCAGTGGATTCATACCTTTCTCAAGGGTATTTGTGTGTAAGTGAGTATAACAAACCCATATGGAATTTCAACTTGACTTTCCGATTAATGATTCCAAGTTTTGTCCATTACATCACCCATACATCCAAGCTTACAGCACCTGGTATTCCAAAGCAGCCACCCATCTAGGCACTGACCAGTCTCAAAATTACTTAACTTCAGTGATATGGCCCTGTAGTAGTAGGAGTAAGATCATGTAGTAGTAGTATTAGTTGTAAGATCATGCAGTAGTAATAGTAGTAGTAAGTAGATCATGTAGTAGTATTACTAAGAACATGATGATTACGTCATATTAATTGTATAAATGTCAATAAATTTTTCAAATCATTTTGTTGTTAATATCATTCTGGAGGTCATTGCATATGAAGTTAATTCTTGACACTCCAACAATCATTCCCCTAAAAAATGCAGTTGGTTCTTCTATAACTGAAAGGATCATTAGGCAGGAATGACCTTCAGCAATAATTATTCCTTCTATTCTGCACCAAAAAAGAAAAAAAAAAGAGAAAAGAAAACTACCAAGACAAGTCTTGTTATCTATTGTCCTGCAGGTGATAAATTACACTAAATTTGACCTAAATAACATCGTTACATAGAATTGCAGACATTGCAATGGCAACAAGAACAAGCTGAAATTGACTTGTTTCTGTCTCAGCATATTCTGCTCTGTAATTGTGTCGTCTTCAAAACAATAATTTTCTTTCTTTGTGTAGAGTGAAAAAGTTAATAAAAAAAAAAGGAAAGATCTGTATTGATCTATCAAAATCTTTCTTTCAGATCTTTACTCCCAATTAACATTCTCCAAGGATGTTTTCAGGATCAACTCAGTCAGAATATCCTAGACAATTCCAGAAACTTCTCCAAGATTAAATCTCTGATAAAAATATAAGCAATGCATTCTTTTGTTATACTCTGCATCAAATTAGATCTCTTTCTGATCCCCTCCATATCAAAAATCTCTCAGCCAGATGTGAATGCTATGAAAGCAAAATTTAAAATAAAAATGTCACCTGCACAGAAGCTCCAATAATCATATCCAGCTCACAAAACAAATCCCAAAAGATATAAAATAAAATTTAAACATCGGAAGCCAATCACAAACACTGATGCTAAAGCAAAAGCATGACAAAAATCATTGAGTCGTGTATCCACCTTGACTGCTTAAAAGGACCTGCTTGGTGACACTCAAAGCAGTACAGTGGACTTTTGGTCAACCGATCAAACACAAGCATCAACACCAGGCCTGTGCACAACCAACTCTTCCATCTTCCTGGCCAACTCTTTTGCCAACAAAAGAAATATTCTGCCTTTATATGTGACATATTTTTCACCCTCCAACCTCTCTCTCATAGGCAGGATGTGGCAAGCCTTTTACTGCTCTATCGATACTTTCATAAAAAATGTTCAGACAAACTAGATTCCTTGGTTCCACCAATCCTAACTTTCACAGACCAGACATGCCACTTACATTGTAGCAAACCACCTATATTCCCTCTGTATTCCATCAGTTAGAAGTAAGTACCACTCGAACAGCTTCTTTCCATGAACCACTGCTCTGTGGAACCAACTCCCAAGAGGATGTTTCCCCAATCACAACGATTTAAACCTGTTCAAGTCTAGGGTTAATCATTATCTTCCCCTCCTATCCATATAAACTGCCTCTTAATGTAACTCACTACCTTGAGTGGCTTCCGAGCTCTGTACAGAGTGAACCTCAGTGTAAAAAAAAAAGTAATTACATTGGCAGTACAGATAATTTTATTTTAATATATCTTGTCTCCTCTTCCTTCCACCTCACTGGCAATACTTTGTTGTTTTTGTTTTTGTTACTCTTGCAACTGTACACAGTATACAACAAATGCTACCACCATTAACAATTGTTTACAATCAAAATCTGAGGGTAAAATTTAATTTCTTCAGAAATTTTAATCAATTCACAATCAAGGTACTAGAAAATAAAAGGTGGATGCTAAATCAGATGTGAGAATTGGGGGTGGTAAATCAGATGTAAGAAATGAGGGTGATAAATCAGATGTAAGAAATAGGGGTGATAAATCAGATGTAAGAAATAGGGGTGATAAATCAGATGTAAGAAATGAGTGTGATAAATCAGATGTAAGAAATAGGGGTGATAAATCAGATGTAAGAAATGGGTGTGATAAATCAGATGTAAGAAGTGGGAGGTGCTAAATCAGATATTAAGTTTTAAAGGTTCCTTATTCTACAGTTTGCTTATGTCTGATTCTATCATAAAATAAAATATATTTTATAGACCAATTATCCTATTGTACTACTTCACCCAGAAATGGTGGAGTAAGGAATAGTGGGGACTGGATTGAAGAATCAGAGTTCCGAGTTCATAACATTCATTTATATATAATACTCTAGGCAAAGAAATCCATAATGTTTCCCTCCTGCAATGGGTAAATCACAGTAGAGACTGGGTTCTATAGCCTTGGGTGGCAACCAGTCTAGAAGGACATTTCTGAATTGCCCAAGACACACAACTGCTGCCACAGCTGCAGTAGAGATTGATTTGTTTGTTTAAAAGCATATCAACTCCTGATTTAATTTTCTTGAGAGCATAAAAATAAAAATATATGTTATTCTGCTTTCACAATTGAATACATGGTAAATGATACTCAGCTTTCATGCATAAACATGTTTGTGGGAGGCATGATTACCAGAGGCAGTGATATGAGTGTTTTAAGCTTGAGTTTGATGTTGAACTTATATTTTGGAATACAGTTTGATTTCTTTAAGAAATTGTAGAACGTTATATGGATTAATGTCATGAAAGAGTTCTTTCATATTGGTTGTTTATTTGGTTGATTTTGTTTAGTGGATTATCAACACCTCTATGGGTTATTTAATGCTGAAATCTAAATATTTTGTACACAATTTTATGGCTTCAACTAAATCCATTTTAAATATAATTGTATAAATAACTACAAAATAAATTATTTTGGTCATTTTATTATAAAATTTTATTGTTGGTCATTTTGCTTTAAAATTGTATTGTTAGTAATTTAATATAAAATTGTATTGCTGGTAATTTCTCTGTAAAAATGTATTTTTATACTTTCATAGTATTTTGTTTTTGCTTGGTGGTTTCCTATTTGCCCATAGCCTAGACCATAACAGATGCTACCACTTTGGGTCAGGCTGGATCTGGGAACAACAATTAAGAGGTGGTTCCATGTTCCTCAAAATCTCCAATCTCCTGATCAGAGGCCTTACTACCGGATCTTTCACAGTATAATAAATAGATAAGATCACTATGAAACATGGACCATTTTCATTGCGACTAATGCCCACTTATAGCATTATGAATACAGTACTTGTTATTGAACATACATTGAAATAAAGTGAAGGAAAACTGGAGGCAACAGTAATGTGGTTCTACAGAATGATGCTGAGAATTCCATGAAATTTTTAAGGAAAATAGAAACAAAAAGGACAATTAAAATCAGCAAGAGATAACTGAAATTTCTTGAATGCATAATAATCTATATTATTTGGAACACAATAGATTATACTCATGTTGTTTAACAAGTCAAATTCATATGAAGCCTGATTAAGCAAGGAAAATCAAACAACACAAAAATAAAGATACCAGAATATCTTTCTTCATTTTTTCCATATCTCATTCTCTGATGAAGCTTGAATAAAAGTGAAACATTAGATAAACATTTCCTATTTTTTCTTTATCCTATTATTCTGTCATATTCTGATCTATATTTTTATCTGTATTTAATCCCAATTCATATATATATATATATAAGTAGACATTAAAGTCAACACCCAGCAGCAACAGTCTGTTTCATGCTTATACTCAATTGTCAAGCTTGATGATTGAGTATAAGCCTAATGGAAGCCTTAATAATAAAAAAAGAAAAAGCCAACTCTCAATAATATTAAAAACGAACATGGCCACAATATGCTGACTGTGTTTGGAAAATAAAACATCCTCACGATTCTAGATATATACACACAACCCATACCCCCAATTAAGAAGCAACAATAAAATTATCCTTGATAATGGATAAAGTATAACCAAAAGTGATTGAAATTATAAAACATTTGGACAATTTCTACACACTGTGTCCAGAAAAATAATCACTTGTTCAAACACAAGAAAAATTAAATGAAAAGCTTAATCACAGTACCTTTTATGTTGTCTTCAATGAAACATATACAAATGAGGAATTGCTGTCTAAATACACAATATATACATGCTAATACCCTTGGGAAACGTGTGAAATCTCTTCTTCCTCCAGCTATGGGTAAAATACCAGGACAGACTGGGTTCTATAGCCTTTGATGCAACTGGTCTAAGAGAAGGACAACTCTGAATTCAAAACCTGCAGAGGGTTGTTTGGGGACCTTGTGGCACTTAGTGCACCAGGTCTCTGAATTTGACCCTTCAAAAAGTGTGGCTGGTCTTGCACGAAACCTTCACCACTATAATCAAATCTCATGTACTGTTGTTGGGCTGTCGGTTTCCTGGAAACTGATCTGTTTGACCCTCATACGTCGAATTCGACTATATATATATATATATATATATATATATATATATATATATAAAAATATATTTAAAATGATATAATTGTCAGATTGATAAATCTGTCAGATTAATTAAAAAATATATATATATATATATATATATATATATATATATATATATATATATAAAGTTTCATATAGAACTGGATTATATATATTCCTCAGTCTTGATTTCATACAAATGTTTTTTGTTAGTTATCCAGAATTAACTAACTGACTATTATAAATTTAAAATAAGAAAAATATCTTTATATTAAATCAAAGTAAGTCATTTCCTTATTAAAAGAAAAATCCATAGCTAAGAGGCCAATTTGCAACTATCACTATTATCAAATTTGAAAACTTGCAAAGAACCAAATTTGGATGTTGTGACCCTTTAATAAAACCAGATTCTGAAAACTGGTCAATCTTTGGAGAAAGACTGAGACAATTCAGTCTTCCATCTATTTCTAAAATGAACAATTCTTGTTCCCTTAACTTACAGAAGAACATCATGGCTCCTGGATATGTTCAACAAGTCCTAGTCAATAGAACTGCATAGGGAAAAGATAAAGCATTGATCAGGAAATTACACTGTCACCATTTTGGTGTTAAGTTGATGATAAAAGGTTGTTTGAGAATTATACAAGAGGTCAGTATATTTCTATTGTCCTTTCTGCCTCAATCTTCTTGCAGAACTTCTTTCCAAATTCTTGATCCAAATATTGAAATCAGTCTCTGTCTTTCAGTTTCTTCATTCATACAATCTTTTATTATTTTTTAACTCTTTACAAGATCAGTTTTGTAAATTGATCTATATCCCTTAACCAAATCAGTGTTTTGCCAACTGTTTCATGTTGGAACATATTTTTTCATTTTGTAAATTAAGAATATACAATATTGAAATCAGGATATGTGGGTGGGGTAATGGATAATGGTTCACAATGAGGAATTGGAAAGCCAAGTTCGAATTCCAGTTCAGTCTGTTACATTCATTTACATGCAAATACAGGGTGAGGCAGAAATACCTCCCACATAAAGACATTAGTGGTGTCTTCTTCTAGCTAATGTCTTACCATTATGTGGGAATTACTTCTTGGAGGTATATGTGAGAGGTATTTCTGCCAAACCCTGTACTCTTGGGAAAGATATAAACCCATCTCTTCTCACCCTCCACTAGTTATAGATTAAATAGTAGAACAGACTGGGATCTATAGCATTAGTAGCCAACCATTTTATGGTGGTTTTATAAAATCACCCATCCACCTAGGGTTACTTGTGTGGATGCATCAACCCAAAAAACACACAGTGACTTAAATTCTTCAGTTGTATTAGTTTCACATTCTGTCACTGATGGGGAAAGTGGTTCTCATCTCATCAATATTGAAATCCTGAAAGTGTTTTTTTTCTTTAAAATGCTTTTTTGCTATAAGTATATAAATCCTTAACCTTCCCATTGGGAATTGTGCCACAGAGTTTTTCTTTGTGGGTTAAAATCAGTATCAGTGTTTTTGTTCCTTCTTAAAATACCTGGTGAAAACCCAAATCTTTTTGGTTCACACAGGCCAGGTCTGTCACTATAGCCTACAGGAATCACTTCTTCCAGGTGACCAGCATGATAGCTCTGATCATAACAGAAGCCTGTAATGATTGTAAACATGTCCCCAAAGAGGCTAAGTCTTTGTTTACAAATAGAATTAGACACCTTGTAGCTTTGAACAAGCTTGGCCCTTGTGACCAATGGCAGCTCTGCAATTGTGTCTTAAATCAGAGTGAGTCTTAATTTGAAGTGTTATTTGAAGTGTTTCTTTTATTGATAAAGCAGAATATTTTACTCAAATATTCTCCTAAAATTCTACTCCTTACTCAAATGGAGAATCTTTTCTTTACTTGACTTCCCACTTAGAACTGAGTCTCTAGTGAGTGATCTGTATATAACTCCATCCATGGTTTCTGCTATCATCTCTATACTAGATCTCTTCAAAGCATGTGGACTTAATGGTATCTCTGTAATAGTTCTTAAGAAATGTGCTTCTGAACTGTCTCCTGTTTTTTTTCTAAACAGTACAATAAGTGCCTTGCTACATCTTACTTTCCTGCTTGTTGAAAATCCTTTTCTGTCATTCCTATCTTTAAGAACTTAGTCAAACTATCTGATCCTTTTAACTATCAGCTTGTTAGCCTTCTACCTCTTTTTAGCAAATTTCTATAGGCTGTAATCAACTCTGAATTGTTTAAGCATCTCACCTTGAGGGTATTCTTTCAGATAAGCAATATGGCTTTTGCTATCTTGAAGGCATTCAACAGGGTTCAGCATATTTGTCTTATTCAGAACCTCAAAGGTTACAATATTTCTAGACAAATATTTGAACAGATTCAATCTTTTTCATCCAATCACGAAATGAAAGTGATCCTGAATGGCCACAATTCTAGATCTTTTTAAATTAATGCAGCTGTCCTGCATGGCTCTATCGTTGAACCTGCATTGTTCCTAATTTTCATCAACAACCTTCTTGATGGCTTCAGTTCTCAACTTGGTATCTATGCTGATGAAACAACCATTGATTCCTGTTTTAATAGATTCCTGTGTGGATCAATAGGGACAAATTGAGAGCTGATCTCAAAAGTGATCTACTTTCTGTTATTAACTGGGGCAGGGAATGGCTTATTAATTTTAATGCCTCGTCAGCCATGCTGAGGGATGGCAAAAAGGGTTCTCTCTGACAAAATGTCAGAGAGAACCCTTTTTTGCCATCCCTCAGTATGGCTGATGTTAACTTCCAGGAGATTGATTTATTGCAACTTCTTGGGCTAATGACATGACTTGAAAAGATCATATTGAATCATATGGTCTGGTATCCCTGCTATATATTCAGTGATTCTTGATAAAATCCAAAGAAGAATATGCAATGTTAATGGTCCTGACCTGGCATCTCAGCTTCAGTCCCTTTCCCACTACCACAATGTAGTTTCTCTGTGCCTTTTCTATAAATATTTCCATGGTAATTATTCTGATGAACTTTCCACTGGTGTACTTAGATTTTATTAATTTAAGTGCAGTACTAGATTAGCAGCAAGGTCTCATCATTTTAGAGTTGAAATGGCTAGATGTAAGTTTAAGTTCTATGTTAACAGTTTTTTCTATCACACTTCCCACTTGTGAAACTCTCTATCCACTTCTTCCTTCTCAGCCAACTTTCAAATATTTAAATGTTAATTGTCATCCTCTGTTTTTTTTAATTCTTGTTCTTTTTTTTCTCTCTTCTTAATAGTGGCTTCTTTGCCTTGCTTGGGGTGAAATGATTAAAGAAATCGTTGGATATCATTTTCTAAATTCTTTATATGTGGCCTCTATTTAAACATGTATAAATAAAGCATATGAAGCAAAGGAAATTTTTCTCGCTGAAGTCAATCCTTCAAATCTACAAAACCATTCATCAAGTATTGCTGCCATATATGACCTGTTGCCCCTTATATTTGTCTCAAGGTTCTTGATAACTCTCTCCCCTTTTCCTGTTTCCCTGATAGCTGTAATCTCCAACTATTCAAATGTAATGTCAATCGACATCTCCATATGCCCTGATCTATCCCCTATCCTTCTCTTCATCCTTTCCTCTATCACTCCTATTTGTTCTAGCTTCAACTCTCTGTAACTCCTTGCGTGCTAGTGGCTTCCCATCTTGATTGGGGTGAAATGCTTAAAAAAAAATTATGCTTAAATACACAAGTCTATATCATTTTTACATCTCTGATATGCATTATTGATATGACTTTTGCATGGTGTTGTTATTTACATATTATGGATGGTGGGAATTTGAAGTTAAGATATTGGCCAGTGAAGATATCCCTAGACATGGACAGTGAAACAAGAACAAGAACCTGATAGATGAAATAAAGGGTTCAGTTAGAAATTCCAAGAAGGTTATCCTATTCAACAGAAACCTCAAGAAGGCCGGAGGGCTCAACAGCCAAAATGTTATAATAATAATAACAAAGATGGGGATATTAGTTTCAGTGTAAATAATATAAATGCTTATTTCAAACTCAACAAAGTCATATTCCTAAGAAGATTTTACATCAATAAAAAGCTAAATAAGCTTTCGTGCAATTTGAGTACATACAAAGAAATTCAGATACAAATGCCTAAATACAGAATTAAGAGATGCTTGTACTTAAAAAAAATGGTTCAATCCGGCCCTGAAGCAAAGAAAATGTCTCAGCATGGATTGAGATCAGTGGAATAAATGTAAATGGAAGAAATTTATATATATATATATATATATATATATATATATATATTTATTTATTTAAAAAATATGATTCCAAATCGCTACATAAGAGGTCTCATGTTTCAAAACAAAGCCGAAAAACTTCAATATAATCCTTTAAATTAAATTGAGTTGAAAAAAAGGGCCCATTCCATCTTCGCAAAAAAGTTTTTTTGTTGAAGATGGAACGGAAATTTTAATTTCAACTCAATTTAATTTAAAGGATTATATTGAAGTTTTCGGCTCTTGTTTTGAAACATGAGACCTCTTATGTAGCGATTTGGAATCATATTTTTAAATAAATAATTATATTTATGCTCTACTTTTGTATCGAGCACTATTTTTTAAAAATAATAACAAAAATACTAAGGAACTTTGGACTATTTACCTAACCAGTTCCTTCCTATTTTCTATATATTTTCACATATATATATATATATATATATATATATAGATAGATAGATAGATATATGAAAAGAATATATATTTATAAAAATGGAAAAAGGAAAAATGAAAACAACAGACAGAAAGAGAGAAGAAAATAAAAATAATGAACTTTAAGAAAAATGATAAAGAAAGAAGTTAAAATAAGAAAATAATAAGAAAAGTAAGAAAAAATAGAATGATAATGAAGAAACAAAAATAAACGAATGAGAATGATAAGGAAGAAAAAGAATGATAAGCAAAGAAGTAAAAAGGAGAATGATATGGAAAGAAAAAACAAAGAATGATAAGGATGGAAGTAAAAAAGAGAAGGATTAGGAAGGAGGCAACACAAAAAAAAGAAAGATAAAGAAGTAAAAAATGAAATTGATAAAGAAAGAAACAAAATAAAAAATAATAATGAAATAACCAAAAAAATGAATGATAAGGAAAGAAGCAAAAAGAATGATAACAAAAAGTAAAAATATACAATAAGGAAAGAAGTAAAAGAGAAGAGAATGATAAGGAAGGAAGCACAACTGATAAGGAAGGAAACACAAATTATAAGGAAGGAAACACAACTGATGAAGAATGAAACACAAATGATATGGAAGGAAACACAACTGATAAAGAAGGAAACACAAATGATAAAGAAGGAAGCACAACTGATAAAGAAGGAAGCACAACTGATAAAGAAGGAAACACAACTGATAAAGAAGGAAACACAAATGATAAGGAAAGAAACACAAATAAGACCAGAATCAAAAAGAAATACAAAATATGAAAGATAAAAAGAAAAAGACAAGATTTTTAAAAAGTGAATATCAAAGATAAAAAATGGCAAAGAAACTGAATATTCACAAGCTGCTACTTCTATCAAATAAATCATACAATCCATTTATTAAAATCTATATCCCATGTCTGCAAAAAAAAAAAATATTTATTCTTTTTTCTCTTTTTATTATCTATATTGTTCATTTTTTCACAAATGCTAGACCCAGACTTAATGTATCTGCTTAATAAAGCAATAAATTTCTTTTGGTTCTTGCTGGTGCCAAAAATTAGAAAGACTGAAATATTTGTGACACATAATGAGGAAAAAGGCTTGGAGAATTTAACACTCACAATGCACACAGAAGGCAACAGAAGAAAAGAAAAATATACTTAGAAGTCTGAATTAGTGGATGGCCTAACAAGTACCAAAAGAACAAAGTGTGATGGTAAAGGAGAAAGATGTAGAGAGCCATGAACACCTGTCCTGAAGGGACATAGCACATAGAGAAATCACTGAAGACGCTTAACAGGTACAATTACAATTTGTAAATAAAGTTTGATTAATGAATAAAAAAATAAAAATAGATTAATATTCTAATGATAATACAAAGTAAAGAAACTCATAGCTAAGCTTGTTGATACCAAACTGTGGTTACTAGGTCAGGGGTCGTGTGTTGAACAAAAACTAAAAGTGTTAAACGCATGAAACAAAACAAGATAGAAATATTTATTCTATCAAGAACATTTGTTTTACATACGGAACTGTCATATAGCCTGATGTGCCTTTTAACCAATTCAGCCACAGAGGATCGTTCAGTTAGCAAGGCCAAATTTACTGCTTTTAAACTTCAATCATCCATGAATCTCCCACGTACATTCATATCTGAATTAATTGATTGAAATTTAAAAGCAGTAAATTCAACCTTGCTAACCGCATGATCCTCTGTGGCCGAATCGGTTAAAAGGCACGCCAGGCTATATGATGGTTCTGTATAGGATACGTGTTCAAATCCTATTGGAGGATGAATATTTTCTATGAAAATTTCTCAGACATTCAGGCCGGTAAATGTTGTTTAATACTGTGTATTATAAAACAGAGCATTTACTTAAATATTTATATCTATAAAAAGAATGTATAAACATAAAATGTCTTAAAATATAATAGTAACAATGATCATGATGATAACATATTAGCAAGATACTCTGAAAAGAAATTAAAATAGTAATATCAACTTTTATATTATGTTAATAGTTGCTAAGACTGCAATATCAAAAGATGTAATATTAACAAGATGAATCATGATAAAAATTAAAATAATGCTTGTTAAAGAAGTAATATTAACAAGATGAATCATGATAAAAATTAAAATAATGCTTGTTAAAGATGTAATATTAACAAGATGAATCATGATAAAAATTAAGATAATGCTTGTTAAAGATGTAATATTAACAAGATAAATCATGATAAAAATTAAAATAATGCTTGTTAAAGATGTAATACTAAGACAAATCTTGATAAAAAACTTCAAAGAGGTCAATTCCTATCATTGACTGAGCAAATCCGTGTATAATAATTCTTCATCACAAAATTTAGAAATGTGAACTTGTTTATCACAGAACTAGACGTAGCATTAATCTGTTTGTTTTTGTAAACATTTTTTCTCAGCGAAAAGAAAAACAAACAATACAAAAATTTATAGAAATGAATAAAAAAAAAGCTTTTTTACTTTGACAATGATGCCAGAAATTTTAATTGAATTTTTTAAAAATTTATTTTATTTTTATTTTTTTGATAATTTGTAAAACATAATTATGAAAATCCTTCTCCCATTCTAAAATTTGTGTTTCAAATATTTAAGTATTTTTTAAGTGTACAAAATTTTATGCTTCGTTGATGGCAAATTTTGATTCCTAATTACTGATATTTACTTTTTTCTCTTCTCTATATTTATTTATTTTCTTTCACTGGCATTTATTCTCTTTTTGTATCTACTGGTTCCCATATGATCACCAAAGTTAAGCAACATCAAGTCTGGTCAGTACCTAGACTGCTTGGTAATATTAGGTGCTGTAAGCTTAGATGTGCAGGTGGTGTAATGGAGAACAATTCTTACATGGAGAACCAAGTTCCAATTCTAATTGGGTTCGTTATATTCACTTATGCACAAGTACCTATGGGAAAGGTATGGATCCATCTCCTCTCCCCCAAGCTTTTGGTTAATTATTCAGACTTGCAACATTTAACCACTATTATATCCAAATTTTTATTTTTAGGTAGGGACTTAATTTCTTTTGCCTGCCACTGTATATTCATATGCTTATAAAATCATTATAGTTTAAAAATGTTCCAGCAAAATATCTTTTCTATTGCAAAAAAAAATATTTACCTCTTGTTTAAGAGGACAAAATATAAAAATGTTTCCTTCTAGTTTAAGAGGACAAAATATTTGATTCTTCCCAACCAAACTTCACTCCTTGAATCTTCAAGCAAGTTCAGATTATTCCCCACTAAAAATTAACAGAGATTCATATCCGTTCCTATTCCTCATTAACCTGCCTACATGAATTCCAGGAAATAAATGCATCATCTTCAACATTTATGTGCCAGATGGATGACCGCCTGTCAATACCTGGTGATGTAAGACTGAATGTGCAGGTGATGCCATGGAAGTGTTAATCATAGATCCGAGTCCCAATTCCTGTTGGATTCATCATATTATGTGTAAATACCATTGAGAAAGGTATGACTCCACCTCTTCTCCTCACAGCTATGGGTTAATTAATAAGACTTGTATCATTAGACCATCTCCACAGTTTCCCATTCTTTGTAGCTCTTAGTAATGTTTGTCTTTTACCATCCATTATAGACCCTGTTCTGCCAACCATTTGCACACACTCTTTAAGTTGTTTATCTGCCATTTCCTTCTGCTGCTCTTGCCTTCAATATGCCCTGTGAGGGTTAAATTCTCCAAGCCCACATTTCTTCTTTTTTAATGTTTCTTAAGTCTTTTTTGTTCCCGTTTTCCTTACATTTCCACATTTCTCCCATGTTCCATAGATGGTATTCTCCCTATCCTTGTGTAGAACCCCAATTCTGTTGAGTGTTTTCAGTTTTGTTTTTAATCTATCCATCCCAAGCAAGGCAATAAAGCCACTAAGACGCAAGGGGCTACTAGGAGTAAAAGAGAATGAAAATACTTTAGAAGGAACTGGAAACTCAACCTTTAACAGGAAACAAGTGATGAACCTCTACTCCTATTCAAAAGATCAAGAGGAGGGTAAACGGGACAATAGGCAAGCCTCTCTACTCCTATTGAAGGAAAATATAAATTTAAAAAAAAAATAAAATTTTAGAGTTTAAGCAGAGATGTTAGAAGTATAGAATTGAAGTAAACTTTAGATTTTGATTTCTGGTTTCTTCCACTTCAATTCTATACTTCTAACGTTTCTGACTAAAATCTGAAATTTTATTTACTACTTATTTTTTATTTATTTTTTTTCTTTCAATAGTAGATAGGTTTGCCTATCACCCTGTTCACCCTCCTCCCTGGTCTAGTTTAAGAGGACAAAATATAAAAATGTTTCCCTTTAGTTTAAGAGGACAAAATATTTGATTCTTCCAAACCAAACTTCACTCCTCGGAACTTCAAACAAGTTCAGATCATTCCTCACTAAAAATTAGCAGAGATTCATATCCGTTCCTATTCATCATTAACCTGCCAACATGAATTCCAGGAAATAAATGCATCATCTTCAACATTTATGTGTCATATCCCTTCATGAGATGAACAATCATGGCTCTCCACAACTCCCTGTCCCTTGTAGCTCTAGGCCATGTTTGACTCTTTTTCTGTCCCGAATCTATCTTGCTTACAGTCACATAACATTAAAACACCAATTCCTGTACAATTGCCAAAGTTAAGTAACATCAAGTCTGGTCAGTACTTAGATGGGTGACTGCCAATAAATACCAGGAGATGTAAGCCTGGATGTGCAGGTGGTGTCATGGATAATGGCTCAGAATTGTTAATCAGAGATCGAAGTCCCAATTTCTGTTGGATTCATTATATTTACTTATGTGCAAATAATCTTGAGAAAGGTATGAATCCACCTCTTCTCCCCACAGCTATGGGTTAATTAGTAAGACATGTATCACTAAACCATTATCATCTAAAAAAAATAAAAATTCTTACAATCTAAAAATATTTTCTGGCTTTAAATAACTTGCAAAGGGTTGATAAGCCGTAAAAGACAAATCAAACACTATTTTTGTAACCAGTATATATTTATTTTTTAAATTTACATATGAAACTTTATTTTTGTTTTAAGAAAACAAAAGGTTCACAATAAAATAAGTTATTATGAGAAGTCTTTTTTTTTTTTGCCTTAAATTCACAAATTTTAAACTCGTCTTGACAATCTTAGCTATCTCGCTGTGCCATTCATTACCCATTACAAAATTAAGCTACTAATTTCTAAACCCTTAAGAAATTTCAAAAGGATTAATTAAATTGTTCGATTTTGGTATCTCCAATTTGTAATTTGCATGTTGGGCTGTTCTTTTGCTGATAACTATGCATTCTGGCTTCTTGCAATGCATCTCTCATCCTTTTCAATGCCAATTTCTTGCTTTGATAACTACAATCTTCAAAAATTGAAAAGAAATGTCAATTGCTATCTTCTATCTTCTTGAACCCTTCTTTATTTTTGTCCTTTTCTCAATCCTTCCTAAGTCTTCTCATTCTCTTTCACTCCCTGTAAGCTCCTGCATTCTAGTGGCATTATCACCTTGCTTGGCAGTGAAACAAGTAAAAAAGAAATATAAGACTACTGATACTACACAGCAGTTCAGTTCTCTTTTATTTGTTTCTAATGAAATTTTCCTGTTTCCATCTGAATTTCTGAGATGAGGAGTTATCATTATTTACATGTTAGCCATTGCTGTTGTTATCACAATGTTCCAGCAAATATTCCTGCAACTTCCTATAAATAATAATAATCTTGCTCTGCTGACAAGCATTGATATAGTTGGAATCTCCCATCATTTTTAACATTTGAAGGTTGTTGTTCCTTACTGAATAAGGAATAACCAAAGCAGAGGTTGGAAATGAAATTGTAATCTTTATAACATCAACAAAATACAATACTCGCCAGCAGCATGAAGTAGGTAAACCACTGCTAGTAGTGGACTACTTAGATAGCATATTACCCCCACTTACAATAGTGTCCACATATTTACAAGGATTGGAACATACTCATTAGTGTAAATATGTGCGGTATATAACAAAGGTTTAAAAATTGTGATTATGATGAATTGTTTAGAAGTGATCATATTTTAGGTATAACTGATAACAGAGAAATGGTGTACAATGTGCCACAAAGTCTTTAAATAACTATCATCACAAGTGAATTCAGATTTTTGTTGTTGTTGTTCTAAACTGTTTGCCAAGCAAGGCAACAGAGCTAAGTCTTCTCTGCTATTTAACACATAGCTGTTCTGGGAGAACAAATAGATTCATACCTTTCCCAAGAATATTTGTGAAGAAGTGAAAATAAACTCAGCTGATTTCTCTTTCCAAGTCATTAACCATCTGTACATCTAAATATCCATAGAGCATTTTGGCATCGTGTAATAGCAAGCCTGTCTCGCTAGATCAATTATGACCGAGTAGTGAGTTCAATGTTCATTGAGAGCCTCATACTTTTGGCCTTGTGCCACATCTAAGCTATGCTTAGAAAATTACCATCCATACACATATATATATATATATATATATATATACACACACACACACACACACACACACACAAGTATAAACGGGAAAATTTTTAAAAAATTGTAACCCTACAACAACCATAATAACATCTGCAACCTCTACCAACAAGAAAAGTTAGCAATAATGACATTTCCAAATCCAAAAATCTTTTGAATCAAAAATTGGCATCCATACAAAAAAATTCATCTTAATTTCATATGAGGCTGGATAAAAAATATGTTCATTTCAATTACCCCCCCCACCTCGATGCATTTACAATACTCTTTCTTTCCTCCTCCTCTTTCTTCTATGCACCCTTCTCCTCCCTTCCTATCATACCCAACATCATTCATTTCTTTATTTAATATTTAAAATTTAAAATAAACAAAGTGTTTATTAATAATTTAAAAAAAAATAAAGCATTGGGAAATAAATTGATACAAACTGCCTGACAATACCAAAAGGTTGAAACCAAGTTAGTGAAAACAACTGATCTCCTAATTTTATAATATATATAGAGAGATAGATAGATATGTGTATGATAAAAAAATCATACATATATGCACATACATATATATTTTTTTTCTCAGGTGTTATAACAAGTCTTCAATATTATATAACAGAGCTATTAAATATATATTAGTGAATATACATAATATCCCATGTCATAGTAGATTAATTTATGAGGTGTGTATATGTAATTTCACCTTTATAAATATAAGGCTAGGTTCCAAATGCATTAGATATATAGTCTTAACCTATAATTATGTTAACATCGTGATAGCAAAGTTTATTCCATATGACATGGCTTTAATAATATATTTTAATAAGCACCAATCATTTCTATTACAACTATTGATGGTTTTTTATGTAAAAAAGAGAGTTATCTCCCTTAATATATAGTGTGTTTATGTAAATTCAAATTTTTTTTTTACATTATTTAAAATAATTTCTTTTTGTTAAAGTTTTCATCTTTTGAATTTAAGGATTTGAACGATATAAGTTATAAATAATTAATTATAATACTATGGGCAACGATAATAAAATAAACAAGTTTTAACACGCAATTTTAAATCAACACTATGAGAACGTGACTTTCATAACAATTAACAGTCAGTGAGTATTTTGCACCTTATGATTGCATGTTTGTATGAAAGAACCTTTTATAAGCAGTAAATTCGACCTTGTCTACCGAAAGGTTCTTTGTGGCCGAGCGGTCAAGGCACGTCAGCGTAAATGACGGTTCCGTATAGGATGCAGGTTCAAATCCTGTCAAAGAACGAATATTTTCTATGAAAATTTCTCGGACATTCAGGCCGGTAAATGTTATTTAATACTGTTTATCATAAACAGAGCATTTGCTTAAATACTTGTATCTATAAATAACAACGTTAAACATAAAAATGTCTTTTAATAAATAATGAAATCGGACCTTTGTCCATTTTCTTATATATATATATATATATATATATATATAAAATACATTTATTTCAAAATAATGTGTTTTTATTGTGTGTGTCATTTTACTATTTTAAGATAAAAATATTTTAGTCTTATGATTGTTAAAATTTTCTTAGTAAAATTACATGAATAATTATGGAATATTATTTATTAAATTTAAAAAACATAAAACCCTGCCTCTACAATTATCAAAACAAGCAATTTTTCCTTATTTTCTCAGTAACAAATCACAAAGGCTGTCAGTGGCAATCTGTAAAAAAATATATATATATATATATATAATATATAGAAGAAAAATATATATATAAGATGAGAAAAAGTGCATCTAGTTCAAATTGCTTGTTGAAATTGCCAATATTTGTATTCACCCAAATTAATGTAAAGTTTAGTCTTTAAATTCTTTTTAATTGAAAAGGTTTTGCTCATGTTAAATGTCTGCTTAAACTTTGACCTATAGAAGACAAATACAAATAGGGGAAAATTGGAAAATCAAATTTAAAGGTTTCTTTCATCCCCCTTGTTTGTTTTTGTTCTTTCTTATTTATTAATGTTAGAAAAGATGAGAGTGAAAATATCACTATATCTAAATTTTTTGAAGATTTCAAAAGTCCAGGTTATAATTTCTATTTATAAAACTCAAAAGGATCCAAGATTCAAAGAATCCAAGGTAATTAAAACAGAATAGTATTATGAACAAAGAAAAAATATCTAATAACAGTTAAAAATGCTGAATTGTTATAGCATTGTTTCCAAGAGCTGAAATTGGAATATGAAGGGACAAAAATGCCAAAATTTCTAAGATAATCTCAATTTTGATTTTTCTACTGAAATTGTGAGAGAATTGAAATCTGAAAACTCATTCATTTCGGATAAGGAAATTAGGAAGACAAACAATTTAAATGAATCTAAAATGCTTGATTTGTCTTATGGGTTGGTTTCCAGCAACTGTTTCTGCATGAGCACCTAGCTAAATACCACCCTTAACATTTTCTATTTAATAATCCCTTCAGGACGTTATCGATCAACAAAACAATTTCCTGTCCTTTGCAGCTCTTAATAAAAATTATCTTTTTGCTATATCCTAAACCCTGTTCTGTCGTCCATTGAAATTTCAAAATCTCTCGCAAAAACTTAAAAATAGTATTATACCTTGATTGTCACTGCCCTCTCTCATCTAAAATATGTCATATAGACAAGAAGTATCAAATTTTCCAAGCCCCTATTTCAAGAGTTCATTATGCACGCTAAGAACTACTCATTCACTTTTTCTGATTGTTATTGATAAATGCCTTTTTTTGTTTAATTTTCTCTAAAACTTAATTGTCATTCACATGTTCAGTCCAAATATTCTCATCATTATTCTACTAAAATCACATTTCAATGCAACTTCAAGGTGTTGACCCAGTAAAGTATTGTTCTAAAAAATTTTTCATTAATGCCAATAATGAGGACTGATATTACAATTGTTTTCAATGCTCATTTTCTAGCTCATTGTAATGAAATTTTCATTTTCTTCATTTTGCTTGCTTTGATGCATACATTTTTACCCTATCCCAAATTGATTCAGATTGGGTATACTGGGCATTATTCTGGTTGAAACTGCTTTCTCAGATATTTAAATTTTTTATTGATTGGTTTTAATAATCTCCAACTCTATTTAAATTTATCATAAAAATAATGATTTAGATTTTCTATTCAATCCAGTTTTTTGAAAGTTTGGATATCTATTTCTAGATCTGAATCCTCACCAAAAGAAGTGGTAAAAATTGGTGACATGTCAAAATTTTTTTGAATAAAAAAAATCATTTTGGCTCTTGATTACAAATAAGGGTTTCTACAACTTAACCTTTTTTTTAATTGCCAATATATAGATGTAATAAATTTTCTTATTAGGTTTAAATTGACAATAAAAACATTTGGCATGATATACTGGGCACCAAATTACAGTTTTTAACACAACTCTATTTAAATTTATCAGAAAATAATGATCTAGAAATATTTTCAATAGTTTTTCCAATTTTGATTAAGATGTTGTTAATCAACCAAAAAAATTCTAAATAAACATGCAAAAAAGTTCATTTTCATCTGTTTTGGCTCTTTCACTTTTGACAAGGGTTTAGTTATTGTTTTTTTTTAATTAGAAACATGAAAGTTTTGTTTTAATCTGTGTCTTAAGTACAAATAATATGAAAACATTTCCATAATTGTTTGTGAAAATCAATCATTAAACTAAAAAACCATAATATCCACTTGCATTCTATTGTGTTCCAGTTTCAGGACGATCCAAAACACAAAATGAGTGAGAAAGCACATTGAGCATAATAAATTTTGATTGTCCATCATGTTCATCTTAGGGATATTTCTCTTTTAGAACTCCTAGTTAGCATTACCTGGTTTGCCTGAGGTTTATTAAAAAAAGATCTAGGGATTGAACCTCATCCAATTTAAAGTTAAAGTAAAGAATATTTTTGTTTTAGTGCCTCTTGTCTATATGGCAAAAAATTATAATGACATGAAGTTCTTAAAACATTTATAACAGGAGAACATTATTTTTTACAGAACCTCCAGAAGATGCAAAAATTTGTCATTTGCAAATGAAGTTACATTAATCGCAATCAGTCTTCAAAAAATTGAGGAGAAATGCTTTGTTGACAGATTTTTTTCAATTTTACATCAAATGAACAATATGCATTTGATAGGAAAAGAAATTCCTTAAATTCTTCTGAAAAGAATATTCTTCATATTTTCTTATAGTCTTCCTTGGATGGAAGAAAGCTGCACAAAATAGTTTCACCTAAGTGAATGGAAACCATAATCCATGAACAATGGATCTTGTAAAAAAAATGGTTGTTCTCTGGGATTGTTTTGAAATTTAATGTTGATAAGAGTTTTTTTCAGAAAGACATTAGCAATCATTTCTTGACATTTCCCAGTTATTAATTAATTATGCCATTTGAGAGCCTGCAAGGAAAAAAATAGTTTTTCCTGGTTTACATTATGATAAGGTGTTTTCCTCTTCATGAAAGAAAAGTCTAATATAAGATTAAAATGATAGGTCCTCTCATTTTACTGTCAAAAGAAGAATGTAATAATAAGTTTTTATCAGAAAATTTTTCTTCCCTCACATTTCTACAACATGGAACTGACTTCCAGCTTAGCTTTTTTCTAAACAATAAGAGTAAGAGAAATCCTATAAATATCAATCCTTTGAAAAGGGCAGAAGGACTGCTGAACAATCGAAAAGAAAAATGGAAGCAACTGAAATGTGGTTCTACAGAATGATACAGAGAATATGAACTGAGTGAGTAAGCAACAAAGATGTTTTAAAGAAAATGAAAACAAATGGGGAGTTTTGGCAAGATTTTTTTTTGTTTTCATTTACTCTAAGCAATGGCACATTTAGTTGTTAGCATGAAAGGGGGTTATGGAGATGCTAAACCTGAGAGAAAAGAAATTCATGCAGTTTGAGAAAAAGAAAAAAGGACAGAGATCAAGGCAACAGAATATGGTGATTGACATTGCATTTAAATTTTTGAGGACTGTAGTTATCAGGGAAGCAAATGAGAGGAAAGGACTTCCAATGTCTGGAAGTAAGAGGAAAGAACTGTTGTAGTAGAAGTGGTAGTTATATTTAATCTTGAGATATTTCAAATTATGGCAAAAGTAAATTGTTGGACAAGGATGCCAATCTAGTTGCACACTTAAATTTATAGGATGGACACAGGTGAGAAAAAAATGTCTGGTCCACACAAGAACCAGTTTTCTTTTATGGTAGATGAAAAGATAGAGGGAAGTAGTTGTTTCACTTGAAAGGGTGTACAGTTGAGAAGCCAATGATAGTATCATCTGCATAGATGCCTACCTGGGAACTGATGACATCAGGGAGATCACTGATGAAGATCAGAAACAATGTAGGACCCGGGATAGAGCCCTGGGAAACACTTATGTTAATATAAAAGGAACTGGAAGAGAGTCTGTTCAGGACAACCTTCATTTCCCAATTAGATTGGATTAACTCAAGTAAATGTCCTGTAGTACGATAGCCCTGAGGTTTACATAGAAGACCAGCATGTCAAATCTTGTCAAATGCCTTTGTGATATCTAGGGTCATAGCTCAAGCTTCGCCATTATTATCAAGAGCTTGATATATATATTCAGCTATGACCGTAAGTATGTCAGCGGTAGACTGGGCAAAATGGAATCCATATTGTTTGTTAGAGAGCAGATCATGAAAGTTATGATGCTTAACCACTTTGGCATTGATTAAGGCATCAAAGACTTTGATGAAAATTGGTAGGATGATGATAGAGCGGTAATTAGAGGGGTCAGAAGGTTCTCTAGAGTTTGTAAAGATGGGTGAAAAAGGAGGACCTCCATCAAGCTGGAAAGTTGGATACTGTAAGGCAAGAGTTGTATAATTTGGAGAGAACTAGAGCCAGCTCAGAAGAACATGTCTTTAGGATAACAGCTGGTATCCCATCACCTCCACTTGACTTATGGGAGTCTAATTTAGAAAGATGTCCAAGACCATCGACAGGGTTATGTACATATCACTCGGTATAGCCTCAGTTCTAGGGTGGAAGTCAGGTGTGGGCACTCCAAATGAGTTGAGTGTTGAGTTGGAAGAGAATTTATGAGCAAAGCATTCAGCCTTATCTACTGTAGTTGTTAGGACTTCAAATTGATTGAACAAAAAAGGGATTGAGGATTTGCTGCTATTCAGCACACTCTTGCAGAGCCGCCAATAATCTCTAGAACCAAACTTGCTATACGTTGTTTCATTCTATCAGAAAATAGTAACATTGCTTCCTTGAAGACACACTTGTTATGAGCAGAGACAAAAAGACATCTGTTGCAATCAGACATATCACTCTGGTACAGTCAGAAGTGATTCCTGTGGATTATATTGGCCAAACGTGAAGGTGAGAACCAAGGAGATGAATGCCATTTTATTTGGTATTTCCTAGCTAGAATAAAAGCACTGATGCCAGCTTTTATTTTAGAGGAATCCTCAGGCAGGCATTTTTGAATAGGACGTTTGAAAATCTCATTCCAAGAGATGTCACAAAGGAAATTACAGAATGAGTCCCAGTCTGCTCATTGATAACAGAAAGATATTCTGTTTTTAGGAGGTTCATGTCTGGTGGAGGAGTGGGAAGAAACATTTACAGACACGACTGTATGATCAAAGTTGCCAAGGGGGCAGAGCTGCGTCATGCAACAAGAGTCAGGGATAGAGGAATAAAAGAGATTGAGAAGAGAAACATTTCCATCAGGGTTACTGGGGAAATATGTAAGAAAGTCAGCTACTTGCATGAGGGATTGAGTGATTGAAAAGTTCAGGGTTTGGATGCCAGTGAGATCAGTGATAATGTGTTCAGGCCACCTGGTATGGTGGGTGTTAAAGTCACCAAACATGAATATGTTAGCAGACGGATGTAGAGAGATGACTTTGTCTATATTATCAGAAAGACTATTTAGCATGCAACAGTCTTGAGAGAAAAGTGAACAGTAGTGAAAGAAGAGATAGGTGACTGAATTAAGGAGGGAGAGAGAGAGACAGAGACACATGTACAAATGGTCAGGAAATTCAAGAGAGAGCTCCCTTCCCTAGGTAGTGGGAGATGTTCATGGACATATACTGAGAATTAGAGAGTGCTGAAATTTCTTGGACACATAATGGGAAGGAGGGCTTGGAGAATTGGACACTCACAGGACATATTGAAAGCAAAAAAGACAGTAGAAGGGAATGGGTCACTTACTAGACGAGATTTTGTGAATGGATACTGGGATTGGGGTTGAGATGTATAATAACAAGACAAATGTTGGTTAGAATTGAAAAGGATAAGATGTTGTGGAGAGCCATGATCGCCTATGTCATGAAGGAAAATGACACATTGAAGAATATCTTCAGTAAGTGTTGTGGATTCCGAGATGAAATCCGGTCTCCAATGAATGACAAATGCAGGAATGAAATATAACAAATAAATGTATTTACACAATAATACAATTGGTAATACAGTTAGTAAATCCAGAAACACGGTTAGTAGCAATAATAATATATATATATATATAGTCTGGTAAATCCAGTCTCGAAGTAGGACTTCCTTAGAGTCTACATGCTTGTAACTGTGACTTCTACAAGCGGTTACCTCACACTATTACTCTACCTCCAACTCAATCACTCTCTCTGCTCTTCTGACTCCTCTGACTCTGGGTATTTAACGAGAGCCGTCCAAGTACACACTGGTCAAGTCCACTTGTATGAAAAAGGGGTGGACCCCATAACAGTAAGATACTTTTATTCCATCTCAGCTCTTTATTCATTCTTCAGTTTTCACTATTGTATGCTTCCTTATCTTTTTTTTTTACTTTGTCACATTTTTCTCTTTCATTATCCATTGTTCTTTTTCTTAGTTCTTTCTTTTTCTTCTTTCTTTCTTTCTTTTTTCTTTCTTTCTTTGCTTTTCTCTTTTTCCTCTCTTTTGTTACTTCTTTTTTCTTTGTTCTTCTGTTGATTCTTCCTTCATTTACATTTCTTTTCCTACCTTATTATTTGTCTTTTTTCTTTTTTTGTCCTTTTTCTTTTTTGTTCTTTCCTTTTTCTCTTCTTTTCCTTTTCTTTCTTCCTCCTTTCTATTTTTTGGCTTTTTATCTTTTTCTTATCTTTTCTCATTTCATTTTCTTTTTCTTCTTTCATTTTTTTGTTTCCTTTTTTTCTCATTTTTGTTTCCTTTTTCTTCTTCTTTTTCCTTTTCATATTTTCCTTTTCTTTTTAAATTTTTTCTTTTTCTTTTCTTGTCTTTCTTGTTTCTTTGTTTCCTTTCTTTTTTTCTCTTTTCTTCTTCTTCTTTTACTTATCTTCACTTTTGTCATCTCTCTTTTTCTTTTTCTATTTTTTTTCTTTTTTTATCTTTTCATTTTTTCTCTAATTTCTTTTTCATTTTTCATTTTTCATTTTTTCTTTTCTTTTTTTTCATTTTTTTTGTTTCCTTTTTTCTCTTTTTTTTTTCTCTTCTTTTTTCTTCTTTTTTTCTTCTTTTTTCATACTTCTTTGGGTTTTTCCTTTTTTTCTCATTTTAAAATTTTTTCTTTTTTTTTTCTTGTCTTTCTTATTTTCTTTGTTTCCTTTCTCAATTTTTCAATCTGACTCTGATATTCAAAATTTTTCAAAAAGCAACATTAAAAGTTATTAATTTCTTTTCAGTTTTACTTATCTTCACTTTTTGTCATTCTTGCCTTCTTTTTCTTTTTCATTTTGTTAGAAAAACATCCAATTAATTCTAATAACCACCTCCATTTTTTTTTTTCTTTTTTGTTCTTTTTTGAATAATTTCATTTTTTTTTTCCTTTTTCTTTTCTTTTTTCTTCCATTTTTCCACCCATTTTCTTTTTGGATTGATTTTCTTCTTTTTTCATTTCATTTTCCCTTTTTTATTTTAAAATCTCTTTTCTATTTCTTTTGTCTCTTGTTCATTTTTCTCTCTCTTGTTTTTCTTTTACTGCTTTTGCATTTTTCTGTTTCCATTTCCTCTTTTTCTTTTCCTTATCTTTTTTGATTTCACTCAAACTTCTTTTATTGCTTTTTCCTTTTTCTTCTCTTTTCTGTTTCTCAATCTGTCCTTTTCTCGTTTTTCACTTTTTCTTTTTCTGTTCCTCTTCTATTTTTTAGATTTTATTGATTTCTTTTATCTTCTTTTCTTTGTCTTTTTTTTTTTTATATTAACTTTTCTTTTATCTCTTTTTTTTAGGGTTTACCTTTTATTCTTTTGCTCTTTTTTTCAAACTTTTTTTTTTTGTCTCTTTTCTTTTTTATTTTAATTTTCTCTCTTTTCCTTTTTCTTTTATCATTCTCCTTCTTTTTTGATTTCCAAATTCCTCTCTTTTTGCTTCTATTTTCTTTTTTCTTTTCTCTCTTCTTTTCTCCTATGATTTCCTTGTGAGTTCTCTCTGTTTCATTCAATCAATGAAAACATGAAAAGGAAACAATCTGACTCTGATATTCAAAAATTTTAAACTCCAAAAGCAACATTAAAAGTTATTAATTTCTTTTCAGTTTTACTACAGAAGGGAGTGCCTTGAAGAGATTCTGCCATTTTAAAGACTTAGAAAATATTCTTGCCTTCCAGATGATTCTTAAAATGTTTTTTAATTTTTTCTTTTAATTTCTTTTTCATAGAAAAACATCACACAATTATTTTCTCTATTCTAATAACCACCTCCATGTACAACATTGTTTGGGCACAGAGTTACCTGAAGATTACAATCTTATTCCATTTCAAAAATAAAAAAAGCCTTTTGTTTTAAAAAAACGAAATTATTCATATTGTCCTTTTTAAATTTATACACAACCAAAAAGAAAAGTTCTTTTGAGAGTGAAAAAAACCTAAATGATTTCTGAACAGTATAATTATGTAACAATAATGTAATGATATTGAACTGCAGACAAATGTACAGTTTATGTTACATACTTCATCTCATTGCATGGTTACGAACTATAAACCTAAATTGAGATTGAAATATTGATGTAATCGGCTCTAATTTTTTGTAGAATACTTGACCTCATAGGAAAGATGATATAATGAATAATTTTGCATGGAAAGAAGCAAGGTGTTCTCAGCCAATTTTTTGTTGAATATGTGGGCCTGTACCATCAGATTTCCTCCTAAATGCATTATATCTATATGATGAGATAGGTGCTGAAAATTTCGTAAGAATTAGACTAATAAAATAATAACAATCTAATATTTGCAAAATTTATTTTCAAGTTTTTGGTTAAAATTATGTTTTGAACACATAACAAATAAATTTTAAATTTATTTTGATTTGTTGTCAGGACTGAAGGCCAACAAATTGAACAAATAATTTCGTTTACACTTTGAACCTCTATTTTTATTGTTTTTGATTATAATCATTTTATGGGCAATAGCAAAAAAGGTTTGAATTATTATTATTTCATAAAGCCTGTAAAACGAAATATAAAAAAAATAAAAAGCTTTTGCCAAAAAACCTAAAATGATTTCACTATAACAGGCAAATTCTGCAGACAAATAGATCTCAACTATATTGATTTATTGAAGTTTTTCTTCTGTTTTTATGATTAATGTTGGTGGGGAGAAGCAATTTTCATTTTTGTTTTTACTAATAATTATATCTATATATGAGATAGGTGCTGAAAATTTCTTAGACTAATCACAAAGCTCTTCCTTGCAAAAATCTTTTCTTTGGTTAGATTTTGAACAGCAATTTTTAATTTGTACAAGCCTGACTGAAGGCCAACAAATTGGTATAATGAAGTTATGATTATATAACCAAGGTTTGAATTATTATTAGTAGTATAACAAAAAAATGTTTTCCAAGTTGACAGGCAAAGTAGAAAATTGAAGAAGTTTTTTCTTCTGTTTTTGCTTTATGTTGATGGGGATCATGGACTGACCCTAATAATAAAACCCAAGACATGAAGTGGTTAGATGAGCTATGTGAAATAAATGTGAAGTAGAAAAGTGTTTAGATGGATAAGGACTGACCCTAGACATGAAGTGGTTAAGATTGTAGTGTTTAGAGAAGCATTCACATTGGAGATTTGCTACAAATTAGCAGTTCTAATGAGAGATTTTTAATTTTTTGTTGTAAGTACTAACTTTATTTTGTTTTGTTGTAAGTGCAGAGTAATGGTTTATGTATATAGGTCACAGAAGGATTAAGGGAAATGGAGGAAGAGAAAACCAGCTTGTTCTCATTTTTTTTTTGTTTAAGCTTAACATTTGGAGTTATTTATAATCATGAACTCTGGATTAATTATTTATGCTGGTTGGGGGGTTTGAGGAATATATAAATGAATAAGCAATCTAAAGGTCATGACCCTAAATAACCCTTAGTATTAACCTAAAAGAAAAGAAATTGGGAAAAGCCAGCCCTCACTTTCTTCACTTCTCTTAATCACCTCATGATATATATATATATATATATATATATATACACAACCTGCTGAAAGATTCTACAGCTATTATAGAAAAGTGTTGCTCTGAAGAGCTGTACCTGGTCTGTAATGATTCTATGGTCAGTGTGAGAAGATAATGGAAATGACAACAAAACAACACCCAAATCTTCACACTGCTTCCAGCCATTTGTTTTTTACCCATAATTCATTCTGGTAATATCACTTCACTAGTGGCGACCTTCTTACAATTATCAAAGTGACCTTCTTACAATTATCAAAGTGACCTTACAATTGTCTTAACTGTTTCAAATGGGCGGGCTGTCAGACACAGTTTGCACTGTTTAAAAAACAGGGTGTTTGCTTATACATAGGTATCGATAAAATAATGTTTGAAGTAGAAGAAAGTGTGTGTGTGTGGTGTTTATAAATACAGGTATATGTAGATATTGATGTTTGTTTATTCATTCACGTTTCATATAATTATGTATATCTACATACAGAAATATGCATATATGAGCAAGTGTAGAGAAAAAAAACAAAGAAAAGGGCAAAATCACCACAATGCACATCCATGGAGATGGATGAGCACACTAATGCAGAAATAGATGCATGACCACATGCAGACAAGTGCACACACAAACACAGGGAATACAGAAGAAAACTTACACCAGTTTTAAATTTGCATGAAAAGAAAAAATTGCAAAAATATAAGCAATAAATTGCTGATACCCCCTGAAGAGTGGATGGAGTCAAGATGAAGAAGATAACATCAATCAGCTAAGTGACAAATTTTATTCTCATTAATCTATATATATATATATATATATATATATATACACATGCATGTGTGTGTGATCTCAAAATAAGTATTCAGGAGTTGCCTGAAATATATATGAGTAAATATATATATATATATATATATATATATATATATATATATATATATATATATATATATATCATATATATATATATATATATATATATATATATATATATATATATATATGTGAACAGTGAAGTCGATACTCAGAGTTGACGGTCTGTTTCATGCTAAATATTTTATATGAAACAGACTTCAGTATCCACTTTTATATTTACATATGCTCTATCCCTGATATTGAACACTTTAACCCATAAACATAGCATGCCTTAAAACTATATTTTATCACATATATATATATATATATTCAGAAAAATAGTATGAGAAATTGGAAAATGTTTTTGTGGCACATTTAATCTGTTAGGATTTCATTACACTGGGTTTTCTTGATGTTGCAATATTTACATATGCGCATGAAACAAGAGATGCTGCTAGTTTAAAAATTTTTGAAAGAATATTTTTGTAAAAATATTTTTCTTTCAAAGAATATTTTTTCAAATTCTTTTTCTCACCTTTGTCCCTGACTATCCCACATTGTGACAGGAGAAAATCTACCAAGAATGGTGATATATTGTAAGAGCCTTGACACAAATTTACCATGACTAAACTAGCAATCAAGGCACTTTCCTGACATTTTCGTCTCAGTGAATTATTTTCTCTTTTAATCAAAGTAGCATTCCCTATGTCAAAATTGTGGTCTGTTTTGTTATATTTAACAACCAATGCATTTTGTGTGTTGTTATTTAAAATGTCCCTTTTGTGTTCATATAGTATCTTGTTTAAACTTCTTGTCATTTCACCAATGTATTCTTTCTGGCAATTACTGCTTCAAGTTTTGAATGGTTGTTTTGTTTTTTTATTTATTAAGTCTTTGATTGTTTTAAATGTAGTTGTGACAAATCTTGTGTTGAGTTTATATAAATTCTTTTCGGTTTCAGTTGTGACAGAGTTACTGGGTAGAATAATATATTTTTTTGATTGTGTTTATCAGGAAGGACAACTTTTTTATTTTGGAATATTTTATGAGCTTTTTGTTTCAAATTGAATATGAAATAGAGTATTGAAAGGTTTTGAAAGTATTTTCAATATATTTCTCCTAATTGTGTAAATATTGAGGGCTGCAAATTCTGAGTGCTCTTAAATAGAATCCAATGATCATTCCAGATTTTATTTTCTTGTTATGATGGGTAAAAAAGTTTATTAGGTCATTTTTATTGGTTGATTTTTGGTGAACACTAAGTTTTAGACTGTTGTCAACTTGGTGTAACATGATGTCTAAGAAAGGTAAAACATTGTTTTGTTCTATTTTGTATGTAAATTCTATTGCATGTTCAACTTCTAGTTTATCTACAAGATCCAGAAAGGACCAGACTTGAGAAATTCCCAAAAAGTACATGACATCACTCCACTGATATGAAACTTACTGTCACTGCTTGGTGTTGACTTGAGGGTAGATGTTTAAATTTATATACACGCTATCTCTGATATTGAGCACATTTACCCATAAATATAGCATACCTAAAAAATATATTTTATCATATATCTATCTATCTGTCTATATATATATATATATATATATAGTAATCCACAAACAGCCTGTTTCATTGTATCACAGCTCATCAGTGTGACTAGACATCTGAATGCTTCAAGCTGGGATCAAATCTCGAGCGATTTGACATAGTACTCAATCAGCAAACGAGAGCATAGTCATCCACAGAGAGCTTTGTTTTATATATATATATATATATATATATATATGCACACACATACACTCACACATATAATTTATATATAAATATCTGTATGTGTGTTTTGTGTTCGGTTGTCACTTTCAGATTTGAATGAAAAACCTAGAAGTGTGTTTTTGTATTAAAGCCATTATACTAATACATACATATCTATGAAAGGCATGTATCTATGCATATGTGTATCAATATAAATATATATATATATATATATATCTACATGCATTTATATTTATAACATATATGTGTGTGTATTTATGTAACTTATGTACATAGAAATTTATATATCTATTTATATACATATACATGTATGTGCTCATATATATATATATATATATATATATATATATATATATATATATATATATAATGTTGTGTCTGTGTATACCTTCTTAATTATTCAAAGTGACAAAACTTATTTCCTTTCTCAATACATTTAGCCTAAGTGCTTTTCTCAAATTTCTTCTCAAGATTAGAATTTAAACTCAACTCAGAACACCATATTTCTCCAGCTGTTCATCGCCTAAGTTGCCATTTTCTACTAGTGATGTTCTTTTCATGAAGCCTTTTTTCATAGCCAAATATTTATTCTATATTCTCAACAATCAAACCTGAATATCATGACTTCCTTACACACCACACAACCATCTTTATATATTTCCAGTGGCTTCAAAAGGAATTAGTCTTTAAACTATTCACTGTGGATGATAGAAATTAATGCCATTGCTGTTCTATGGCTTTAATGCAGACAATGAACATATTCTGCCTCAGTAAATGGGTTAATAAGCAAGATAAACCAGCATTGTCCAGGTTCATTTTTTACAATGATATTCACTCTGTACAAGGCCCAAGAGCCACCTGAGGTATTGGGTTACAGAATAAAAGGCACAGTTTATGAGGATATACATTCATATTTGTACATATTAATACTCTCCAATATATCCCATAAAAATAATTTAAATACAATTTATATATATTTTATACATATGTTCAAATATAAAGCAGATGTACGAGTATATTAAATTAATAGATATTAATATATATATATATATATATATTAATTTATTTTGCTTAATTTGGCTTAAATAAGCAAAATAAGTTAATCCAAACCAATAAATAAGCAAATGAACTAAGTAAATAATAAACAAATGAACAAACCATGAACACACACATAAACAGAAGTAAGCATAATAATAACAACAATAAAATATTCAATAATAAATAAAAAATAGTTAACACACAACATCATAAATAGCCCCCAAAACTGCATTATTCACACTCAATAGCTCCTAGAATAATTTGCAACACAACCATTACTGCCCACCAAGATAACTATTATGATAATATAATATACTACCCACAATGCATTACTGACCTGTATATATAAGTAGTTGAGCAAAAACACAATGCATAAGGCCTGACAATTGCTTTTTACTTGAAACAGACTGTCACCTCTGTTTATTGACTTTAATATCCACTTTTATATTTAAGATTTTAAAAAGACAAAGCCTTATAGCAACCACAACAATATTTGCAACCTCTGCCAACAGAAAAAATTAGCAATTATGACATTTCCAGACTCAAAGAACCTTTTGAACCAGTCTTGAGTCCTTGCTTACATATTAGGAAATTCCTCTTAAGCACATATGAGGCTGGATAAAAAAAAAAATAAAATGTACATTTCAATTAACCCTCCACCAATACATTTATAATAGCTTTGCTTTTCTTCTCTCCTCCCTTCTCCTTCTTCATTCTTCAGATACTCCTCCTCCCTTTCTATTAAACCCAACATTGGGCATTTGTTTATTTATTTAAAAAAAAAAATGATGTAGCATTCATTATTTTTAAAAAAAAAAAATTAAGTCTTAAGAATTCATTTGATAAAAATTGCCTGAGGAGACCATAAGGTTGAAACCAAGGTAGCAGAATCAGCTGACCTCCTTACACTTAAAGTTAAAAACTCTACATGTTATTTTTACTTTTATTTTTTCATATGTGTATTGATTTTTTTTTTAATACTAGTGTTTCCTGGTCTAATTCAACTCTGACCATTAACTTTTATGTATTATATATATATATATATTTTATATACACACACACACACACATAATTAATGAAGATATATATATATATATATATATAGACAACAGTTCAAAAGTTTGAGGATAATCCTGTTAAGTTTTTAAATTGGCCCAAAAAGTAGTTGTTTTGTACTTTAAATAAGAGAAAACACAGTTAAAAAAAAGTGAGATATGATTTTTCATTAGAAATTTTATTATAACAAAAAGAAAATAAATATTTTATGATTAAATTTTGCTCTCATCAAAATAGCCTCCTGTAGCCTTGATTACTGCAGCACAAATTTTTTTGCATTCGTTGCAAAAGTTTCTCAAAGTATAAGTTTGATAATTGATTCCATTCTTTTTTTCAATAACTCTAAGAGGTCTTTTTCATTTTTTTTCACTTTTCTATCAAGTTCATTGCATGTTAATTCTGGGGGTCACTTCAGTAAGTCCAAGTAGACCAGTGGTTAATGGTGTGGGAAATAGAATTACTATACAGTAAGGCAATTCTGAGAGAACTAAAAGTCCTACTAGGATTCAATATTGGTGGCCACAATCTTAACAGCATAAAGGTATTCACATGACACAGTTTTGATAGCAGACACAGCAAGGGAACTACAAAATCTCCTACAGAAGGTAGTGAAGAAAAGCTAGAAGAAAGGATTAAACATCAATTGTAAGAAGACTAAATGCATGGTTATTAGCAAAAGAATGTCAAATTGCGAATTGCAAATCAAAATTACAAAATCAGACAAATGCAGAAATTTAAATATCTTGGAAGTGTTTTAACAGAGGACAGAATGTCTGAAACTGAAACCTGAAAGCGTATTGAGATAACCAAAGATGCATTCGAAAAGCTAAGCAAAGTATTAAGAAATAGAAAATCATTGCTAGAAACAAGGAAAAGAGTACTAAACTGTTACATGAAATCTGTCTTCTTGTATGACAGTGAATGCTTAGATGATCTCAAAGATGAAAAGGAGACTTGAAGCAACAGAAAAGTGTTTATACAGAAGGATGCTGAGGAAACTTTGGACTAAACATGTGAGCAACAACAAAGTTTTAGAGAAAATGGAAACAAAAAGGAAAGTAATACTTAACATCAGGAACAGACAGATGAGGTTTTGGGACATGTGATGAAGAAGGAGAGTTTGGAAAATATGATACTCACAGGACAGATAGAGGGCAAGAGCGACAGAGGAAAAGAACACATATACTTAATGAGCTTCAGTAAATGAATGACAGAACAGGGCTTAGGAGAAATAACAGAAAGACAAAGTTTATTAAGTGCTACAAGGGACAGGAAATTGTGGAGAGTCATGATCACCAACATCCTTAGGGGACGTGGTACATAAAGAAGAAACAAACATTAGTTTTGTAATTGCATTATACTTATAAAATGTCAAAAACTTAAATACGAACAGATAATAGAGACTAATACTTAATATCAGGAAGAGACAGTTGAGGTTTCTGGGGCATATAATGAGGAAGGAGGGATTGGAAAATCTGATACTCACAGGACAAAGTGGGACAGAGGAAAACAACACATAAAATACTTAATGACCTTGAGTAAATGGATGGCAGAACAGGACTTAGGAGAAAGAACAGGAAAAAAAAAGTTTAAGAGCTACAATGAACAGGAAATTGTGGAGAGCCATGATTGCCAATATCCTTAGGGAAAACAGTACATAAACAAGAAATAGATATGTTTTGTAATTGCATTATACTTATAAATTATCAAAAACTTAAATATTGGTAAACTGGATATAATAGTAATATTATAAATTTATTGATTATAAATATTTGGCAAAATAATTTGCACTGAGGTAAAAAAAAAAAAAAAAAAGAAGCTATTATGGGATGGCAGATATAGAAATGAGCATCATTGAAATAAGCAACGTGTACTAAGCACTAATGAAGCTCTAAGTTACTAAAAGCCTCTGGGCGAAATCTGTTTTTCCCTTCTTTTGGTTGGGGGCAGAGGTTAATATTTTTGTTTTGATTTTTACAAGTTTGTAAGTCATTAATTTTTGTCTATTTAAATAAAAAAAAATTACTATGCTATTTTTTTCTCCTTTTTATCTTTTCTTTAAGGAAAAATTGACAGGTACGATATCTGTGTTTTCATATAAAATGTAAGACGTTGATTGATTCTCTGAATTGATCAAGGGATACATGCAAATGATTTTCTCTTCCAAAGTAAGCTGATCAAATCAGGGTGGGTCAAATTATGATTCAATCACTGAATTATTTTTAGTGCCAATTCCCTAAAGGGGAAAAATCAAAGTTCAATTGAATTTTTGATGGCATCGAAGTTTTAAATGGAACTTCGTTCTCTATAAATTATCAGGAGTAGGAGGAGAGTAAAATTGAATACAGTTGCTAATAATGGTTCCCTTGGCATTTGGATATTGAGAGGAAGAATTGTTGGCATCATCTAGAAACTCTAAAATATAATTTGCTTATAAACTAGAAATTGGATTATTCATTAAAATATGCCAAAGTTTACTCGATGTACCGATTTCCTTCAGGACATGAGGGATTATGGCTCTCCATGTGAGCAATGAGAAAGATCTGGAGAAAAAGGAAACAAAAAGGATACTTATACTTAGCATCAGAAAGAAAGAGTTGAAAATTCTAGGGCACATAATGAGGAAAGACGGCTTAGAAAATTTGACACTCACAGGACATATTGAAGGTAAGAGGGACAGAGGTAAACAGCGCATAACTTAACAAGCTTACACAAATGGATGGCAGAACAAGGATTAATAGATATAGTGAAAAGACAAAATATATTAAGAGCTACAAAGAATAGGAAATTGTGGAGAGCCATGACTGCCCATGTTCTGAAGGGACATGTCACATAGAAGAAGTGCCTGAAGGCTTTTATCATAGATTCTATAATAATAAAACTAACCCAAAAGATGATCTCCCAAATTATTTTAAAAATTGAAGGGACACTGAGATACGGGTTTGTGGTACCAAGGGGGTGCTTTGAAGAGGACAAAGGCATCATTTTCTTTCAGTAGGTTATTTTTTTCATTAGTATTAAATGACAAAATAATTTTAGGACAGAATAATTTTCAGACAATTTTCAAATATGGAAACAAGATGTACTTAATTACTAAAAATGTTGTTCAAAATTGTGTTTTTGAATTATCAATTGCTAAGTCAGCCACTGTGTCCTGCTGGGTAATTTTTCTAACCAGAATCTATCTTACATATTTATAAATTTACCATTCATACTTGCTTTGAATACTGCTGCCACATCTGATCTGGTGTCCCTGCTGTATATTTAGAAATTCTTGATAAAATCCAAAGAAGAATCTGCAATGTTTTTGCTTCTGACCTGGCAACTTGACTTCACTCACTTTCCCACTGCTATAATATATCTTCCCTGTGCCTTTTCTAGAAATATTTTCATGATAATTGTTCTGATGAACTTTCCTCTAGACTTTATGAATTTAAGTGCAGTACTAAATTATCCACAAGGTCTCATCAATTCATAGTTGAAATGGCTAAATGTAACTGTAAGTTCTATGCTAACAGTTTCTTCTATTGCACTTCTTGCTTGTGGAACTATCTTCTTAATTCTTGTTCTTTTACTGTTCTCCCTCCTTAATAGTGTTTTTATTTTCTTTTTCATATTCTCTAATACTCAGCAGCTCCTTGCATTTTAGTGGCTTTATTGACTTGCTTGGGGTTGAAATGATTAAAAAATAACAATATGGTTATGAACTTTTGTATATATTAAATTTACATGAATATTCTGATTCCTTGGAATAAAATTTGATGGTCCATTGACAAATAAATTACTTTATATTACAGGGGGTCCTTGACTTAGGTCAGAGATCTGTTCCTATGGTACAATGAAACCTGATTTTTGACGTAGGTCAAAACTCACCTACATAAGCACCTACAAGGTTGCCTTATGGAAGCCATAAAGATTTTAAAAAAAACAAAAAAACGACACAAATGAGAGATAGTGAATATTGCACAATCCAATATGGCCTACAGGTGGGGAAGAAACAATGCCATCTTCCTCATTTAGCACCTCATGACAATGTATTATATTATGGGAGATGGAGCATAACCCCAAAATGCTGTATATTGGGTCTGACATAACTCAAGGAGCTTCTGTAGTTGATTTACAACACTGCAACCCTTACTGGGTTATTCACTGTTAAAGTCTTTAGTCTACTGGTAAACATTGATCAGGTTTATATTGGGTTTATAGGTAATAATTTAAACTTGAATACGTAGGTAAGCTTTTGTTCATTTTATACTTGAGTTTATAGGCAAACATCAGTCAAGTTTATACTTGACTCTATGAATGTCATTATAATTTAGTACTACTAAAACCTTCTTACCAATAAATATTCAGAACTAAAGTAACAAGATTTTATTATTTTAAATTTGTAACTGCATCTCTATGCAATCATGTTAGCTTAAGCATTTGGTCATTCATATCATTTCATCTTTTATTCAATATGGTATTCCATACAGCTTTGTCTTTTATATGATTTCATTTTTTATTTCATTTAGTCTTTCATACTATTTGATCATTCATATCATTTTGTCTTTCATACCTTTTGGTCTTTCATATTTCCTCTTTTATACCATTCCATTTTTTATTGCATTTGGTCATTCATACCATTTTATCTTACCCAGCAAATTTCTGATATATATATATATATATATATATATATATATAGTCTTAAGGTGTACTATATTTATGGGATAAAGTGCTCAATATCAGAGATAGAGCAAGTGTAAATATAAAAATGAACATAAAAGTCAACACTTAGAGGCAACAGTCTGTTTCATGCTAGATGTAATCATCAGGCCACTCAATTTATATATATATATATATATATATATATATAAACAGATAGATAGTCTGTTTTCATGCTTAAAAATAATCTTCAAAATATTGATGGCCTGAAGATTGTGTTTAGGCATGCAACACTGTTTTTGCCAGGTGTTTACTTCAATGTCCACTTTTATATATATATATATATATATATATATATATATATATATATATATATATACACTCTTTCTTTTATCACCCCATGACAGTAAAGCCACTAAGACATGGGGGTTACAGGGTGTGGAAGAATTATGAACAGAAACATATTGTTCTTTTATTGTCCTCTCTCCTCAATAATGTTATTTTCAGATTCTTTCACTCTCAGCAACTTCTCGCATTTTAGTGGCTTTATCACCTTCCTTTGAGTGAAATGGCTTTAAAAAAGGATACTTAGTATTAATCCTCAATGAATCAATTGCTTCTGAAATAATGTAATCCTCCTGTTAGTCTGAATATTGATAACTGAACAAATGAAACATTTTCAATATGGCTGCCCGCAATTTATGGAAGCCACCACTTGGTGACACTAAACAACAACCAAAATACTAGGGCAATAACTACAACATTAACACTGAAAATACTATGGATGGATCATGTAAGCAACAAGAAAGTTTTAAAGAAAAACAAAGCAAAAGGAATGTTTACATAATATCAGAAAGAGACATTTGAAATTTCTAGGACACATAATGAGAAAAGAAAGCCTGGAAAATTTGCCACTCAAAAGACATACTGAAGACAAGTGGCACAGAGAAAAACTGGGAATGACCTACTTAACAAACTTTTGTAAATGGATAGAACATGGACTGGTAGGGATAAAAAAAAAAACAGACATTGTTGAGGGCTACAAAGGAGAAAAAGTTAGGGAGAGTACTGAGTGAACACAACACATAGAAGCCTTTCTTAAACAGATGTATTCTGTACTGTTGACCTTTGATGTGCAGTTTCTTCTCATGAACTCCAACTAAACCTGACATTTTAATCACCAATTTATTATATATGATTCTGATTTAATTATACAACTCAGGCTGCATGGTTAACAAATGTTTTGTACTGCTTTCATAACAAGAAAGTAATTTCTTCAAATCCTCACTTTGACACAGATCAAAATTTCCACAGGAAATCATAACATTTTTAACCTTATCTTGTCATCTGTGAAATCGTAGTTACACACTAGCAACATTTGGGTTGAAAAATGATCAGATAACATTTTGAAATGTGTCAAAGGAAAGAAAATCACAAAAATAGAAATGAATATATTTATTCAACTAAACCAATAAATATCAGTGAAAAGTTTGATAAACAGTGTGAGGCCCTACAGGCAACAGTGAGAGACAATAATTTCATCACTTCCTATCTCTGTGTTCTTATCAAAATGGCAGCTATGGATGAAGAAATCTCTTTGCATATTTCAAGCAAAATGTAAATGCTAAAACAGTTTTTGTTTTTTGATTTTTTGTGGTATCTATTGCCATACTTTGAAACATTAAGTCATTTTAGCTTTTAGTAAATTACTGTTTACATCAGCTGTCATTTCACTGATCAAATTTCAATCGGAATTGTTTGTCATTTTAAAGTATGTTCATTAGAAAATATATTCAGTTTAAATACAGGATTCATAAAAATTATTTCAGACATATTAAATTATTTCCCTGTTTTCCTCCACAGGCTTTTGCCAGACAGAAAAGAAAATTAGCTCTCATAACATAGATGTCCATTTTTCAATTTCATTCGTTTTGGAATTTACATGTATATTATAATTCAATGACAGACCTAAAAATATTTCTATAAATTTTGTTTTAAATTTTAAATGTAATTTTTATTTATTTCCATGTACAAAAAATTTTATATTTATCTGATTTTTTTAGGATTTAAATTTTTTTTCTTCTCAACAACTCTGATTTTAGTACTCAGCCCAGAGAAGGGGCTGTCCAGACTTTAGTGCAGAGAGTAATATAGCAGCTATTAGAATTTGTTAAGGATAAACATTACCAAAAAGAGAATCTTATTTTAAACTATTAGGTTAGTGCAAAAATAATGTCATTTTTGGACGTTCAACTTTAAAAAAGATCATAACTCCTTTCATAATAAACTTTATTAATCGAAATAAGAACCATTAGAATCGACACATTTTTGCCAACGAGAAACAAGTTTATTTATCCCATTAGCATAGAAATCCAGAGTTCTGGAAGCGATGAAGTCATTGAAGGCCGATTCGGCATCATCTCGGCTTTTGAAGCATTTTTCGCGCATGAAGTTGTCGAGATGCTTGAAAAAGTGATAATCGGTGGGCGAGAGGTCCGGTGAATATGGCGGATGAGGCAGAGTCTCGTAGCCCAATTCGTTCAGCTTCTGCAGGGTCAGTTGAGCAACATGCGGGCGAGCGTTGTCATGGAGGAGAATTGGTCCCTTCATATTGACCAATCTCGGGCACATACGTTGGAGTTTCTGGTGCATTTCGTCAATTTGTCGGCAGTACTTCGCCGTAATCGTTTCGCCCGGATTCAAGAAGCTGTGATGGATGAGACCGTCCGCAGACCACCAAACAGTCACCATAACCTTTTTTTGGTGCAATTTCGTCTTCGAGAAGTGTTGTGGAGCTTCTCCGGCATCCAACCACTGTGCCGAACGTCGCCAGTTGTCGTAGAGGATCCATTTCTCATCACACGTCACAATCCGCTCGAGAAATGGGTCGTTTTTGTTGCGCAGAAGGAGCGTAGAAGACACCTCAAAACGACGATTTTTTTATTATCGTTCAATTCATGCGGCACCCATTTATCCAACTTTTTTGACTTTCCTAATTGGTTTAAATGGCGAACGACTGTTGAGTGGTCAACCTCGAGTTCAACAGTAACTTCTCGTGTGGTTTTGCGAGGATCGGCTTCAATTAAGGCTTTCAAATGTTCGTTATCAACCGCAGTCGGCCGGCTGCGACCGTCTTCATCTTCGAGGCTCTCGTCACCATTGCGAAATTTCTTGAACCACCGTTGTGCCACACGTTCGTTAGTGGTTCCTGGGCCAAACGCATCATTGATATCACGAGCTGTCTCGGCAGCTTTTCGGCCTAGTTTGAACTGGAACAAGAAAATCGTGCGGATTTGAATTTTGTCCATGCTGTCGAAAAGCCTGCAAAAAAAAAATGAATGAAGAGATTGAGAACGGTAACGAATAACACGATTCGATAGAGCGAAAAACACGCTTCAAAATGATATATAACATGGCTATATATATCAATGAATTAATTCAGAAATAATATATAAAAGTAACATATGTGAGAAAACGACATTATTTTTGCCCCAACGTAATAGCTTAAAATCTGAATTCCGTATGAACTTTTAAGCTAGCCCCTGCAGAGGGTTAATTGGTCCTCCAGCCCCAAACTAGACAGCAATGATAATTTTGAAGAAATAACTTTGAATTCCTCAATTCACTCCATGGAATTCTGATTCAAGTGAGAAGTTCAATTCTGGCCAAAAGACTGATTTGAGCTAAAATTCCAATTCAGGACTAAAATTGAGTTCTTCAAATCACAAATTGTGCTAAACTTCAAAACCTCACATCACAAAACCTCTCACTTTAACTCTGATTCTTTGACATTTTGAAGAAATAAAATTGATTTTGTCAATTCACAAAGTTTTGGAGATATTTTAAACTGAACTTAAAACAAAAATTTTTAAATTCACAAAATTTTTGTGTTACTTTAAACTCTATATAAATTAAAACCTTTTAAAATCACTAATTTTTTTCAGTTATTTTAAAATTTGAATTTTTAACTTTTCCTACCTCATCTGGATACAACTCCCAATGCTGGATGTTCAAGCACCAGATGAAGGGCAGATTTTCAATCTTGATTCCAAAAAGGTATATGTCTATATAGAGCAAGGGTGGCCCAAGTTAGAAGGGTTTCAGACACACAGATAGACAGACAGAATTTTCCATTAATTTATTTAGATGATAATCATGACTCAGAATCTTCTGTTATGATTTTCTTCTTTTTTGGAACATGGAAGATCATGACTCTCTACAACTTCCTATCTTTTGTAGCACCAAGCAATGTTTTTTTCACCTTACTATCCCTCCCAATGCCTGTTCTGGCATCCATTTACACAAGTGTGTTAGGCAGGTTACTCAATATATCCATCTGCCCCTCATGCTTTTTGTATGTCTTGTGAGTGTCCGAGTGAAGAAGAAAATACCATGATTGAAATTAATTAAATTCTTACTGACAACGGACATGGAGATTATTTTGGATACAATTACATTCAACGAAATTGATCAATTTTATCACCTTCATTGTGTACAGGATATAGTGAACTGTATTTAAAAGAAAATCTAACAAAAAGAATTAATATTGCTCAAGTATTTTCGTTCATGCTGGGTATCAAGTGATAGCAAGTATTTCTCAAATTTCAGTAGACATCTTAGTATTTCTATTGATGTTATTCAATACATCTATTTTTAAAGTTTAAGAAATTCTCATAATTAACTAAATTTAAATAAATAAATAATTTAATTAAATATTAAAAAATAATTTTTTCTTCTCTCAGAATTTATGATTTCATTGTTCAACCCATAGTAGGGGCTGTCTAAATTTTAGTGGAAGGGTATTAATTCCAACGTTTTATTTAAACCCTGTCAAATTTGTCTATATTTCTGAGATAGATTATTGTCACTATTTACACTATTGATATTGCTCAGACTGTGGTCCTCATCTTTATTGTCACATTCACAACATTTCAACCATTGTACACTCCGGCCTTCTTCAGGTGACAATTGTTGGACTTTTAAACCGAACCCTTTATTTAGTGCACGAGGGTAGATTGTTATAATTACACATGCCATGCCTTTGAGATTTGAGTTATCAAAGTGAATTAAGTAAAAAAAAACCAAAAAAACTGAGATATCCAAAGGCATGGCATGTGGAATTAGAACAATCTACCCCCATGCACTAACTAAAGGGTTCTGTTCAAAATTCCAACAAATATCATCTGTCAAATTGAGTATATATATATATATATATATATATATATATATATCTGTATTTGTTTTTGTGTATATTAAATGGCACAAGCACATATAAGTTACTCACACACAACACCAACATATACATATTCATAACATACATTCATGGATAGTCATTTGCAGATGGTATATGCCTTTGAGATTTGAGTTATCAAAGTGAATTAAGTAAAAAAAAAAAAAAACTGAGATATCCAAAGGCATGGCATGTGGAATTAGAACAATCTACCCTCATGCACTAACTAAAGAGTTCTGTTCAAAATTCCAACAAATATCATCTGTCAAATTGAGTGTATATATATATATATATATCTGTATGCGTTTTTGTGTATATTAAATGGCACAAGCACATATAAGTTACTCACACACAACACCAACATATACATATTCATAACATACATTCATGGATAGTCATTTGCAGATGGTATATGATGGACAGAGAACTAGATCTTCTTTTACAATAGATATTTGCCTTTATATTATATTTTTATTAATATTTCTGCTGTTCATACTCTCTGCCTCATTTTCATTCTTATTAATTTTTATCAATATTCTTTTTTATCAATTGATACTTTAATGCCAAAAAGTCAGTATAAATTATTTTATTGTATGTTATAAATAATGACTTCATAATCTCTAAAAATTTTATTTTAAATCCTGATGTAAACATTTCTGAGATGTATAGTCTGTCCTGATTATCCCTTCTATATTTCTGAGATGGGGTATTTTAAACTAAAATCCTGATGTATCTGTCTACATTTCTGAGATGGGGTATTTTAGGCTTAAATCCTGATGTATCTGTCTACATTTCTGAGATGGGGTATTTTAGGCTTAAATCCTGATGGATCTGTCTACATTTCTGAGATGGGGTATTTTAGGCTTAAATCCTGATGTATCTGTCTATATTTCTGAGATGGGGTATTTTAGTCTTAAATCCTGATGTATCTGTCTATATTCCTGAGATGGGGTATTATGTACATTATTTACATTATTCTGACTATTGTCCTCATCTTTGTTGCCATATTTATTACAATGTTTCCGAGCGTACAACGGCCGAAACGTAATAAATATGGCGACAAAGATGAGGACAATAGTCAGAATAATGTAAATAAATCCTGATGTGTTTTTCATTTTTTGTTTCTGCTATCTTTTTCTAAAATTAACATTTTGGTATTTGTGTTTTTTTTATTTATGCATTTTGAAATTTGTTTTGCTTTCTAGTGCTTTTTGTTTACCTAAAGTTTTATATATTTAAAAAAAAACATTATTTTATTGAGCTTCTAAAACACAATATATATAATTCAAATCTATATACATTTTATATGTTCCAATGGCTGTCATAGCTGGGGCTGATAATGCAGACAAGCTCTCACTGTCTATAAAATGTTTTCATAGCATGTATCTCAAATAGCCTCTGACAACCATCCGGAGAGTGGGTGAAGGCAGAAAATGGGCACCCCATAACCAGCTGCAATGGTAGATAGATTTCGACAGCCCAGGAAGGCAGTCCATCCTCTGACTTGTGGTCACACCCAAAGGAAGTAAACCCAGACAGAAAACCCAGAGTGAAGCCCCGGGAGCTAGTTGACTGTCAACAGTGACAACTTTCCAGTAACTCATGCAGTCAAGCCAGCCCCAAATGTAACACCTTCTATTCCTTTGCATCTTGTTGGTACAGCTGTGAATGTGGGTGGGGGAATGTTGTCTGCTCAGCACACAGCCTTTATATACCATTACCAGTCTAGAAGAAAAACATTGAACTCAAACCACCTACAAACTCATAGGTCTTGCCTCCTTAACACCTGAACATTCCCCTATGGAAAAGAAACTGGTAAGCTATTGCACTATTCTTCCTTGAATGTCACCATGAACCACAATTGTGAGATAGAGGGGAGTGGTAAACAAAAAGGCCCAAAATGTGCAAACTAAATAAATGAATGAATGACATATATGTTATATCATTATCAAAATTCCTGCTGTTGTTATCTACCGCCTCATCTTCATTATCATTACTCCAAATAGACAAGAATCATTCATGATTATTTTTGTTTCAAATCTCCTTAGAGCTATAACACTTTTGCCAAAATTTTCATGATATTCAACAGCTCTATTTCTTTTAATCATTTTACCCTAAGCAAGTCAATAATGTCACTAAGACACAAGAGTTTACTGGAAGTGAAAGAGAATGAGAAGACTTTATTTAGGAGAAAGGACAATAAAAGAACAGGTTTCAGGAAGATAGTAGATGGCTCTATTTTTTTTAATCATTTTTACCCTAAGCAAGTCAATAATGTCACTAAGACACAAGAGTTTACTGGAAGTGAAAGAGAATGAGAAGACTTTATTTAGGAGAAAGGACAATAAAAGAACAGGTTTCAGGAAGATAGTAGATGGCTCTATTTTTTTTAATCATTTTACCCTAAGCAAGTCAATAATGTCACTAAGACACAAGAGTTTACTGGATGTGAAAGAGAATGAGAAGACTTTATTTAGGAGAAAGGACAATAAAAGAACAGGTCTAAAGAAGATAGAAGATGGCAACTGACATTGCATTTAGATTTTTGAAGACTGTAGGTGACAGGGAAGCCAGAAACCAGAAGAGAGTTCCAGAGGTGAGAAGAGTGAGAAAAGAAACTATTAGAATAGAAATTATGGTTGCATCTAGCTATTTCAAGAGTAAAACAGTGAAACCAAATTGTCAATCTAATAATACACTTAAATTCAAGCATTCAAGCCACCAAGAAAGAAAGAACATCAGAACAATTGCCATGAAAATATTTGTAGAAAAGACAGTGGCAAGCCACATTACAGCTGTTAAAAAGTGACTGAAGTTGAGATGCCAGGTCAGGATCGATTACATTACAGATCCATCTTTGGTTTTTGTCAAGAATCTCAAGATATGTAGTAAGAACACCAGACCAGATATGTCAACAATATTCAATGCATGGGCAAATGTTAAAATTATAAATGTGCAAAATGAATTCTGATGTTAAAAATTATCTGGCATGACACAATAAATCAATTTTCCAAGTAGACCAAGTAATTGTGTCAATATAATGATTTTACTTCTTTTTAGTGGAAAACGTGAACCCAAAAACCGGCAAAGAATTGCTCTATTGGAGGCTAGCATCAGCCATGCTGATGGAAGGCAGAAAAGTTTCTCCCTGGAAATTCATCACTTTTTACAGTTTTCTTCTTCTTTTATGTGACATGTCTTTTCAGAATGTGGGAGATCATGGCTCACCACAACTTCCTATCTTTTATAATGCCAAGCAATGTTCACAACCTTAATATCACTCCTAATCCTTGTTTTTGCAATTATCCCATTTTAAAGATTTCACTTCCTATTTGCTTAACATTTTCCCAAGGAGAATTTTATAATGAGCCCTAATAATAATAATAATAATAATAATAATAATAATACATTTATTTACGCAATTTACATGCAGTCTATTTCTTTTGTTTTTGCAATCACAACATTTCAGCTATTGTACAATAGCCATCATCAGGTGCATTTCAATCTGGGTAGCCTACAGGGAATTTTGAACAGAACACTTTATTTAATATACAGATGTAGAGTGTTCTTATTCCACTGCAAATGTGTAAGGATATCTGGTTTAATTCTTATTTTTAGTACTGCTCCATTATTGATTGCCCATTTTCACTGAGTCCAAATACACATGGTCCAGCAAAGGGATTGAACTCACAATCTTTATGCTTAATCCATTAATGCTTTAATCCATTAGCCACTTTAATCCCATGGAACAGCTTGAAATTCCCTCTAGGTTACCTGAATCAACATACACCTGATGAAGGCCGAAGGGCACAACAACCGAAACATTTTGATAAAAACAACAAAGATTCAGTTTCCCAACATTTTTGATTTTATCATTGTTGTTTTTAAATATCTCACACTGCAGAAAAGAATATATATATATATATATATATATATATATATATATATATATATAATTTATCTTTGTTTAAAATGGGTATATATATATATATATATATATATATATATAAGATAAACATTTGTTCCCATTTGTAAAAGAAGTGATAATTTATTCAACTTCTTCAATTTCCAATGGCATCCAGTTTAGATTGGGATAAATTGGAACTCAATAAGAGTATTGATTAGTTGAGTGAGTTCTCTGCTGGGAACTTTATCCCATCCATGATTGCTTTGTGAACTGCATTGGTTTCGCCACTGTTAAGAACTGTACTGGTAAAGACAATGGATTTTTACTCAAGCAAGACATTGAATTTCCCATGACTGACTTGGTGACTATTCACATGAATACCAGCAAGATAAAATACAAATAAAAATACTTTCCTGTGTACCTACACATATATGAGGGTCAATCAATAAGGTTGTAGCTTGATATGTAGTTATTAGCAGAATTTTGAGCTGAACTTTTCATTGTATAGTGTTTGATTAATATCCAGCACTAAGTTGAATACATTGACAAAAAATGAGATTATGTTGAAAATGAAATATTTATGATATGTCCCAGAAAGGGATATATTTGTTCGAAGTAGTCAAGTGGTTTATTGACTACTGTAACCGGGTAGGACAATCTAGCAGGTAACTGTAATGGACTGGTCCTCGTCGTAGTGGTAGGCAATAGGCAAAGACAATAGGCGTAGTCAAAAGATGTAGTCCCACATCAGTCTGTATTTATGGCTGACACCAGCCAATCATATTACTGTGAGGGGAAATCCAGGTGTATGCATATTCATTACATCAATTCTTTATGCACAATAATTGCTTTTTTGAATCTTTATAATTGAAGTAACATACATTTGTATGTACATGAAGATAATAAGGCAAAATGGAAAACTACACATTTTGCTCCTTACAGTAGGTGTCTTTTGGCTGGAATGATATGTGAAATAACTGTATAGGAATATATAGGAAAGCAGTAATAAGGATTCTTATCAGTTGCTACAGGCAGAGAGCTATTTACACTATTTACATTGTTCAGACTGTTGTCCTCATCTTCATTACCATATTCTGGGCATTTCGACCATTGTACACTTCTGCCTTTTTCTGGTGATTGGAATTTTCAAACTGAACCCTTTATTTCATCCACTGGCATAGATTGTTCTAGTTCCATGTGCTATGCATCTTCCGGATGTCTCAGTAACACTTATCTCCCTTTAACTCAACTCTCCAAGTTTTTTGTTCACCTCAGCTGTAGCCAGGTACTAAACTCACAAACCTTTGGGTCAAGTCACTGTATTCAACCAACATTTTCATCCATATGGGCCTCATTTGAGCCCAGCAGCAATATACTACACGGAAGAAGCAGTATTAGGACATGATATTTAACCAAATCTGACTCAAGGGTTCAGTTTTAGTGTACCCTGTGAGAATTTGACTCACTTATAGCAATAAACTTATTAACAACTCAATGGTAGACACCTATATACATATATGTGTAGGGAGAAAGATATAAGCATGTGAATAAGTGGTTAGAATATTTGCTTTCTGACCCACAAGACTCGAATTGCACTATGACTCATTTGTCTGGAAGGTGATATGTTGATTTTATCAGCCTGTAGAGGTTATCTTATCCTGCAGCACCTTCAGAAATTAGCTGAAAACTATACCACAGGTTGACCTAAGACTTGTGAGTGAAATTGGGTTGTCAAATCTGTTCAAAAGCTGTTGATAGTTGTGCAAGCATGACGTCACAAGTTATCATTACCAAGGGTTTGATGTACTGGCCTTGTTCAAACTGTTCATTACTAAGAATATAAGCTCTCTCCCAGAAACTGTAACTGGTCCTGACTTGGGATCTTGACTCCAGTCATTTTCTCACCAATGTAATATGGCTTCCCTCTGTCTTTTCTATAAATATTTTCATGGCATATACTCTGACAAGCTATTTTCACTGGTGCCTTGACAGCATGAATTTAAGCATGCTACAAGGTTGGCATCTTGGTCCCATCCTTCTACTGACTAAACACTTAAATGTAACTGCCTCTTCTACTCCAACAGTTTCTTTTCTTGCACTTCCTCACAGTGGAACTCCCTTCCTCTTACTTGTTTCCCTGATAACTATAATCTTAAACACATTTAAATGTAATGTCAATTGACATCTTCTGATGCTTTGATCTTCGTTCTTCTTATCCTTTCCTCAAGCTATACACAGTCTTTTCCCTTTCTTTCACTCTCTTTAGTATACTATTAGTACTAGTGGCACTCCCACCTTGCTTGGGATAAAAGGCTTAAAAAAAAAAAATAAAAGGTCTGATCAGCTTAATTGCAGTATAAACCACATATGTGCTCTGTTGGAGTTGAGCAAATGCAGATGTGCCTGAGCAGGCATTTGTCACTCGGATCAGCTAGTTGCCTTAGTAGATGGGTGTGATCAGAAATGAGTAGCCCACCAGTATAAAAAGAGAGAGAAATATTGACAGGCACATGTAAATAAACAATCTTATTGCTATTTTTTAAATGACACAAAAATACATTTTTGCAAACATGCAAATACATATTCTATACTGTGTTTGCATATATATATATATATATATATATATTTACACACACACACATATATATATATATATATATATATATTTACACACACACACACACACATATATATATATTGTGTTTGTTATATATATATATATATATATATATATATAATATTACAATTTGTTATTCTGTATGTTTGAAAATGTTTAGATTTGTGTATTCATCAACAAATGTGCATGCATCAACATATATATATATAAATATATATATATATATTTAAAAAAATAAAAATAAAATATAATTATAATTTAAGCTCTACTTCTGTATGGAGCACTATTTTTTAAAAATAAAAACCAAAATACTAAAGAACTCTGGATTATTTACTGAATGTGTTCTTTCCTATTTTTCTATATATTTGCACACACACACACACACACACATATATATATATATATATATATATATTTACACACACACACACACACACACATATATATATAGAGAGACACGTGTATGTGTATTGAAACATATTTATCTGCACATAGATAAAACTTTTTTTCATTTTTATACTCTTATGTTCAGATGTTAACTCCATGGATAATCCCTAACGTCGGATCTTGCACTTCCCTAACCCTCACCTTTCTCTTGCGCTAAAAAGGAGAAAAAAATGCAGCAAATATGGCATTTACAGAAACTTTTTTTTTTTTTTCTTTCTTTCTCTCTTTCTCTTTACCTACATTCTGAGCATCTCACTATGGACAACCATTTCACTAATCTTGACAACCTCTCCTTGCCCTCGTTGACTGACTGGGAAATTTCTTTAAAACACTGGAACCAATCTCAAAGATGCTGTGAATGGTTAAGTGAATGAACAGGGTATTTGTTTCAACCATTTTTTGTTTTGTACCAGTTACTTCCTCTTCTCATTTCAGAATCTAAAGTTGGAACTCAGAAAATGTTCATTTCTTTCATTTTATTTATTTGAATCAGCTTAAGTTCCACCAGTTAAAATTTCACCACCTGGGCTACATACAGATAAGACCTCATATATAAAAATTCAATATATATATATATATATATATATATATATATATATATATATATATATATATACACGTTTCATTAAATAATATAGACAAGTGTTGTCTATTTATTTTATGTAAAATTTGTTCGTAACTTCTGATAAGTTTGATAACATTATCATTAAACGAAGAAAGAAATTCACAATATTGATCCATATTTTTTAATATAATCTAAGCTTTCGGCTTACTTAAGCCATTATCAAAGATGTAAATCATAAAACATATTAAACAATATACGGACACGACAGTGATGATAGTCTGTCATTGTTTACATAGTGGATCACTAAGCAACGATAAAGACGCGCATATAAGACGCTAGAAGCGAAAATCGCACCGCATCTCATGATGTCACACATGACTACACGAGAGTGAATTGTAGAATGAAATAAGGAAAGCCGTTGGTATAAACCAATGGCTTCTGTTACCAATTATAGACATTTAACAATATTTGTAGACATGCCATAATTGATTTTGTTTAGGTTGGGTTTTAACTGTTTGATGTATAATGCTTCAAGTATTTTTAGTTTTTGTCTATTGTTTTCATGTCGAAGTATAGTTGTGTTTTCGACAAGTATTTTATTTTTACGGAATTGTGTGTGCGGGCAGGCATGTTGTTTTAAATGCCTAAAAATTTTAGAGTTTTCATTAAAATGTAGTGTCAAGCGTTGTGAAAGCGAGTTTGTGGTGTGACCAACATAAATATTATTTAATTCGTTGGAGATAGATATATATGTGTGTGTGTGTGTGTGGTACTTAGTGGAAAGTGTTCAATATTTGTGATAAAGCTAACATATTCAGTTGTATGGATATTAGTTTGTAACCCTGGGTTTCATACTTTTGTGATCGTCAAACAAACTGGTTTATTTTTTAAGTGGATCTATTTATGCTTATTTGTGTTTAATTACTTGTGTGTGTTGTAGATGGGGGAATTTTCTTCTGTGTTTGTTTGGGATGACACTCTCACATGTAGACATACATACATACATACACACACCTTTATAAAAATAATAGGTTAGGTGCAGATACACATCCATACATTTCAGCATACATATATATGCAATTGTCATTCTATTTTGGTGTTGAGATTGTAGTGTTACATATGCAGCAATGTTCTCTCAACAAGAAACAGGTGGGGGTGGTCTTGACATTTTTCAGATCGACCATCTGCACCATCAGATAAGCTCACATTTCGTCATGCATACATACACGCATGTAGACGTATACCCACTCTCATTGGTCTGGGTCAACTAGCACCATGTTGGGTTCTGTCTGTGGACATGATGATGATGATGTTTGTATTTTAACAACACTAACTGCTTGTGTGTCTATGCATGTGAGAGTGTCATCCCAAACAAACACAAAAGAAAATTCCATGCCTCCACCACACACAAATAATCAAAAGCAAATAAGCATAAATAGATCCACTTTTTAAAAAATAAACCAGTTCGTCTCATGATCGCAAAAGCATGAAACCCAGAGTTACAAATTAATATCCATACAACTAAATATACATACATATACATAGATAGATAGATAGATAGATAGATATGGAGGTGGATAATAATGATAAATAATTTTTATATATCAAAAACAGTTTTGAAATAAAGATGTAGGATAAATTGGAAAATGTTTTTATGTCAATTTTTTTACATAAATAATGCTATTCCAATTAAAAGACAAAAATGTCTAGGAAGTGCTTTAATTGCTAATTCATCCACAGTAAATGTATATCCAGGTTCTTACAAAATTTCACCATTCTTGACAGATTTTTTGTTATCACAATGTGGGATATTTAATAACAAATGTGACGGAAACACAAAGAAAAAGAATCAAAATAAATTTGGCAAGATTGAAAAAAAATATTATTTCTAAATTTTGAAATGCCCAGCATCTCTTGTTTGTGTACATGTGGAGTCACAACCACATAAAAAACCCAGTTTGATAAGTCCTAATGGATGAAATATGTCACAAAAATTTTTGCCAGTTTGTCATATATATATATATATATATATATTATTTAGGCAGCAATCCTTAATTTATCCATGTTTCATTAAAGATGACAGACAAAGTACTGCAATTAAGCTTTTCATTTAATTTTTTTGTGTTTGAACAAGTGTTTACTTTTCTGGACTTTTTTTGAGTGTGTAGAAACTGTCCAAATATTTTGTAATTCCAAGTGCTTTTGGCTATACTTTTAGCCATTATCAAGGATGGTTTTATTTTTGCTCTTTAATTGAATGTATAGGTTGTGTGTATGTTTCTAGAGTTATAGGGATGTTTTATTTTCTGAACACAGCACTTTGTGGTGTTGTTCATAATTAATATTATTAAGTGTTGGCTTTTTCTTTTTTATTATTAAGGCTCACTAGTGTTCACTATTGTTGTTATTTACTTTGAGAAGAAATGGTCTAATTTGGTGGTCTATAAGGTGGTTAGGGAAGTCATTGTTAACTAGTGTCTGTTTTGCATTATTGAGTTCTTGAAGGAAGAGAAGTCAAGAGGATGAATTCTGGTGTGGTCTTTTTAGGAAGTTTTTATCACTGCTATTTTGTATCTGAGTGGGCATTCACTTTTAAAGTTAAGGTGGCAAGAGTTTCTGCTGGTGGGTTAAATATATATATATATATATATATAATAAAGATATAATTATAAGGTGTGCTATTTTTATGGATAAAAGTGCTCAATATCAAAGACAGAGCATGTGTAAATATAAATATAAATGTGGACACTGAGGACAACAGCAAATGATGACAGTCTGTTTCAGGCTCATTGAATGCAATCTTTAGGTCATCGGTGTTGTGTTCTGGCTTAACTATTTATATAGTCTGCTCACTGGTGCATTATGGGTAGTAAGGTCTATTGTATTAACCTAACATTTATTGGATGGTAGTAATGGCTATGTTTCAAATAAAGCTGTATTCAGATCCACAATTATTTCGGCTCAGTAGCCTCTAGAATAATTTGAAACAGAACCATGAAACCCCCTTGGGCATGGTGCAAAACTAAAAGTATTGGGTTCACTTGGCTTCAAGCCAGCTCTGACTGTTATGAATATCAATATTAAAAGGAATAACCTGTAAATTCTGTTATTTGTTGAAACTGTATTGATTGGGGAATTATATTTATCGCTTACAACAAACTATTTTTTAAACAGTAAAAGAAAGATTTGAATCTTTGCAATGATACTCAGAGAAGTCAAAATGTCACTATCATTAAATGAACATTATTCGTAAATCAGGAACAAAATCCACTCTACTTCATGAGATTTATCATGTTGTAAAGAAGGCTGCCATGCGATAACCTTGTTAAGAATGAATGACTGAGTGTCTACATATAATTGCTTGAACCGACCATAGGATTACATATGATATTGGTACTTTTTATTACGACACTAACTATGAGCTATCTTCTGCTGACTACAAGTTATCTTATGCTTGGCATTTTCTGATATCAATTTTGATAAGTACAGACTCCAATCCTAGAAAACAAGTTTTAGACCAAATAGAATAATGAAACTGGTATCAAAATGAAGTAAATTTATTTCTCTTCAAAATTATAAGGGTCAATTGGTAAGGTCTACAAATCTGTAAAACAAGTTTAGACCAGATATAATAATGAAACTAGTATCAATATCAAGTAAATTTATTTCTCTTCAAAATTATGAGGGTCATTTGGTAAGTAAGATCTACATATCTGTAAAACAAGTTTAGACCAGATATAATAATGAAACTAGTATCAATATCAAGTAAATTTATTTCTCTTCAAAATTATGAGGGTCATTTGGTAAGTAAGATCTACATATCTGTAAAACAAGTTTAGACCAGATATAATAATGAAACTAGTATCAATATCAAGTAAATTTATTTCTCTTCAAAATTATAAGGGTCATTTGGTAAGTAAGGTCTACAAATCTGTAAAACAAGTTTAGACCAGATATAGTAATGAAACTAGTATCAAAATGAAGTAAATTTATTTCTATTCAAAGTTTATTTCTTTTCAAAAATGCAACTTTATTTTTCAACTGAGTTGTCATTTAGTGATGCTCATTTCCCAAATGTCATCTACATTTTTTCATTCCCTCCATGAAATTAGTTTCCCATTTACTTTTGATTCATTTAAACACAGCCACTTCAACCTCAGCATTAGATGAAAAATGCTAACCTAAATTTATCTCGAGCTTTTTATTTTCTGATACATTTTCACCTGCTAGCACCAACAATGAGTTTATTTGCAATGATTCTTTTAATATGAAACAATTCAGTTGAAGCTATAAATCAACTCATATCTTTTTTGTATTGCCTAAATCTATATCTATAATTCTCAAAATGTGTGTGTGTGTGTGTGTATATGTATGTATGTGTGTGTGTGTGATCAGATATTGTTTATGTATTTCCACAGTTTTCATCTGATTTTGATGAATTTTTTTATTTGATAGATAATTCTTCAGAGCCGGTTTTGAGTTCAAATTGTTGGCGATCATAGCTCTCCACTATTTCCTGTTCATTATAACTCTCAGCAACGTTTTACTATTTACTATCTGTTCTTGGATATATATCTTTCATAAAAACTTTAATAAAAATAAATAGTTTAAATTATTACAATAATATTATTTATTATTATACAGTTCCCTTTTCAGGGCCACCCCCACCATTCAAACAATGTCAAGTAATCTTACTGTATGAGTACAAACTGGAAAAAAAGAACCATTTTTGCATCAAATCATTACATGCAATAAATTGTTACTCATAAGCCCAATGAAAATGGTTACAATGAAACAATGTCAAGTAATCTTACTGTATGAGTACAAACTGGAAAAAAAGAACCATTTTTGCATCAAATCATTACATGCAATAAATTGTTACTCATAAGCCCAATGAAAATGGTTACAATGAAACAATATCAAGTAATCTATTTGTATGAGTAAATAAAACTGGAAAAAAAGAACCATTTTTGCATCAAATCATTACATGCAATAAATTGTTGGTCATTTTGCCCAATGAAAATGGTTACAATGAAACAATATCAAGTAATCTTACTGTATGAGTACAAACTGGAAAAAAAAGAACCATTTTTGCATCAAATCATTACATGCAATAAATTGTTACTCATAAGCCCAATGAAAATGGTTACAATGAAACAATGTCAAGTAATCTTACTGTATGAGTACAAACTGGAAAAAAAAGAACCATTTTTGCATCAAATCATTACATGCAATAAATTGTTACTCATAAGCCCAATGAAAATGGTTACAATGAAACAATATCAAGTAATCTTACTGTATGAGTACAAACTGGAAAAAAAGAACCATTTTTGTATCAAATTTTACATGCAATAAATTGTCACTCATAAGCCCAATGAAAATGGTTACAATGAAACAATGTCAAGTAATCTTACTGTATGAGTACAAACTGGAAAAAAAAAAACCATTTTGCATCAAATCATTACATGCAATAAATTGTTACTCATAAGACCAATGAAAATGGTTACAATGAAACAATATGTTTAATTTTACTGTATGAGTACAAACTGGAAAAAAAAAGAACCATTTTTTTGCATCAAATCATTACATGCAATAAATTGTTACTCATAAGCCCAATGAAAATGGTTACAATGAAACAATGTCAAGTAATCTTACTGTATGAGTACAAACTGGAAAAAAAAAAGAACCATTTTTGCAGAAAAAATCATTACATGCAATAAACTGTTACTTATAAGCCCAATGAAAATGGTTACAATGAAACAATGTCAAGTAATCTTACTGTATGATTCAAACTGGAAAAAAAAAGAACCATTTTTGCATCAAATCATTACATGCAATAAATTGTTACTCATAAGCCCAATGAAAATGGTTACAATGAAACAATATCAAGTAATCTTACTGTATGAGTACAAACTGGAAAAAAAAGAACCATTTTTGTATCAAATCATTACATGCAATAAATTGTTACTCATAAGCCCAATGAAAATGGTTACAATGAAACAATGTCAAGTAATCTTACTGTATGAGTACAAACTGGAAAAAAAAGAACCCCATTTTGTATCAAATCATTACTTGCAACAAATTGTTACTCATAAAATGCCCAATGAAAATGGTTACAATGAAACAATGAAAGTAATCTTACTGTTTGAGTACAAACTAAAAAAAAAAAGAACCATTTTGTATCAAATCATTACATGCAATAAATTGTTACTCATAAGCCCAATGAAAATGGTTACAATGAAACAATGTCAAGTAATCTTACTGTATGAGCTAAACTGGAAAAAAAAGAATGTCTTTTTTTGCATCAAATGAACATGCAATAAATTGTTACTCATAATAAATGAAAATGGTTACAATGAAACAATGTCAAGTAATCTTACTGTATGAGTACAAACTAAAAAAAGAACCATTTTTTGCATCAAATCATTTATGCAATAAACTGTTACTCATAAGCCCAATGAAAATGGTTACTAATGAAACAATGTCAAGTAATCTTACTGCATTTTAAAACTGGAAAAAAAGAACCATTTTGCATCAAATCATTACATGCAATAAATTGTTTTTTCATAAGCCCAATGAAAATGGTTACAATGAAACAATATCAAGTAATCTTACTGTATGAGTACAAACTGGAAAAAAAAGAACCATTTTTGTATCAAATCATTACATGCAATAAATTGTTACTCATAAGCCCAATGAAAATGGTTACAATGAAACAACGTGTAATCTTACTGTATGATACAAACTGGAAAAAAAAAGAACCATTTTTGAATCAAATATTTTACATGCAATAAATTGTTACTCATAATTCAATGAAAATGGTTACAATGAAACAATATCAAGTAATCTTACTTTATGAGTACAAACTAGAAAAAAAAGAACCATTTTTGCATCAAATCATTAAATGCAATAAATTGTTTTTCATAAGCCCAAGAATTAAAATGGACAACAATGAAAAATGTCAAAATCTTACTGTATTACAAACTGGAAAAAAAAGAACCATTTTTGCATCAAATCATTACATGCAATAAATTGTTACTAATAAGCCCAATGAAAATGGTTACAATGAAACAATGTCAAGTAATCTTACTGTAAAGTACAAACTGGAAAAAAAAAAGAACCATTTTGCATCAAATCATTACATGCAATAAACTGTTACTCATAAGCCCAATGAAAATGGTTACAATGAAACAATGTCAAGTAATCTTACTGTATGATTACAAACTGCAAAAAAAAAGAACTTTTTTAAATCAAATCATTACATGCAATAAATTGTTACTAAAACCCCAATGAAAATGGTTACAATGAAACAATGTCAAGTAATCTTACTGTATGAGTACAAACTGGAAAAAAAAGAACCATTTTGCATCAAATCATTACATGCAATAAATTGTCACTCATAAGCCCAATGAAAATGGTTGACCTGAATGAAACAATGTCAAGTAATCTTTTGTATGAGTACAAACTGGAAAAAAAAAGAACCATTTTGCATCAAATCATTACATTTAATAAATTGTTACTCATAAGACCAATGAAAATGGTTACAATGAAACAATATCAAAAATCTTACTGTATGAGTACAAACTGGAAAAAAAAGAACCATTTTGCATCAAATCATTAATGCAATAAATTGTTACTCATAAGCCCAAAAAAATGGTTACAATGAAACAATGTCAAGTAATCTTACTGTATTACAAATTGAAAAAAAAAAGAACCATTTTTGGTCAAATTTTACATACAAAAAACTGTTACTCATAAGCCCAATGAAAATGGTTACAATAAAAACAATGTCAAGTAATCTTACTGCATGAGTACAAACTGAAAAAAAAAAAGAACCATTTTGCATCAAATCATTACATGCAATAAAAACTCATAAGCCCAATGAAAATGGTTACAATGAAACAATATCAAGTAATCTTCTAAATTGAGTGAAAAACTGGAAAAAAAAGAACCATTTTTGTATCAAATCATTAATACAATAAACATATTCATAAGCCCAATGAAAATGGTTACAATGAAACAATATCAATAATCTTAATGTATGATTACAAAATTTAAAAAAGAACCATTTTGCATCAAATCATTACATGCAATAAATTTTACTTTAAGCCCAAATGAAAATGGTTACAATGAAACAATATCAAGTAATCTTACTGTATGTTTACAAACTGGAAAAAAAAAGAACCATTTTTGCATCAAATCATTACTGACAAAATAAATTTGTTTCTCATAAGCCCAATGAAAATGGTTACAATGAAACAATATCAAGTAATCTTACTTTTCAAGTACAAACTGGTTTTTTGGTTTTTTGCATCAAATCATTACATGCAATAAATTGTTACTCATAAGCCCAATGAAAATGGTTACAATGAAACAATATCAAGTAATCTTACTGTATGAGTACAAACTGGAAAAAAAAGAACCATTTTTGTATAAAATCATTACATGCAATTTTTGTTACTCATAAGCCCAATGAAAATGGTTACAATGAAACAATGTTAATCTTACTGTTTGATTACAAACTGGAAAAAAAGAACCATTTTGCATCAAATCATTACATGCAATGAGAAACAAATACTCTTTAGTAAGAGGTGGGCCAGTGGTTACATGCAAGTGAATCACCAAAACAATACCCAAAACCTCCACTGCAGCCTAAAAAGTTAATGATTACTGTACAGTGTCTTTCAAAGGGTTTATTTATTATTCATACTTGCCTCAAGGGAAAACAATAAAGCAACTTCAAATTCTGGAAAAATATATGTGTGCAAAAAAAAATTTAAAAAGAAAATCTTATTTTTGACGCAATTGGGATGTGTAGATTTTCTGCACGACAGTGCATCTTTGAAACGTTTTTTCAACTGTCCAAAAAGAATTATTTAGCATGAATTGAAATTTTGCCTCATCCTTCTTATCATAAAATATATTTCTTTTTTTTATAACTTATTTAATGGGAAATAATATTTGAGTATTTTCATATGGAATAAAACCTTCTCCAATAAGGAAAATGATAATGGGAAAAATTTGAATTGTTTATCATATCAAAAATAAAATTTTTCTAATAATGGGATCAAGAATTTAGAATTTTTTTCTAATTAATGGGATCAAGAATTTTTTTTTTCTAATAATGGGATCAAGAATTTAGAATTTTTCTAATAATGGGATCAAGAATTTAGAATTTTTCTAATAATGGGATCAAGAATTTAGAATTTTTCTAATAATGGGATCAAGAATTTAGAATTTTTCTAATAATGGGATCAAGAATTTAGAATTTTTCTAATAATGGGATCAAGAATTTAGAATTTTTCTAATAATGGGATCAAGAATTTAGAGTTATGTTGGAAAACGGTCTTTCATCAACATGGTGCTTTTTCAACAAAATAAATTAAACACCAAATGGGTATGTTTTGTAGTTTTTTCTTTTTATCGCATCAGTACCAGTACTTTTTGATCAGATTTCATATATTGCACATGTCAGTCATCATTACATTTTTAACAGTAGTCCTCTATCTTGAATGCTTTTTGAGCTTTGTATTGAGTGATTTTTAGTAAAAATAAATTAGTTATTTAACATTTCAGAAGTGTTTTCTTCATTTCCTATAAAGTGCATCATTTCACAACCTAATATAAGTTTCTTAAATAAAACATTGTCATTATTATTAATATTTGATTTGTCTTTCAGTCAATTTATGAATGAAAGAATAGCAATCTGAGATCAATTTGTAAAAAATTGATTTGTGTAATATTCTATCTGACAGTGTAGAATAATGAAACTTGTATGATAATAAAAGAAATATATTTCACTTCAAAATTACAAAGATTGATTGATAAGTAAGGTCACCAATCCTACAAAACAAGTTTTAGACCAGATAAAATAATGAAACTGGTATCAAAATGATCAAAATCATGGCAGATTTTACAATAATGTCTGATGATATGTCCTGTGAAAGTCAAATTTTCCTACCATGTGCACAAGAAAATTTCAACTTTCACTTCTTGATTTTAAGTATAAGCATGCTTTTTATTTCCATTTCTCTTAAAGTTTCCTTGTTACTCAACATTATGCAGTTCATGGTATTCTCAGCATCATTCTGTAGAATCTCAGGTCTTTTCTTCATGTGTGAAGAGATTTTCCAGCATTGCTTTTACATTATATAAAATCTTGTAACTCTTTATGTATGAGATTAAAGCTTTGAATCATGTATTTGGTGACATAGTGACTGTGAGTTCAATCCCTGTGCATGTCAGTATAGATTCAATCCTATTCAAAACAGGGAGAGCAACAAATGAGTAGTACTGAAGAAGTAATTGTGAGTTCAATCCCTGTGCATGTTGGCATAGATTCAGACACAGTTACTGAACAGTATTAAAAGATCAAGAAATAATATCTATACACATTGACAATGGAACAAAGATAATATATACTTGAAGATTAAATAATGGTTTATTCCTGAGAAGGTTTGCCAGATTTGCAGACATCTGAAGATGTTTGTACTGTACCAGGGCTGAAATGTTGTGATAACAAGAAAGATGAGGATATTAGTCTGAATGTAAATAGAGTATATCTTTGTAAAGTTTTACAATCCATGATTCATTTGTCTCTCTCATGCTTCATGAACCTGGCCTTGTGCCTAAATTTAATTTGACAAATATTCACCTTGTACTAGCCTTAGATATTGCCAATAAATGAAAGGCTACTATTTTTTGTATAGAATTTTTCCAGCTTGTTTGGATTTGTACATTTATGTTAACGCTGAAGCCAAGTTCCATTCATGCACAAAATCATGGAAGATTTTACAATAATGTCTGATGGTGGCAAATGAAATTGACAGCAAAAGCAAATAATCAGTCAGTTGTCATGAAGTAAACATGCTTCATCTTTAGAATTTCCTCTTTGAGACATCATGTTTCAGCACAGAGGCAAGTGTAAATACTCTGTATTTTCAAAATATAATGAATCTCCTCTTTGAGACATCATGTTTCATTACAGAGGCAAGTGTACATACTCTACACTTTCAAAACATAATGAAGTTCCTCTTTGAGACATCATGTTTCAGCACAGAGGTACGTGTACATACTCTGCTCTTTAAATATACCTGTACATTAGTGGCCTGAGACAAGGGAAGTGGTGTTTTAATATCTGGCAATGTGAAAATTAGATCTGGATGAACAAGTGTAAAACTCTAAACAATAAACTTGGTTTTAAAAAAGTTAAAAAAGATTTTGAGTAGAATTTGAAGAAAAGTGGTTTGACCAGCAAAAAGTATTTGAAGAAGCTTTTGTTACCAATGTAAAAGGAGAAAAGATGCAGATTATTGAGAATAAAACCTGAAAGCAAAATACCATCATTAAGTAAACATCACAAAGATAAAAATGTTAGTTTGGTGAAGCAGTACATGAAAAATAATATCTCAACAGTAAAGCTTATTTATTTTTACTAAAATTCACTCAATACAAAGCTCAAAAAGCATTCAAGATAGAGGTTAAAGCTGTAATGATGACTGACGTGTGTGATCTGATCAAAAAGTATTGGTATTGATGTGATAAAAAGAAAAAACTACAAACATATCAATTTGGCTTTTAATTTCATTCAAAGTACAGTGCTTTTCGATAAAAGTGACTCAACTTATCCTTTGCATTTAGCTCAACTTTCGTTTCATCGAAGAGAACATTCTTCCAGTCTTCTACGGTGAATTTTTTGTAATAGTGAGCCCATTCAAGTCTCTTGGCTTTGTTGGTTTTGTTGGCTTTGCTTATTAGGGGCTTAAACCTTCATGTACAAGATTTTTAGCCTTGTTCTAACAAGATTTGTAACCTTGTTCTGACAGAAAGTTGAAGAGGCAAGACTAACACCTTGCTCTTCGCTTAGACTGGCTGCAATTTCTTGGCTAGTTATAGTCCTATTCTTCACAACTTCTCATGATTACCCTGCCAGTTCTATCATCAATCTTTTTCTTTCATCCCCTTGTTTCCTTCCTTGGAGCAGGAGTGGCATCATTATGTGCCCTAAGCACTCAAGAGACAGTTGATTGCGAGGTTATAGCAATTTCTCTTGTAGACTTGCCTGCTTTTGTGAAGGCAATAATAGATGCCTTAAGTGGTTCTGATGCGTGTTTGTAACCTTTCATCTGGTTAGTGACTTGAGTGGCTATTTCAAGCTGTTTTTATACTGTATGAGGCTTTCTGGAATATTCTGGAATACTCTAGATTTATTTTAAGCTGTTCTAGAATTCTCTAGAATATTGTTCTGAGTGTATTGTAAAATAGTTTTCAATATTTTGTCAAAAGTTCTTTAAATTTAATTAAGTTTAATCATTAGAATGCAATATATGAGATCACTTTTTTTGCACAGAGTTTTTTCTTGAATCTCATTTATATCCAAATTTATAATTATCAATAGAATACGTTAGGGTGAATAAACTTTTTCCTAGGTGGTCAGGATGGGGTCTTTATATTAGTAAGATTAAAAATTATTTTAACCCCAAAAACAATAGACAAAAAAATATTTTTAGTAAAAAAATCAGGTGAGTCACTTTTATCAAATAGCACTATAGTTCTCCTTTGAAGCTACATAATATATTTTACATCATTTCCATTAATGGAAACATCCCTGGAACTCCTTTTTGGGATAACAAGCAGCTTTTTGATCACATACTCTTGGATTTCCTGAACATCATGAAAAATTATTCATTTCCCGTGGGATTTGATTTGTGAAGAGAAATAAGTTTCAATGTAAGAGAGTTGGGGAATATGGTGTTTGCCAAATCTAAGGACTGTTGTCTTGGCCAAAAACTGCTGCACAAGCCATGATCAATAATGGAACCTCTGTGGTATGGTGAGAAGACTACACTCTACACACTTTCCTTCCAAGCACTGCTATAAACAATGGAAGCAAGTGAGAATGTTATAACTTAATATTCAAGGTCAATGTATATCAGGTGGCTTCAATCTGCATACTTTAGATCTATTGCAATAGCAACATTCCATTACTTTTTGATCACATCTCATAAATGAAAGAGGAGATGGTAGGAGGAGTCAAGGTTGTTGTGTTGAAGGAAGTGGCAATTCTTGAGAAAAATGCTGTCTGAGTGAAACAGAAAAATGAGGGTAATTCAACTCCATGGAAGTAGCATACTATTTCCTAGTCATAAATGTCTAAATTGGTGGAACTAAAAGGTAGAGCTCATCTGTATATTTACCGTAGAAATATTCATTGAGTAGTTATGGAGATGAATGGAGAGCTACATTGGATGGACCTGATGGGTTGGCTAGAGATTGGGTCCTTCCAAGAAATAGTCTACCAATACAACTAAGGCAATAGTGAGAAGAATGTGGAATAATATTCTCAGTTAGTAATGCAAGTAGAAAGTTAGTTAGATATAGAGAGAATTAGATAGAGGAAAGCGACATTGACACTTAGATATATAGATAGATATGTAGATAGATCAAGAGAGAGTTGAGCAAGTTCAGAATTTTACATAAAAGATTGATAGACTAAGTTGGATTGTGAGATAGACTTAGGTCTTACCAGAAGTATATATATATATATATATATATATATATATATATATATATATATATATGTAGAAAGATAGGTAAACCTTGAAAGACTTATATATATTTTTAGAAGAGAAAAAAAATCCTTCTAAGGTCATAGATCCACTTTGCAGATAGAGAGAAGGAGAAAGATAGTATCACAATTCAAGACTTAGATAAATAGATAGATAGAGAGAGGTAAATAGTGTGTGTGCAGGTTTGATAACACCCACAATGCCAAATTTAACTAGATAGATAGAAAGATAGATAAATAGAGTTTTAATCTTGATATTATAAAATTTGAAGAGATTGATGTACAGTGAGAGAGAGAGACTTTAGAAAAGAAAAATGGGGATTTTAAATATTTTGAACTATATATAAAAAGACTTAGAGATATGTTTAAATATATTTCAGCAAACTATATTGATTTTTGTCATCATTAGTCTGTTCATCTGTCAATTTATCTAAATATGCATCACTGTGGCCATATATTCAATCTATCTGCATGAATCCCCATGTCTAATGTTTGTAAAAGAGTGGGTAATTCATTTTATCTACGTTCAGTCTTTTATAACCGTTATACTCTTTTTCTGCCACTCTTTAATTATCTTCCCACATTACTATTTCTACTTTCATTCAACCAAATGAATTATTTTCAATATTGTATATTTTGTATTTATTAGATTAATTATATATATATACATATATTTATATAAATGTATATGTATTATATATATGTATGTATGTATGTATATATCATATGTATATTTATATGTATGTATTTATTTAAATTGTTATATCTATTTATATATATACATCCATGTTTATATATGTATAACCTGCATCCATATTTATTTTATATATTTATAGGTATATGTGTATATATATATATGTATATATATATATTGAAAACCTTTTCCCTCGAGATACAATATTCCATATGTATTCAGTTTTCATACAATAGTAAACTATGTATGTATATATAAACATATATATAGCAATATATATGTATATTTTGACAAAACAAAATTTATAGCACAATATCTTGTGTATTCATTAATTATAAAAAAAAATAACTAAACCAATAAATAAAAAATCTAGAATTATATATTATCAAACATAAATATGTTATGCTTTCATATAAATATATGAGGTTATTGTAAATAAATAAACCAAACCATAACAAACCAAGACAAGACAAATTCCTTCCCAATCAAAAACATAAAAACAAGAAACACAGATATTATAACTCAGTGTATATATTCCAATATAAATAAATACATATATATATCTATCTCTGGTATATACAAAATAATATGATAGCATATTTATAATATATATCCTTGCACATTAAATCACAATATATGCATTTATATAGGAATTACAAATATATGATATACCTTGGTCTACTGTATATAAATACTTATATATATACACATATATATTTCAGGAAGGTTTATTTAATGTTACCTTTTTATCTTTCAGGACTTCATTGGACTAAATTTCAGAAAACAACAAACAAGAAAAATATATAGAAATTTAGATTTTTTCTTTTTTTTTTTTTTTGTTGTATAAAAATATATATATTTACCTGAATCAAAGTGGAAAACAATTCACCATGATGAAAATGTCTAGAGACTGTCTTTATTGCAAGGTCATCTACAGTAAATATTTGCCCCCAGAATTACATTTCACCAATCCTGGCAGATCTTCTATTATCACACTGTAGCATACCTACTAACACAAGTAACAGAAAGAAAAAGAAAAAAACTCTAAATGAATTCAGAAAAAAATATTCTATACAATTTTCCCTATATTGTTCTTGATATATAAAAACATATATTATCTTTCTTATATATATT